>CM027084.1:49576-72076 GCA_015343265.1 Pao palembangensis | reverse complement strand
GAGGTCACACTGATGGTTCTGGGACCAGATAAAGTTGGAGAAATCTTTAATTGCTGGAGATCCAGGACCACTACATCACAAGGTCAGTCAGTGAGACTACTGTCAACAGAAGCGTTTGGTTTCATTCTGTATTCCTCCGCAGTTCCAATGGTTCCAGAGTCCAGAGGTTCAGTCGTCATCTGCCTCAGACTTTGAGCTGGAGTCAGATTACTGAGCTATCCGTCAGTGACTGGAAGAATGGTCTTCTCAAAAACAAAAGACAATTCAGGGCCGTCCTTCTGAGCCTGCTGACTCATCACCAGTTTGTCTTTGACATGTCGCTGCTTTACATGGGCTGCCATCATCCCAGTTAGCTCCACAGTCTGGGTCAGCGCAGGCCCACTGCCTCACACCCATGAGCACGACATCAGGAGAGACTGGTGCTGAATCCAAACAAAGCCTGGCTTCCTCCTTTGAAAAGGAGGCTTCCTCCTTCCTCCTTTCCTCTATAAACTATGTGAACTCTAGTTTCTCCTTTAAGTCACAGCAGACATAGCGACTCTCACCCTAGAAGCCAACCACCAGGGGCTTTTTACCACATGAACCTTTGATGATAGGGTTTCTAACATTCATGTTAACTGTGTGGGCTTAGGCATTTAGCAACTGAACTGACATATTTCTTGTAATATTCACAAATAACTTCCTATTTGAAACCTTCGTGTTACTTTTGCTAGCGTCAGTCTGATTTTCAGCCCCAGATTTTCACAGTTCTTTCTGTACCCGACACAGGACTGCTCTCAGGACGCTTTCCTGGCAGCAGGACACAGGCCTGATGGTAGCTCTCTGCTCTTTTCCTCTGACCAGGCATTTTCCAAGTTGGAAACAGTTTTCCCTTTAAACAGTTGGAAAGAGGACTGGTCAGAGCCAGTGGCTTTACCACTGAGGCCCTGGGCTAAAGTCAGCTCCTCGTTGGCTATTCTCCACAGTCTTTGCCTCACTGTAAATGCAGATGCACCCCGATCTGCCCACGGCCATCTGCCCCCAATTGATGCCCCAATCCTACATCCAGGTCCATCAGGAGATGGTACTCGTGCTGGCTGGATTTTCTTGGGCACCCTGAAGCTTATTCCACTGAGGTTCCTCATGATCTGATAAGTGGTGCAAGTACGTAGGTCCTATAGGAACCTCGCTCGGAGGCAGCTGGGACAGGCTAAAGGGTTACGTAAACTTTCTTTAGCTTTTACTTGAAACGACTTATTTTCCTAGAAAGCTCAGTTTAATTTTAGGGTAGAAATACAATGCATGCTGTAGATGTTTTTACAAAAGCTGGCCAGGGACAGTTGAAGGACACCGTGCTGGTGCGAGGGTTAATGTGAATGATAGACAAGCCATCGTTCATTTGTCAGCATGCAGCATGAGCAGAACTGGGATGGGCTTACAGTGGTGTTAGGGGCATGGCTAGGAGGGTTCTGTCCCACCCTCTGTGCACCTCTCATTGCGGCAATTTGCTGCTCGGCAGCTTGAGTCTGAAGCTGAAGGCGGTGGGCGTGGCCAGCCTGCAGCCCCAGAGCTTTATCCAATACACTAACAGCTCTGTCCTTCAGCTTGATCTCATCCATCTGCATACAGACAGGCAGACAGACAGGTGGAGAAACATATGGGTTAGTTGGGACAGTGTGGAGGTTAGACAGATACAGAAAGGCAGGCTTAATTACACGTGTGAAGGTGGGGTGTGGGGGGTTTGAGTCATCACATGTTGTATCTGTGCTTGTTGTTGTTTTGCTGGTTGAGTGCTAGAATCCGTATTAAAAGAGAACTTAACACCTTGAAAAGGTGATGCAGTGGTTACAGGGATTCAGGGATGAAGCTGGTCAGGCGCCGTGAACTGGACAGGAAATGACCAAATAAAAATATGATGACGTCATAAATCAACAATGGAGGGCTTGCTTGTGACCTCCTGAGAACAACAGAACATGCAGTAACCTTCTTTGTCCCCTTTCACACTGCAGTTCTTAGATTATTCATCGTTTTAAGTTTATGGTTTTAGCATGAGGACATGCCGTGAAAAAGTAAAAAAAAAAGAAAAAAGCATCAGGCCTTAAAATGTTATGAGACAAATGAAACAGTGCTATTATTGAACAAATATCAGTATATACGTATGTCTTTTATGCAAATGAATATGTGCGTTATCTTATTTTAACGCTGCTTTTTTCAGACACGGGTTTTGATGTCCTGCCATGTGAACACCTACAGCTGAGGAGGCTGGAGGTTGTTGTCCTGATTCTAGAACTAAATCTGCTTTCTGTCGAGGAGACATTAGATGAGGCTGATGTTGATGTGCATGTAGCGAAGCTGGAAGTCAGGATGGTTTAAGGCTCCTACCAGCCGGCGGACCTCTCTCTCACAGTCTCTCCTGATCCTGTTGAGCTCCTCTTGGTGTTGCTGGTGAGCTGATCGGAGCTCAGCAGCTCGAGCCTGGCACGCCTGCTGAGCTGATGTTGCAGCTTCTTCAGCAGTCCGCTTTGCTCCTCGCACCTCCTGAAGCTCCTGCTGTAGCCGACATTTCTCCGGCTCCCAGCTCCGTCTCACCTCCTCCACGTCTGTTATTAGGGTGTTCCTTCCCTGAACAACATAGTAGTTAGGACTCCCCAATCCTGAAACTTTGGCTCAGTGCAAACCTGCACCCGGAGCACACCGGGCAAACCTCCATCCTAACCATGGGCACTGCAACCCTCCATTCCAACAAAGTTGGGCATATAGACAGACAAGTAGACACAAATATAGTAGTAAACACACAGGCCGCTCCAGATACAGTCAACCCTGTAGAATAACACACAGCATGTGATCAGGCATATTTGAATTTATCCAGAGAGATGGAAAAGCATGCAGACAGGCAACCCTGGACGGACAGAGAGAGAGAGACAGAGAGAGAGAGAGAGACAGACGGGTGTCTTGTCACCTTGTCTGTTGACGCCTCTCTCAGCATCAGAAGAAGTCCATTGAGACGCTGAATTTCGCCATCTTTGATCTTGATGACTCTCATCAGCTCCATCTCGTGTTGCCGTAGTAACGCTTCTCTGCTGACGCTGAGCTCCTTCTGCTTCTCCTCATGGAGTTTGCTCTTCAGTTCAGTGATGGCAAGAGAGGCACGGTGGCGCTCTGCCTTCACCTCCTGACTCTTGTCCCTCTCCAGACAGCTGACCTGAGGACAGCCCGAGTCAGCACGCTCACAAAGGCAGCATTAGGCAATGTCTAGTCCTTACCTTGGTTTTCTCCTGTTGCAGTTCAATCTGGATGTTTGTCAGCTTTGCTCTCAGCTCCTCATTGGCTGCCTGAAGAGCTGCCAGCGTGTCCAGTCGTTCCCCCTTCCCCCTGCCCCCTGCCCCCGCTCCCTTGGACATCAGCAAAATTGCACGTTTCTTGATAATGTACAGTTTGACTTCACCTGAAGCTGAAGATGCACAAGAACACACAGTGTTCTTAAGATCATAAAATAACAGGAAACCATGTTGTGCGATTGATCAGGTTATCCAGAAACAAGGACCCTTCATATTTCATTCAGCTTTCAGAATGTCAGTTGCAGACAGTGGTGAAGCATGGAAACTTTGTTGACTTGATGGCGATGAGGAGTGCATGACTAACCATTGAAAGAAAACGAATACAGATGCGGCTGACTGAGTTGAGTTTCTAATCTGAGAACGAGTAGGTAAACGTGGTCACAGCTCATATGAGGCCTCTGTCTGCCGATCAGTGCCGAGTAAACGTAACGTTTGACAAAATTATAATCCGAGTAACAGGTCTAGTCCAACAGCAAGAAGAATTAAATGTCAGAATCACCTGATTGCCATCTATTTTCGGTGTTTATATTTTTTATGTCTCATTTACTTTTGTTTAGCATAGTTTCAAGTAATATGCAAATAGCACAAATGCATTTGTTAAAAGTACGTGCAAGTGTTTGTTGCAGTTATTTCTATCTTTCACTTAGCTTGGTACTATAATCTGTTTTGGTTATGTAGCCTAACTCAGTTCTAGTACACCACTAGTACAGTTCTAGTACACCACAAGAGTGTCCTTCAAACTGTTCGTTGCTGGATTAGTGAGAAAAGTATTTAGTCAGGATTAGTTTGATAGATGACTGCAGACATGACATTTTCTTAAGAATACTAGTAAAAAATGTGGTTTTTAGCAAAGGTCTGGAGCAGCTTGTTCCACTCGTTTAATTCCTTTATGAATGGGATAATTTTCCTATTCTCAAGTGGTTGCAAAATAATGTGCCCTAAAGCTGACAACCATCTGATTTCATGCAGGCAAACTAAAAATAGACATCCTTCTTTCTCTCTCTGTGTCCTTGTGCTTTTCTCTCTGTCTCACTCACACGCGTGCACACAAATAGATGCAGAGAGATTCAGATTACTCACTGTCCAATTGGAAGCCTCAGACATGGCATTGCTGAGTATATGTTTGTGTGTAGGTTACCCTCTTATTCAGAGCATGCTAACAGCTAGCCTCTATGGTGCAGCTCACTCTGTCACTGTGCAATTTGCCTTCTACCTTTCTCCACTTGTCCTTCTGTGGTTCTGTCTTAAACACAGTCGGCCGCCTACCTGTCCGCCTGAGCATAAATTAGTTAGCTTTTATTAGTGTGCTTGGGTATCGATGCTCCTGCCATCTCTGCAGTCTCTGATAGTGTCATCCTTCTCCCAGCATCCTTCAGTGGACTTCAGTTCTGTTAAATCAAACTCTGCTTCCCTCTAGTGGATATATTCTATCATTATAACTTAATAAAAGGCAACGCTTCAATTTTTTTCTTTTTCTTCTTCTTTTGGTCTCGCTGTTTTTAGAATATGTTTCTTTTTCATTCCCTATACCGTATTTTCCGGACGATAGAGGAAAATCTCACTGAATGAAAGTGAAGAAAATGATCCTGAGAGAGTCATGTACATTTTCATTGTTTCGTGTGGAGCAAAATAAAATATGTTATTTACATGGACTCATGTAAATAACATTTCTCTGCAAAGAAATACATGTTGCAGATTTAAATGGCATATATTCACCCTATGCTGTGTTCCTCTTGGGTTTAAATTGCATCACTTATTCAATAGCGTCACTTCCTTGGTTAAAATAATAGATATCAAAGATTTTCTCTCCCTGGAGGCGTCTGTCTTCACCAACATGGATCAGGAGTAAATAAATAAATACTAATAATAGCGCTTATAATCCCTTTTTGGCTTACTTCTTCTTTTGATTGTTAAAGGTTGGGTGCTGAATATGAATATGACCTCCGTTTTGTTTTTAAAATGTTTCGGTCTGAACTCTACTGGAGGAGAAAGTAAGCTATTTTTAGCTCTTTTTACCAGCAGTCCTGAAGGTTTGCTTTCATTTAAACATGTACAAAAGATCACATTGCTGCTCTTTAATGCATTCGTGGAAGGAGGTAATCATTACAGTTTTTGAATATTTGTGCGAAACTGGATTAGTTGAACAAGCATCTTGTTCCTGATACAACAGGTGCACAAACTATTTTTTTTTCTCTTGCTACATAAAATGAGGTATACAACAAACCAATCAAATGTAATTTATACAACACTATAAAAAGGTTATTTATCCTGTTTAGTAGTAAACAAGCACCTTAGTGAAAGTTTAGTAACCGCACGATCCTTTGGGTTCTATACTTCTGTTCTGTCTGTTTTGCTCCGCGCAGCTACACTCACTGCTAGCATGGCTAACTCCACTCCCTCTCCCACTGTTTCTCCTTCTCCGGTGGTCTGCAAAGTGTGTGAGATGTGCAACTACTCCTCGGCTTCCTTTACCGAGAGTCAAGCGTGTGGAAAGTGTAGCTTATTTATAGCCCTAGAGGCGAGGCTTTGCGAGCTTGAGGCGAGGCTAGTAGTGTCAGTACCTCGTCCTCCCACAGTTCATCTAGTAAATAAGTCAAGAGGTGTTAATAATAATAACCTTATAAAAATACACAGCAGTAAATACTCAGAAACAACTAAAACAAATGTGGTTTGTTGAACATACGATCTCTTCGGTCTAAATCTCTTCTACTTAATGATTTGATAACAGGTCATCTGTCTGATATTTTCTTTCTCACTGAGACTTGGTTGCAAAGGTTGGAAGAATATGTTAGTTTAAATGAAGCAACTCCATCAAGTCATATTAACTATCATGTTCCTCCAAGTGCAGGCAGAGGAGGTGGAGTGGCAGCAATCTACCGCTTCAGCCTTCAAGTCAATCCCAAACCTAAAGCTACCTGTAGCTCTTTGAGAGTCTCACTCTCAGCCTCTCTCACCACAACTGGAAGTCAGAAAAGCCAGTTTTATTAGTTGTGGTGTATCGGCCACCTGCGGCTGCTTACACACGGTTCCTGGCTGAGTTTTCAGATTTCCTGACAGGCTAAGTTGACACTAAACTACTGACAGTTTAGTGGTCAGTACAGATAAAGTCATTATAGTGGGTGATTTTAACATCCATATGGATGATGATACTGACAGTCTTAAGACGGCGTTTAACTCACTGATAGATTCAATAACTCTTATTCCTCAATTTTTAGCACAGCTATGCTGCTACAGGCTACGCTGCTGGGGACACAAACATGATCCACTGAGCAGTTCCTCACCTCCTCAACACCAACCACTCCCTCACCTCCTCTCCTCCTTTTCTTCTCACTGGGATTATCTGTGTCCAGTCTTCCTTGCCGTTCTGTCTCTCTCCCCCTCTTCTCTCTCTCTCTTTCTGCAGGTCTTCCATCTTCGTGCTGCATAGACCTCGGCCTCTGACAAACCCAGGGTCCACTGTCAGCACCTGCCTCTGCTGTTCCCTTTAAAACCTGCCTACACCGTTCATCTCTTTATAACAACCTGCTATGCTGTATTATGTATATATGTATTATATATATTATGTTTGATATGTTTGTATTTCTTTGGTTTTATGATTGTGTCTGTTCTCCCTCTCTCTTTCTCTTTATTCTCTCTGTCCTGTCTCCCTCTTCTTCTCCTCCTTTACCCAGCCAACTTTCAGCAGGATGGTTCCTCCTTGTCAGCCTGCTCCTGCTCCAGGTTTCTTCTTGTTAAAAGGGAGTTTTTCCTGCCACTGTTCTGACCTGGGGGTTCAGGCTCTGGGTTTCTACCTCTGTAAAGCACCTAGAGACAATTTTCTTGTAAAAGGTGCTATATAAATAAAATTGAATTGAATTAAATTGGCTGGGGACAGGGAAGTCTGGCTTCCCTGCTTAGGTTGCTGCCCCTGTGACCCGACCCCGGATAAGCGGTAGAAGATGGATGGATGGTACTGCATGCGGAGATACTCTGCCGGCACGCGGCCGGCACGCGGCCATCACACTACTGATGAATGCACCTACACGGAGATAAGAAGTTACGGAGATCGTGTTGCTCAAATCGTGCGTTCCAGCCTCGAAGACCATTTGTAAGTGATTGTTGTTATGGTTGTGCCACAGTGAAGTTCTGACGATATTTTGGTTTCTGTTTTGTTCGTTTTGCAATAATGTGTGTTAGCTAGCATGTAGCGAGGTGGAGATGAGCCATGTTAGCCAATGTTCGGGTATTGGGTAAAGCTATATTGTGGTGCTAAATTGAAATGAGAGTGTGTATTGACGTGTCCTTCAAACCATTCTGTATTTTCTGTAATGTTTCAGTTTTACACGGAAAATATTCAAAGAACAGAAAAAGAATCAAAATATCACAAGAAAAGTCGAGCCATCTTCCTATGTGTGAGCTGACTTGCATGAGAGAACGCGTCGTGAGGGCAGTCCAATGGTAATTGATTTTGCCGTAAAATATGTCTTCCTCTCACAGAAAAATACTTTCTGTTTGGTACCTTTCATTCTACTGATATTTATTTTTCTCTTTATATTTATCTATCTGCCACAGGACAGTCTGTGGTAGTCAGCCACTGTTCATTAGAGTCACTGATTAATGCAATCGCAGAGATGGAATCTGGGAAATGTAGTCCAATTGCCATCAACAGTATGTGAATGAAGTCACTCTTCATTTCCCAGCTTCCCGCTGGTTGAGTGGCAGCAGTGTTCTCCTGCGCGCTAACCTCGACTCGGTGCTATACCTGCAACAACATGAGGTGGCCGGCTTTGCGGTATCCAACCAGTTGGTAAGTAACTGCACAGCGACAGTTAAAAAAAATCACACTACAATACATGATTTTGATATAATGTCAAAATAAAGGACAAGTCGTCTATGTTGAACGCAACGCTCGTACTCTTAGACGTGTTTTAATATGAAGGTTTTAAGTGGATCGTGACATGATACAATTTTTTGTGTCTTGTACTGTAGTTTATTTTGAAAGGAGTAAAATGAGAAAATATAGATTTGCTTTTAGAATCCAGTCTAAAAATCTGATTTTAATGAAACTGAACATTGGGGTGGGGTGAAGAAGAATCCAATATAAAAACAAAATGTACATTTTATCAAACTTGATGCATGCTTTAAACAAAAAAAATCAATAGACTTTTGAATTGCTCATCTTGGTTATTGTCACAGCCTCTAAAACAGCGGTCCCCAACCCTTTTTTCACCACGGACCAATTTATTGTCAGACAATATTTTTAGGGACCAGCCTTTAAGGTGCGGTGGTTATATACAAACAAAAACAGCATGATATATAAACAAAAGAACATGATATTACCGGCATGAAAACTGTGGTATTTTTTAAATATAATAATAAATGTGCATCCATAGTGAGCCATAGATGGATGTGACGAAGAGAATCTGCTAATATCTCAAAATAAAACATTCTGTCACAATCACCACTCTTCCTGAGCCACGCCCAATCAGCCATACCTGCTGGGCCACGATGACCTGCCTGCTTTTCTCTCCGGCAACCACGCCCACTAATCAGCCGCACCTGCCTGCCTCTGACAAACTCTTTCCACCTGTTTCCTTGTAAGTTTTCTTGCCTTCTGTCACTGGTCTGACTGTGTGCTCTGCTGTTTCTGCCTCAGCTTCTGCTTGCTGTGTATCTCCTTTCCTGCCAACAAGCGTGGCTGGAGCGCTGCCTGACTGCGGCCTACTACAGCTATTAGCTTAATGATGCTATGCAACACATTTGGTTTCAGCTAATGAATAAAACAAAGTAATGTAAGTTATTCTTTCTGTGCGGCCCGGTACCGGTCTGTGGCCTGGGGTTGGGGACCGCTGCTCTACAAGAACAAGCTGTTGAATGTAGGGATGAATAGTGAACTGTTAAATGCTTAGCCAATAATGACAAGTTTAACTGATACATTTACAAAAGTGAAAAGTTAAATTAAATATAGATGTTAACTTTGTAGAGTATTTTTCAAGTCTGTCAAAGTATGAAGTTTTATTATGATGTAGGCTGGCTGCTAGTGTTAACCAGTGACTTTGTCCCTGTGTCTCTCTCTGTGTAGATCAAGTGAACTGCTGGCATGGGTGTACTGGAGAAAGAGGTGACATTAATTATAACCAGCATAGCAATCTAAGAAGAGCTAGAAAAAAGTTATTTATTGCACCACAGTTGACAACCAGGGCATTTATAAAGCGACTGAATATACATTGTTTCCCACTTGAGCCCTGTCATGCACGTTGTAGACATTGTCGAGCAAGTGCAAAAGTGTGTGCGGTTGCTCCTGGGGGGCAGGTTTGCAGTGTTCCCTCTTCCTCACGCAAATGAACATGTAGTATTTTGTGTTTATACTTTTAACGTCTTTCATATCTTTAGGTTTTTACTGGCTCCTGTACATTAGTTGAATACAATAATCTACAATTTTTTTTAATTGATGAAATTAACATGTTTATGTTTCCACACTTTAAGGCTAACTGCACGCTTTACTGAACAGAAAAGTTTGATCTTAAAGGCAGACGTGGTGTCTGCCTCTCAGACTCAGGTTGCTAACTGGTTCCACAGTAATGCTGCCTGATATCAAATTCAACAGCAGTTCAGTGGCCTGTTTTTTTGGTTCTGAACTTGGAAAATCAATTTAAAAGGTTAATAAGGAAGAAATTATATGGGTTTATTTGATGTTGAAGTATTTAAGTGAATTTCTGTTGAAATTGTTTAATTTCTTTTAGTCCCATTAGGCGTCTTAACCACTGCTTGATTTGAGACGGGTAAATGGCGCCATCAAGTGGAGGTCTGTGGGTATTTTTAATTTAGTTATATTTTCTGTTGAAGTGTTGCAAAAATAGCACGTTTCTAAGGCTGAATGACCTGTTATGGTAGATTATGTTTAAATAAAAACAAACATGCCCAAACCAATTCATGTATACCATGAATGTAAAGGAAATGGAATCAACGTATAGAGGCTAAAGAAATGACATTCTGAATTGAAGATTGGTTTGGGGTTGCTTAAACTCTTACATATCCTGTTATGACAAAGTGAAATGAAGTACTGGTAATCTAGACAAACTGAAGCATGCATGAACACAGTAATTATTGAGTCTAAGAACATCAGGAATGATTGAATGACCAATATCTTTTAAAGCCATGCACAAGAAGTATAAAATTTTAATGCTTATGTTAGGATGGTGTTTTTGTTGTGAAATGGTGCATAAGAGGGAAAAGTTTGACTTTATAAATTTTGATGAACCTCCGTTCACTGAAGATGACCATATATACTTTTTTTTTGTCACGTTAGTGTTTGTGTGTTGGTTTCAAAATGTCTGTAGATTCTTACTCATCCAGGTCATAGTTAACTAAATTTGTATCTCTGTGTGCAACTGGACTGTAAGGTTTCCTTGAAAATGTTTTGCCCTCTAGAAGGCTTCTTCAGTTCTAAAGTTGCTGGGGGCAAAGCTTGAAAATATAGCCCTTGGGGACTAATGGCATGTTAATGCCCAACGTGGTCACCTGAGAGTCGCTGGCAGGGTCATTCACCTAGTTTTAGTTTGGGTGCTTCCCCTTTGTCTGTTGGGTCACATGGTAATGAGTCACCAGGTCTCATCAAATGGTGTGAACCTTTGGTTTCAAAAAGATTATTCAAATTAGTGTTTGGTTAAGATTGCTAAAAATATGTGAAGGTAAGGTTATTAAACACAGTTGACTTATCAAAATGCCATAACAATTGTGTAACTTTAAATTATAACATAACTGTCGCAATGTGCTTCTCTTTAAAGGAAAAAAAAATCATTAACTGAATTTAAAGTTAACATTGATCAAAATCAAGGGTGAGCAAAATCAAATACCTAGGGGTTGTTTTAGATTATAAAGTAAAATTTTATACTCATATTCTGAAAATGAGTAAGCATAAAGACAGACATAAATTGCTTCCATATGATTCGACCATGTCTCTGAGCAAGCTGCTCAAGTGTATCTGCACGCTATGATTCTATCTCGCATGTCCTATTGCTCCGTTGTCAGGGGCCAAGCTACACAATCTGCCCTAAAGCCTTTAGAGTAGCTGAATAAACAGGCACTTAAGGTATTTGATCTAAAACCAATAAAGTGGCATTACTGTCAAATTATTCAAATTTAACATGACAGGGACGTGCCCTGAACACCTCACCAGGGAGGCGTCCGGGAGGCATCCTTATTAGGTGCCCGAGCCACCTCATCTGGCTCTTCTCAATGCGGAGGAGCAGCGGCTATACTCTGAGCCCCTCCCGGATGGCAGAACTTCTCACCCTATCTCTAAGGGAGAGCCCAGCCACCCTGCGAAGGAAACTCATTTCGGCCGCTTGTACCTGCGATCTCGTTCTTTCGGTCATTACCCAAAACTCATGACCATAGGTGAGGGTAGGAGCGAAGACCGACCGGTAAATCGAGAGCTTTGCCTTTCGGCTCAGCTCTCTTTACCACAACGGACCGGCCTGTCGATCTCCCGCTCCATTCTTCCCTCACTCGTGAACAAGACCGCGAGGTACTTGAACTCCTCCACTTGGGGGAGGATCCCCTCCCCAACCCGGAGAAGGCACTCCACCTTTTTCCGGCTGAGAACCATGGTCTCAGATTTGGAGGCGCTGATTCTCATCCCGGCCGCTTCGCACTCGGTTGCGAACCGGTCCAGTGAGAGCTGGAGGTCACGGACTGATGAAGCCAAAAGGACCACATCATCTGCAAAGAGCAGAGACCCGATCCTGAGGCCACCAAACCTCAACACCACGGCTGCGCCTAGAAATTCTGTCCATAAAAGTTATGAACAGAATTGGTGACAAAGGGCAGCACTGGCGGAGTCCAACCTTCACCAGAAACGAGTTCGACTTACTACCAGCAATGCAGACCAAGCTCTGACACCGGTCATACAGGGAGCGGACGGCCCATATCAGGGGGCCCGACACCCCATACTCCCGGATAACCCCCCACAGGACTCCCCGAGGCACACGGTCAAATGCCTTCTCCAGATCCACAAAACACGAGGACTGGTTGGACAAACTCCCACGCACCCTCAAGGACCCTGCTGAGGGTATAGAGCTGGTCCACAGTTCCACGTCCAGGACAAAAACCGCACTGCTCCTCCTGAATCCGAGGTTCAACTATCCGACGGACCCTTCTCTCCAGTACCCCAGAATAGACCTTACCAGGGAGGCTGAGGAGTGTGATTCCCCTATAGTTGGAACACACTTAGTAAAGCACTGACTAACTGTAATCCAATTAAACTCCTGGATTGGCACCCCGGTCTGCCAATCCATTGGTAATGCCCCCGATGTCCACGCGACGTTGCAGAGTCGTGTCAACCACGACAGTCCCACGACATCCAGAGCCCTAAGGAACTCCGGACGGATCTCATCCATCCCCGGGGCCCTGCCACCGAGGAGTTTCTCAACAACCTCGGCTACCTCAGCCCCGGAGATAAGAGAACCTGCCTCCGATTCCCCAGGCCCTGCTTCCTCACTGGAAGGCGTGTCGGTAGGATTGAGGAGGTCTTCGAAGTATTCCTTCCACCGATCCACAATGTCCTGAGTCGAGGTCAGCAGCAGACCATCCCCACTGTACACAGTGTTGACAATGCACCGCTTCCCCCTCCTCAGGCGCCGGATGGTGGTCCAGAACCTTTTCGAAGCCGTCTGGAAGTCATTCTCCATGGCCTCCCTGAACTCTTCCCACGCCCGCATCTTTGCCTCAGCGACCCCCGCAGCCGCACTCCGCTTGGCTCGCCGGTACCCGTCTGCTGCCTCAGGAGTCCCACAGGCCAAAAATCTGATTCTACTTCTAAGTAAAACCTAAATAACTAATCTGATTAGACTTCTTAGTAAAGAACTAAGTAACTGTAAATAACACAGCTGGCAACACACACACACACTCCCTCAGATGAAGGACGTCTCTGGTGGTGCTGAGGAGCCCCACACTGGCGTTGGGCACCGTGTGCACACTCAGCACACTCAGCCTCTGCAGGGTCACCTGCTTCTTGCGGCGGGTCAGCATTACATCCAGGCACTGCAGCACAATATCATCATTGGGCGCCCCTGGCAGGCAGAGGAGGAGAGGCGGTGTTGACCAGGTTGAAGAATGGACTTCTGAGCTTTCTTTAAGATCCTGAAGTAGATGAAGGTGATCAAGATCTCTGTGTGCTGATGGAGAGGAGAACTTCAGATGTTTGAGGAGCTCATGAAAACACTCTGTCCTTCATTCTCACCAGTTTGATCTTCTTGTCTTTGTTCTCTGAAGCTTCAGCCTCCAACAGCTCCTTCTCCAACTTCTCCTCAGCTTTCTTCCACTGTGTGCGCGCGCGCGCACACACACACACACACACACACAGTAGTGTGAGCAGGAGTCTCCTGGCCTCTCTGGTCAGCCACCGTCATACCTTCCTCTGCATCCTGGACAGATTCTTGTTCTTGTCTTTGTTGTTCATGAACCTCTTCTGTGGTTTCGAGTCCTCCAGGTCCTTTTTCCTAACCTAACCTCAGCTGTGACAGCGACCGTGGTGTTTTACCTCCGGACGGACGTTGTAGCTCAAGCTCTTGGTGAGACACCTATTATTATAATTCATATTAGAACTAAGTAACTGTAATCCAATTAGACTTCTGAGTAAAGAAGTAACTGTAATCTGAGTACGCTTAGTAAAGAACTAACTGTAATCTGATTATACTTCTAATTAAAACCTAAGTAACTGAAACCTGAGTACACTTAGTAAAGCATAACTAATGTGATTAGACTTCTTAGTAAAGAACTAAGTAACTGTAATTCAATTAGACTTCTATTCGGATTACAGTTCTACAGATGATTACAGATTATAGTTCTTTACTAAGAACTGTATCGGATTACAGTTACTTGGTTCTTTACTCGGAAGTGTAATCGATTAGTTACTTAGTTCTTAACTCGGAAGTGTAATCGATTACATTTACTTAGTTCTTTACTTGGAAGTGTAATCATAGCAATCATAGCAATGAAAATTTATGCCGTGTTTCTGAATTATATTCCCTAGAGGGAGCATGTAAAGAGTGAACAGGATTGGCCCAAGCACTGAACCCTGTGGAACACCATGATGAACCTTTGTACACTCAGAGGAAACATCATTAACATGAACAAAATGAAATCGATCTGATAGATAAGATTTAAACCAGTCTAGAGCTGTCCCTGTGATCCTAATCTCATGTTGTAGCCTTTGTAATAAAATGCTGTGATCTACAGTGTCAAAGGCAGCACTGAGGTCCAGTAAAACCAGTACGGAAATAAGTCCACGGTCTGATGCCATGAGGAGGTCATTAGTGACTTTAACCAGTGCTGTTTCTGTGCTGTGATGAGCTCTGAAACCAGACTGAAACACTTCAAATAGACTATTCCTGTTTAGGTGATCGGTTAGCTGACTGACAACCAGCCTCTCAAGTATCTTAGAGATGAATGGGAGGTTGGATATCGGTCTATAATTTGCTAAGACGCCTGGGTCAAGTGAAGGTTTTTTAAGTAAAGGTCTGATAACAGCAGTTTTAAATGCCTGAGGTACATAACCTGTTGTCAAAGATAAGTTGATCTGATCTAATACTGACGCCCCAATTAGAGGAAAGACATCCTTGAAAAGCTTAGTTGGGATGGGGTCCAGGAGACATGTGGTTGCTTTAGATCCATTAATGCTGGAGGTCAGCTCAGGGAGATCTATGGGCAGGAAGCTGTCCAGAGGTGGATCAGGACTAGATGGAGTTGCTAACAAGGGCAGCTCATCAGTTTTCATGGAGCGACCTTGATCGATCTTTTCTCTGTTAGTGATTTTATTGGTGAAGAAACTCATAAAGTCTTCACTGCTAAGAGCTGCAGGAATAGAAGGCTCAACCGAGCTGTGACTCTTTGTCAACCTGGCTATGGTGTTAAACAGAAAACGCGGGTTGTTCTTATTTGCATCTATTAATGAAGTGTAGTAAGCTGTTCTGCCTTTACGGAGGGCCTTTTTATATGTTAGTAAGCTGTCTTTCCAGGCGCTTTGGGAATCAGCTGATCTGGCTGAATACCACTTCCTCTCCATCCGTCTTGATGCCTGCTTAAGAGTTCGGATATGTGTGTTATACCACGGAGCCAGTCTTCTATGGTGTGTGAACCTTCTCTTCAGTGGGGCAACCGAATCTAAAACTACACGCAGTGTGGCTGCAGTGACATTGACAAAGCAGTCAATATCTGCAGGAGTAACATTTAGATCAGAATGATCTGTTGCACCGGTAGGAGGCGCTAGAGGGGGCACCGCTGCAATTTCAGCTACAAATCTGTCTCTAGTATCTTCAGAGAGACACCTGCTGTAGTAAACCTTCCTGTCATGTGCTGCTAGAGTGAAGTCAAAGGTTATAAGTGAGTGGTCTGAGAGGAGGGGGTTTTGGGGAACAACTACCAGGTTCTCAGTTTCTAGACCATAGGTGAGAACCAGATCCAGGGTGTGATTATGACAGTGCGTCGGTTCATTTACTAACTGAGAGAAACCTACTGCATCTATCAGTGAGTTAAACGCCGTCTTAAGACTGTCAGTATCATCATCCATATGGATGTTAAAATCACCCACTATAATGACTTTATTTGTACTGACCACTAAACTAGACAGGAAATCTGAAAACTCCGCCAGGAATTGTGTGTAAGCAGCTGCAGGTGGCCGATACACCACAACTAATAAAACTGGCTTTTCTGACTTCCAATTGTGGTGAGAGAGGCTGAGAGTGAGACTTTCAAAAGAGCTACAGGTAGCTTTAGCTTTGGGATTGACTTGAAGGCTGGAGCGGTAGATTGCTGCCACTCCACCTCCTCTGCCTGCACTTCGAGGAACATGATAATTAATATGACTTGATGGAGTTGCTTCATTTAAACTAACATATTCTTCATCCTGCAACCAAGTCTCCGTGAGAAAGAAAATATCAGACAGATGATCTGTTACTAAATCATTAACTAGAAGAGATTTAGACCGTAGAGATCGTATGTTCAACAGACCACATCTAACTGTTCTATTTGTTTCTGAGTGTTTACTGCTGTGTATTTTTATAAGGTTATTATTATTAACACCTCTAGACTTATTTACTAAATGAACTATGGGAGGACGAGGTACTGACACTATTTCTATTGTATTATTAAACTTAGTGTTACTGTGAGCGTTTTTAGTTTTATTGTTATTTTTATTTTTATTGGAGGGCGGCAGTTTTACAGAAGCAGCAGAGAAGCGTGTAAGACAGCGACTCTGCCTCCTGGCCTCCACCCTGGGTTGTCAGAAGGTTGGTTGTCCAATCAACTTTGCTATATTGCTAGAAATAAGAGCTGCACTACCCCGGGTGGGATGGATGCGGTCTCTGCTAATAAGGCCAGGTTTTCCCCAAAAAGTCTCCCAATTATCTATAAAGGCCACGTTATTTTCTGGACACCACCGCGACAACCAGCGACGGAGTGATGACATGCGGCTAAACATGTCATCACTGGCCAGATTCGGGAGGGGACCAGAGAACGCTACGGAGTCCAACATCGTTTTGGCGAAGTTACACACCGACTCCATATTAACTTTAGTAATCTCCGACTGGCGCAGCCGGGCGTCGTTAACGCCGACGTGAATGATAATTTTGCTATATTTGCGCTTATCTTTCACCAGCTGCTTTAAGTTTCCCTCTATGTCGCCCGCTGTGGCCCCCGGGATACATTTAACTATGGTCTCTGGTGTCGGCTTCACGTAGCGAAGAATAGAGTCGCCAATAACCAGGGTCGGTTTCTCAGTGGGTGCGTCACTGAGTGGGGAAAAGCGGTTTGCGACATGAAGCGGTTGGTGGTGAACCACGGGCCTTTGTTTCAGACTACGCTTCCTTCGAACCGCCACCCAACCACCCTGACTACCCGGCTGCTCGGAGGCTGCGGGGGAACAGCTAACAGTAGCTGAACTGGGCTGGTCCGCACAGGCTAACTGGTGCTGGCTAGCTACAGGGGCTACGTTGCTATCTTGTGTGCGGAGTCTCGCCTCAAGCTCGCTAAGCCTCGCCTCTAGAGCTATAAATAAGCTACACTTTCTACACGCTTGACTCTCAGTAAGGGAGGCAGAGGAGTAACTAAACATTTCACACACTTTCCAGAACACCGGAGGAGAAACGGTGGGAGAAGCAAGGTTAGCCATGCTAGCAGTGAGCGCAGCTGCGCGGAACGAAATAGACAGAGAGCAAAGTATAGAACCCAAAAGATCGTGCGGTTACTAAACTTTCACCAAGGTGCTTGTGTACTACTAAACAGGATAAACAAAAAGCAACAAATAATTAACAACAGTAAATCCACCGTAGCAAACACCAGGAGAAGTGAACGAGTAGGACGGAGCAGAAACAGGAAATGACGCGATACGTTACCGATGACGCCAACCCTCTCTATTGATTAAGGACGTACACTCTCAGTCACCAGTGGGGGAGGAGGGGACTCTCACTATCAGGTTTCTTCTCCCTAAATTCCTTCAGGGCTTTTCTTAAAAAGAGCGAGAGTACCCTCTGGTGGTTAAAACCTTGAACAGCACCCCCGTTGCTGTCAGAAAGTCTTCCTGTCTACTGCAGATTTTAGAAAAGCGTAGTAATTGTGATTTAATTAATCCTTTAAAAGTATGTTTCGGATGGTAGCTGGTCTTGTACAATAGGGCATGTGTGTCTGTGGCTTTAAAATAGACTTTTGTATCTAATGAGTGTGTGGACTCAAACTCTGGGCCTTTAAAAGTGGTTGTGTCCAGAAAATTAATTTCTCTTGTATTGATTTCTGCCGTCACTTGAATTGAGCCATTAAAATTATTTAAGGTCTGCACGAAGCTCCAAAATTCCTCTTTAGAATGTGTCCACACACCCCAGATGTCATCCAAGAATCGAAAGTAATATTTTGGTTTCTTTTCCACTATTTTAAAGGCCTCATTTTCCCAGTCAGCCATATAAATGTTTGCATAAGATGGGGCAATTTTTTTGCCCATTGCTGTTCCTTTAATTTGTAGATAAAATTTGCCATTAAACTCAAAATCATTGCGTGTGAGGTTGATAAAAAATAATTTAAGTATCTTCTCATCCGGTCGTTTTGGGTCTGGATATTTAAGGAAGGCTCGTTTAACTGCCCTCATTCCCTCCGTTGTAATAATATTTGTATAGAGACTGTTCACGTCCATTGTAAATAGGAGGGTATTTGAGGGGAGGTCTAATCGTTGAATTTTATCAATGAAATCATATGTATCCCTGATATAACTGGGATGTTTTTTAGAGAGAGGATTCAGGAAATATTCAATGAATTCCGCTGTAAAATAAGTTTCACTTTCACAGTCTGAAACTATAGGTCTTCCTGGGGGGATTTCAAATGGTTTGCTCCATTTCATCGGATCTTTATGAATTTTAGGTAATAGGTAAAACCGTCTTGGGCGGGGTTCGGTCTGTCCCATTAAATACTTTTTTTGTTTCATATTGATATATTTCTTTTGATACAGCTGCTCAATCAGTTTCGTCACCATAGGGATAGTCTGTGGGAAGAGAGGTTTGTATAACGGTAAGTAATATTCTTTGTCTGTTAATTGTCTATTTCCCTCCCATAAGTATTGGAACCGGTCCTGTATTACAATAGCACTGCCCTTGTCGGCTGGTTTTATAATTATACTGTTATTCTTTCGTAATGATTTTAGTCCCTTGATTTCTCCCTTGGTTAGGTTGGAGCCAATTTTTTCCTTTTTGAATCTTTTCTTTAGGTCCTGAAGATCCCTCCCAATTATATTATTGATTGCTCCCGGAATCTGTCCTCCTAATGGTGTCCAAGTGGATTTTAAGGTAAAGGGCCTTTGATCCCTATTTTTATTGTGTTTTGTTTTTTCAAAATAAGCTGCCAGTTTTATTTTCCGATGATATTTATTGAGATCTATCTGAAAATTTTCCATCACCAGCTTATTGGTTTTCCAGGTTGGGATGAATGTTAATCCTTTCTGTAATAATGTATACTCTGCAGGTGAGAGCTTGTAATTTTTACTCAAATTGATTATATTGTCCTCCTTATTTTTGTTAATATTTCCTTTTCTGTGTTTATTGAAATTATTCCCTTCCACCTTATTTGAATTGTTTAGATTAAAACCCCCCTCCCGGTTTACCAGGTTAACGGGGTTAACTGGTTTCCCTTTTCGACCCAATGGTTGAAAATGCGTCGAGCTGTCTTGTGGGTCCAATGGATCCCATCTCGTTCTGTGAAAAAATCTGTTCTAGAAAGTTCTGTTAAGGTCTTGTATTTTGACTTTAAATGTGTGTTTAGGTTTTGTAAAAATTCCTGTTCTCTGAAAGGAAGATTCCTGGCGAAATTTAGTAAAGGGAAGTATATTTCTGCATTAGGAAATTTTTCAGAAGCCATTTTGTGTAAGCGTTGGATTTCTTTGATCGTAGTTTGTAATTTTTGCTTTCTATTATTAATACCTAATGAAAACATGATTCTCTGTGTTTCATAATTTACATCCACTTCTTCTAGTAACATATGTATATGTCTGAACGTCGCTCCCGGGAAGCTCTCAATTTGTAAATCCGGGAGATTAAACGGTGGAATTTTAGCCACATTAGAATCTCCCAATATCACAAATTTTTCTCTTATATCCACGGACCAATCTCTCCTTTTCCTGTCCGTAGTTACGTGTCTAGTTGGTCTAAACCATGGTGATCTTCCTACGAGGCTTGCGCTAGACGGCGACCAGTTCAATTCATCCGTCTGCTGCGATCTGTTTCTACTGTCAGGCCTGTTCATACCTTGTCCTCCGCGCTGTGTCGATCCTGTTGTCAAGAGAGGTACGTTTTTTGATCCTGGTCTCTCTTCGTCGTCGACTGGACCCGAACCATCTTTCTCAGGTAAGATCATATCCACCTGCGTGTTGCGTCGTCCTCTGCGCTGCTCTCTCGGGGGCTCTTGTATTCCATTCACCAAAAAATCAGATGTCAAAGGACTGGTATTGTTCTCTATAACTGTTCCATGCTTCTGTCTGTTCATCCGTGGTCTCGAACCGGCGACCTCCAGGGTTGTGTCGTCCTCACAGATGCTCCGTCGACGTATCCTCTGCTCCATCGGAGAATCTGGAATCTCGGCTATTGCCGTACTGTTTCGTTGTAACTGGTTCATTGTCGTGGATGATCGTTCCTGTGGATCTTCAATTGGTGACGGGATGATATCTCCTGAAGCTGATCGGGCCCGATGGATCTGTGCTTTAACTGTTATGCGTTCCCCTGGTGATGGTAGACGTTCATTTTTCTCCGTCTGTACCCCCGCCGTGCATAATCTTTGCGTTTGTGGGGGTTCCTCCGTTGTTCGATATTGTTCATTTGTTTTTTCTCTGTTAATCCATCTACTCTTAATGTTTCTTTCCGCCTCCTGTACAGATTCAGGAAGGAGACGTCTCCCGAGTCTTCTCCTTGCCCAATTCGCCGCCACTTCAAAAGCGTCCATCCAGTCTTCCATTGTAGTTGTTTGTAATTCTGATATTAAAGTTTCTATTATATCCTTGTAGTGATTAGTCAATATTATGGTGGTTGTTAGCTCCCAATTTCTCGCATTGCCTTGAATCAAGTCCAATGTGAGATTTGTTGGCATTGCGGGTTTAATTGTATTGATTAATTGTTGCGTAATTTTAGTGATCGCTTTTGGAGCTTGACTTTGTGTAATATTTTTCAAATGATGGCAAGATTTAATCATTCTGTAGAATCGACGAACCTTGTCTGTAAAATCCGTCCGTGCTGTGTTTTCTCGTGTATCCATATTACTGCGTGTTGCGTTCAGGGACCGTTGTTCGTTGCGCCACCAACCTCTGTTCTGCTCCGTGTGGCGTACCCGTCTCTCATTCCTGTCAATGGCGTAGAATGTTGATCTTCTTTGAAGATTTCCTCCTCGTAGGTCCCGTTGATCGTTCCTAGGTTGTCTCCGTCCCATCTGCTGGTTTACGACATCCATATTCACCTCCCGTTGTATCCGCGGCTGATGTCGCGGTGAATGGCGTTCATTGTATCTCCCATAATTATATTGTCTATTTCCTCTATCTTTGTACCTTTCTTCTCTCCGCTGTTGTGATTCTACAAAGTTTCCTCTGGAGGAATAATTATTATTCTGCTGGGACCGGGAATCCAGAGGGGCTCCATTCCGTACCACTGTACTGTACAGTTTTTTGATGTTTCTTCTCCGTGGGTTCCCATAGTTAGTTTGTCTCCAGCCCTCTTCCTCCTCAATCTCCTCCATTATCAATCCGGTCTGGGTTTAGTCCTTTCAACAGGTCAAAAAACTCACCAAATCGGATACCGCAGAATGGAGTAGAAAAAAAGCTTTAATAAAGAAAGTCCAGCTCTTAATTGTCACCAATTTACAAGCAACAAAAAAGAGCAACATTACGTGCAACGTTTCGATTAAAATAAATCTTCCTCAGGCAAAATTTCGTTTCTTCCAACAATCCAAGAAATGTTTGCCTTACAGGAAACTGCGGTTATTTAAGTGCCATAAAGGGGGCGGAGAGAGGCAGAGAGTGATCTCGGAACCGGGTGGGGGGGTGTTATTTACCTTACTCCCATCCTCTAAATTACCAAAAAACTCTATTATTTTCCCATGATTCTACCCTCTGGGGTTATTCATGGTTTGAGTAATTGTTAGAACATAGTTTTAGAAATTAATTTCTAAAAACAGAGTTTCTAGTTAGCATTCCATCCCCCTCCCCTCCAGAGACGTTGTTTCCTTTTTTCCTTTTTTCTGGTCTCTCTCTCTCCCTCCCCTGTCTTCACAATTATTCCATTATATTGTTTTTCAAAGAATCTGTATTGTAATCAACCACAATCATGAATCATTCCATCCACAATAATAACACACAATTAAAATTCAATATTCCTGTTTCCATTTCTTACATATCTTCTCATAGGGTTAGGGTTAGGGGTTAGGGTTAGGGTTAGGTTAGAAGAAAATTATTCACGCAGGGCAAAGCCCTGCGGGAATGAGTGCGCAGTCCTCCAGAGGAGGTCCTAGGCGGGGTCCCCCAGCTCCCCAAAATAATTCACCACCCTGAGGTGGTGAAGTTTCAAAAAATTAGGCTTAGGGTTAGGGGTTAGGGTTAGAGACTAGGGGTAGGGTAAGGGTTAGAGTTAGGGTTTGGGGTTAGGGGTTAAGGTTGGGGTGGGGGTAAAGGCTAGTGATTAGGTGAGGG
>CM027084.1:23439-49076 GCA_015343265.1 Pao palembangensis | reverse complement strand
ACGTTCACTTGAATTAGAACCTGGAAATGTACATTCTTGCTAATCTCTTTCAGATAATGTTTGTTTCATTCTAATATTTAGACGTGACCAAATAAATTTAAATTTAATTTAATTTAAAATGAATAAAATTTTTCACGTCTTAGCTTTAAATATTTATCTCCAATCCTCAGGTCAGTGATATTATAGGACTCATGTGCACAAGTACACATTTTAAATTACAGCTGATAAATCGGACGGAAAGAACAACTCAACTTTTATGTTGATCTGAAGAACACTGCGATAGAATTCTGAGAAGATACAGACAATCC
Source organism: Pao palembangensis (assembly GCA_015343265.1). Taxonomy (NCBI): domain Eukaryota; kingdom Metazoa; phylum Chordata; class Actinopteri; order Tetraodontiformes; family Tetraodontidae; genus Pao; species Pao palembangensis. Next base: position 48,768 of record CM027084.1, on the reverse strand, counting down.
TCTTTGCTGCAACCCTCATTAATACTGGAGAAAAAAGATATACATCGGCGCTATTGCATCCCTCCTAATTTAAATTAACTGACTGGTATCAGTACACCACATTCATAGTCACAGGTCAGTTTCTAAATAAACCTCAATAGAGTCTGCATGATTTTGTGTGAGAATATGAAAGGACAAAGATAGAATTACATATAAAGAAGTCTTAAAAATGAAAGATTTCAATTAAAATTCACCTAAGGAATTTAGAGGCCAAGTACAAATGTTTAATAGAAACATATATTTATGAGGATTGAGGACATTATTTATTCCCTGTCTCAATGTCAACTCAGGACAATGCGCGGGTGAAATACAGTACTGCCCCTGTGGCCGTCCACAGCAATCTTACAGCAACATAAGTTTTTTTCCATCCCACTGACAGAAGTGGACTTCTGCGTACTTGACCCTTTCAGTCAGACACCGTTCCTCATGTTGTGTACACATCAGAGAAATTGCAAACAATGTGAGTATGTTGACTTGGATGTGGACTAGAACTTAGTCCTGTTTGATTCAGTCTAGCTGTACCCTGGTAGAGGAAGCTTCTGACCCTCCTTGGCCTCAAAGAAAGTGTAGGAAAGCGTGATTGTGTCGACCCGCGCCATCCTCGGGTCCTCGTCAAACTCCGGGTCAATGTAAAAAAAGACGGGCATATCGACCTCCTCGTGAGGATTCAACCGCTGCTCTTCAAAGCAGAAACACTATGGAAAGAATATATTAGAAGTTATCAGGGAAAACAACCTTGTGCAGAGTCACGTGAACTTGACTCGCCACTCTACCTGGATCTTGTTGAAGTACTGGCCAGCTTCGAAAGGGACCACGTTGTAGGTGGAGATGCCGGTGATGGGTTTATCTGTGGGGTTCTTCGCTCTGTAGAACGCCAGTGCCGTCTCACCAGGAACTACCTACCCAGTAAACATCAGCAGGTGAAACTCTGCTCAGAACCTGATCTAGAATGAAAACCCAAATAACAACAGGTACTCACAAAGACTTCTGTCTGCTGTGGTCTAAAGTTCCACTGCATGCTGGCGTGTCGATCTGCGTTGAAAGTGACCTTGATGACTCGTTCAGGTACAGGTTTCATTGTCTCTACCTGATCAGCGTTATGTCCAGCAACCGCCGTGCCGCCAAGGCCTGAGGCCTGGTTGACAGAAGACAGCAGGTTGTTTTGTTTGAGTATTGCTACCACACATATGACATTTCGTCTCTTATTTAAACAAATCCCCAAGAAGTAGTGGTTAGCTACCCCACAGCACATGGGAGCATTTAGGGGTTAAGGGGATTTGAACTGGCAACCTTTCAGGAACAAAGTTATTTCCCCAGCATGTATACCAACACTGAACATTAATAAGCTGACTCTGCTTGGGCTGTAAAAATGCATTGCGTGACATTTGTATTAAGCAACAATCAAATTTAATTTGATTTTTACAACATACCTGGCAGTAGAGCCTGTAGAGCGGCACGGCAGCATACGAAAGGCCAATCATCCCAACCCCCGCAGCAGCAATGTAAGTCAGAATAGTTTTGTTCCTAGTTTTCCATTCCTCCTCCTGCCCTTTGAACTTGCTGTTTCGAGTTTTGACACCACGGAACTGACTGTGGAAGTGTGTCGGAAATCGACGACGTATTACCTCAGCCCGAGAGTGGAGCAGCTTCCTTGGAGCATCAAGGCGAAGGAATGGGATGCATTGTGTAAATAACTTTTGACTGTGGCTGCAGCACTGATGGGGTAGAATGTGGGTCAGGAGTCCAGACATGGTGCACAGCCAGCCAGTCGAAAAAACTCAGCTGTAGAGGGGGGAAAAATAATTTAGAATAATAGTGAAGATCATTAATTTATTAAATTCTACAGAAAAACATCTGAAATTGAGTTTTATTGTGGCAATAACTTCCATTCTACACACATATACACAAAAACATTTACTCAACGGCGTACACAGTACAATCTTCTAGAAACAGCGCCACACAGTGGCCAAAAACTTACTATTTTTAAATTATATAAAATTTTTTTAAACCCCGAAAAAAAAAAACTTTTTGACATAAAATCTCAACAGTCTGTAAAATTGTTATTGAGCATACTCGTTAATTTAATTAAAAAAAAACCCTGTCAAAACCAGACATTAACCAAGATGAATATTTCTGAACTCCACAGTTAAAAATCTTATCAGATCTACCGGACCCAACGTGCAGCTAACTCGCAGTTAATGTTAGCGTGCTAACATAAGCCCATTTTTAAAAATAAATTATAAGGGGTCAAACCTGTAAAGTAGAAATCTGCAGTCATTCGTCGGACTATGAGCTGAAATACAGATTATGACGCAGGACGGGAGGCGGAAACGTCCGCCTGTATCCTCCCTCCCTTTTCCCCCCTAGATACAAAGGTTCCGCTAAGATACAAAGGTTCCGATTAACGAAAGCACGTACACCAGCGAGGTTAGGGTTATGATTTTTTTTTTAACTTATATTTATTGAAATACAAAACACAAACACAAAAAAGCCAAATACACAGTTTTTAATTCATACATAAAGGAACCTATTAAATATATCATCCATGAAAAAACAAACGTTTGAGGCAGTCTTTTTGCTTATTTGTTATATTATGAAAAGTGACTATTTAAGTCTTATACAGCTGCCACCATAAGAAAATAGAAAGAATGAATGACTGAGTCAGTGATAGGACATTATCATTCTTTTCTTGTTTCTAATGATCTAATGATCTAATTCTTTTGATTTATGCATGTGAGATGTTTCTCTAGAATAAAAGGATGTCCTTATTCGCGTCTGTTTTTTTTTTTTTCAAGCGTTGTCCGGGTCCATCTAGTGTCGTTTTTTACATTTTTTTTCCTTCGGAGTACTGATTTTGATGTTGACGTTATGTTTCCAAAGTCTGACTTAAATCTCACAGTTCAGACCCCTCTTTAATATTATGTCAGGTTTCTGACTTCTGTTGTTGTTTAGACCATTTTACTGGTAAATCTAAAATGTGAAACAGTATTGACCTCAAAACATGGAGAATCATATAGAAATGTACTTTAAAGGAAAACCAATTATAAATGATTATTTTTGTTTATGAGGAGAGCGGAAATACGGTGGCCGTGTGAGGTCTAAAAGACACTGTTTGTTCGCCGTAGTCATGGAGGGGGTTACGGTCGGCCAGGTATTTGACGCTGAATGTATCCTCAGCAAACGGCCACGGAAGGTAAGAGTAGGCGTCTGACGGCTCCGCGGGTCGCACGTTCGGACCGGGCGGTCGTGTCGTGTGTGACTAACGGTCTTTGTCTTTTCTGCAGGGAAAATTTGAGTATCTGGTCAAGTGGAGAGGCTGGTCGTCCAAGTAGGTAGCTAGCTAGCCCACCGCGTTAGCCGCCGCTGCTAACGTCGCACACATCAGTGAACAATGTGGCTGCCCCGCCGCTGTCTTTACGTCCTGTCGCAGACTGCGGCATCATTGCAGCCGAGCGATAATCCTGGAAAAAATGTCGCTGCGGTCGTCCCGATTACGGTTTTATGTTTTAAACGTTTTTTTTTTTTTTTTTTTTTTTTAAAGGAACAGCTGACGCTAATGTCAACACCTGCGTCACGTGACAAGTCTTTACGAACAATAACCCTGTCACTATAGAAACATCAATGCCCCATCAACACCCATTCATGCGTAACCACAGATTATTGATGTGATTTAATATGTCAGTGTTGTTGTTAAAGATATTCTTGTTTATTCTGAATAATTTGATATAAATATCTTCTGATTTTTCTTTATATTAACTATTTTTTCAGAATAACAAATTAAATTACTGGTAATCAAAATTTTGAGGTCTAAATTAACAAGGAAGCTTACAACCTTTTCCCTACCTGAAATTTTTCTGTTCCATGTGAGTTCAGTCCATGACGATAAGAATCCAACAAGAGTCAAAACGCATTTTGAAATGGTCTGTGGATGTTTTTAAGTCTTTCACCAGAAGTATTTTTTACGCACTGATTGATCCTTGAAAAATAATTCATACATCCCAGAAAACGATGCCGTCATCAATTTGACATTCATGCGGTTTGGAAGAACAGTGGCCTGGAATGTGAAAGTGAAACAATCTGTGATGTTTTCAGGCACAACAGCTGGGAGCCAGAGGAAAACATCCTGGACCCACGGCTGCTGGTGGCATTCCACAAGAGGTGCTTGCGATTTCTTTGTTGAATGACCAGCTGTCGTTTTTGACTATCTGTTTTTTTGCTGACTGCTGATAATTTGCTTTCCTGTAGAGAACAGGAAAGAGAGCTTCTGTTCCAGAAGAAAGGAAAGAGGCCACGAGGACGACCAAGAAAGATTCCGCTTCCTGAGGTAGCTGCAGATCGCTCTTCTTCTTCGTCCTCGTCTGGCCTGTCAGGGCCCTCCTCAGATGATGAAGAGCAGGTGAAAAAGGTGAAGCCAGGTCCAAGAGTCCAGCCTGGCCCCCAGAAGAGGCCTCAGATCCTGCTGGCCAGGCCAGATCCTCCACGCAGGAAGAAGCGTGGGAGGAAACCGTTGCACGCTGACCTCAAGACAAAGACTGAATCTCCTCCTCAGCCTTCTCGCCACCATCACTTGATCAGACCGCAGAGGGTGGAGCTTCGCCCTGGCATGAAGAAACCTCTCCAGCCCGCCAGCTTCACTTACACTGGTCTCACCCGGACCTCCAGAGATGAAAGTTCCACCAGCAGTTCCTTCAGCCATACTTCCTCCAAACCCGGGTCCATGAGCGGCACGTGGTCGAACCGCTCCTTGAACTCATCCTGTGGCTCCGCCTCCTTCAACAGAACTAGTCCATCTCCACAGAACAAGATGTCGCTGTCTGAGCTGAAGCGCTCTGTGTTGGACAGCAGCAGCTTCAAGACGGTTCCTCTGAAAAACACCGGTGCTGCATCCTCACTGGGTGTGCCCGGGGGCTTTGGTGGGGGTCAAGTGGTCCAGCGTTCTCCGCTCAGCCTAAGGAAACAGGAGGGGGTGAGTGGTGCGTCGTGTCTGCTTCAACACAAACAGCAGAACTCCGCCCTTGCCAAACCATCTTCCTCACCGGCTCACCGGGATCGAATCAACCAGGCGCTCAGTCTGCGCACCCTCAACCTGCAGACGGTCGGCCGCGTGCCAGCGAGCGGCGGCCATCAGGGGAGCACCATGGGCAGTGGTGCAGGCGCCGCCACGTCCAGGTCCAACCTACGAAGCATCGCTGGTGTGGTTAAAGGTGCCGCTGACAGAATCAAAGACACTCGCGCGTCAGCTGGACAAGGCCGCACTCTTCCTGCAGGGGGCGTGGTGAAGGAGACGCTGGCGGGAGGTGCGAGAATGGAGAACAGGAATCCGAGCAGGAGCGTGAACGAGCTCAGCGCCGGCGATTCAGACGAATCCAGCAGCAGCGAATCAGAAGCAGCAGCTGCTCTTTACCTGGGCAACAGCCGGCGGAGCCTTGGCGACGACACAAACGAGTCGGACACAGAAACGGACTGGCGTCCTGCCAGGAGCCTCTTGGAGCACGTGTTTGTCACAGATGTCACGGCCAATTTCCTCACTGTGACGGTGAAAGAGTCGCCAACCAGTGTGGGATTTTTCAGCTCGGGCACTCACTAACATGTCCTCACTTCCTGTTTGAACTCTCAGGGTTCCTGTTCCACTCCAGGTCCTAAACCAGACTCCAGTCCGGATATTTGTAGCACCACAAAACAGGAACCCTGAAGAAAACCAGACTTTTATGGTCCCAAATCATCTGAGTTCATTTTGAATCGAACACTTTATTTAGAGCAAAAGCTCAATGGAATAAAACTTCACCGTGTACAAGAAAAGTTTTTAATGTATCACCTTAATGGAAAGCTGTTGTTTTTTTTAAAGTGACTTTAAACGGAGAAACTTCTTTGTTTTTAGGCCATGTTTGCAGCCTTTTTTGTCACATGACGGAGTTTGTGACGACGGTGAAGAAAAAATATGGTGGATGGATGTAAACGTGCCTCAGGTGTCAGTCAGCTGTCTCTGGACATTTGTACTTGTTGGACCTTTTTAACTAAATATTTTTTAATGTTGAAAAAACCTGAAGCTTGTCATTGTTTTTTATGTTTTTTGGACCAAAGCTGTTGTGATTCTGAAGGGTTTTCATTTGTGACAGTATTATAGAAGTACAGTTAAAACTTAATCGGTACTCCATCAAATTAAATCGATTTCATCCGTCTGTTAAATTACATGTTAATTTATACCTGTAAATTTCTTGTTTTTGATATCTGGTGCTAATATTGATCCTTTATCTTCAGATATTGTAGCTGATGTGAAATAAATAATGAATTGGAAAAATGTGTTCTCAGTTGCTCCACTAGAGGTCTCTTTTTACTTGATTTAAAAAAAACAAAAACAAATCTAGAACAGTTTTAAAGAAACTCTGAAATTTAAATAAACTTAGTTGGGGGAAAAAAATATTGGCTTTAGTTTCAATTACAAAGCTAGACATTTTTGAATGCCATGCAGAGCACGATATTGATAAAGTTTTCCAGAACAAAAAATTACAGGTCACCCACTGTCTTCATGGTTCCAGATTGAGTCTCACCTGGTTCAGGATCTAACCTGCTCATGTATATCTTTCTCAAGGATTTAAATTTATACTCAGAAATGTGTTGATTTTTCTCACCATTTAAAAAAATAGCTTTGCTGTAAAACTGTTATGAGTTTATTGATCCGTACCCAGGACATGTTTTCCTGTACAGTAAAATCCACCAGAATGAAAAAGCTCAACCATTTATGAGTTTATTCAGCTACCATACAAACATTCACAATTTTAACAGTTATTAACAAACCAAAAATAAATATACAATCAAAAGAAAATAAAATACATTTGAATATAAGAATTCCCAGAAAGTAAATTCTTAAATTTATTTTTCCATGGCTCTGACTGCAGCATATGCATGAGTTAGTCTGTTCATTAACACTGGCTAATGTCTCCCACAGCTAACGTTGACCATGGCCACCATCTTCCACTGCTAATGAATGCTGTGGCTAATGCCGGCGATAGCTACCTAGTGTCGGAAACCAGTCCTCCAGGGCGGCAATTCAGTTGGGTTTTCTGTCCTGCCAGGCAGAAAACAGCTTCCTCCAAGGAGATTGGGGACGGGTTTTCCACCTGCTAGGTGGATTGACTGGGTTCCGACATCCCTGACTTACTGTGTGCTAGGGCTACCTACAGTGGCAGGATTGGGCCCCCTGGACAAAACGTCTGTTAATGTCAGTTAAATAAGATGAAGTTTTTTTTGTTTTTTTTTTCTTTTTAATAATCAGCAGCCATGGGTTCCTCAAAGCTGCTATCCAGCAGTCTGACAATGGAAAAAAGACTGAAGCCCACAAAGCAGGACAAGGCTATAAGATGATAGCAAAGTGGCTTTGGTTACCACTTCCCTCAGTTCACCCTGTACCTAAGAAATGGAGGTTAACGGGAAATTTGGAGGTGAAGATAAGTTTCAGAAAGCTTCAGAAGAACACCTCTACTTTAAAAATCAGCATCAAGTCTAATGGGTTTAAGGAACAAGTCCTGTGGCCCTATGAGGGTAAAATAGAACTCTTTGGCTGGAGAATTTCATTAAAAACATCTGTGTTTAGAGTGCTGCAGGCAATGGCACGGGGGACATTCCACAGGTAACAGGAAGAATTGACGCAGTGAAATTCCAACACTTCTGGAACCAAACAAGACTATCTGTATGACTTCTACAAATGAAAACTGACCCTAAACACATCTCAAAATCCACAACCGACCACCCGAACAGGTGCGAGTTGAGGGTTCATCCATGACCATCACAGTCTCAAGGCATGATACTGGCCAATGGGTGGCGCTAAAATGTTGCATACCACTGTAAGTGCCAAGAGTGACTGACCTTCCTGTTAAATGGTGTTGATCTGTCCACAGTTGTTAGGTCAGTTAATGGCTAACTCCCGCTAACTGCTTTGTCTTTTTGTGTTGCATCAATGAGCTATGAAGCGTCATATAGTAGAAAAACTGAAGCAGCGAGTTAAACTTTTGTTTTTAAGTAGTTAACAGTCAAACTGTGCAACTTCCATTTGATTTTTCCCTCATAACAGTCGACGCCATCGTGTTCGCAGTGATACGTGAAAGCTACACTGGGCAATGACATGATTTAATGTAGAAACCCTAAAATTCGCATGGTGGCCCAGGCAGCTTAAGAAGTAGTAAGGCTCACTAAGAAAAACAGTTGTGGCGTAAACAAACTCAGATATCAGCTAGCTGCAGCAGTTGTTTCAAATGATGGTAAGCTGTGGCAGACATTAGCTACTAGCTGCCAGACAGTTTTTTTTTTTTTTCCAAATCTCATCTGTTTGAATGAAACCTGGATTTGGTCCAGACCAAAAAATGTTGCCTCATGTAGCTTTGACTCATCTGGAACATCAGACCCTGCCCGGGTCTACAGCGTACTGCTGAGGATCTCTGACACCTGGGCATTGGTCTGTTCATCCGAGTCCACTTCCTGGTTAGAAGCCCCCTCTGGCTCCTCCCCTCCAGACTCCACCTGTGTTACCACAGCTGTGGCCTTGGCCTTCTCCCCATCCTTCATGTGGCCCGACGACGATGTCTTGCAGGGCTCCACAAAGATCTTGCGGACATGAGGTCGCAGCTCCCTGTGCTGACCCTTCCTGCTCTCAAGGATGCAGGAGGCGTGACTTACGTATGTGGTGCCATGGTGGGACGGCAGGCTGCTGGACGGGGGCAAGTCCAGCTCCACCTGTTTGGTGTAGGTACCCTCAGATAAAGAGCCACTGTGGCAGTCTCCGCTTTGGCCTCTGAGCCAGCGATGGGGCCCACTGAAGTACTGGCCTCGGTGACTCCGGGACAGAAGCTTACGTTTCGTCGGGGGGTTGGCAGGAGACCTGAGGGGGGACACAGTCTCCTGGTGGTTTCTGGAGAGGGAGAGGCCCTCCAGAGTTTTTGTAGTGTCAGACAAGGCCGGGCTCAGGGGGCTGAATGGGGAGGTGCAGGAAGGATTAAAGTCGTGGTGGAGGTGAGACTCTGTGGTGACAGGTACCACGGCGAGCTCTTTGGGGGGACAGACACTGTAAAAGAGACGGAGAAGGCGCCACCAAAAACTATGAGATCGCTGACAGTTCCTGAGCCAAAGATCTGTTAATGAACCCACCTGAGCTCGCGGATCTGGAGGACATCCGGAGCACTGCCACCCAGCAAGTGTGAGGCCTGCTGGGAAAGATCCTGTGGGGGAGAGTAGAGCAGATCCAAGTCACGGGGACTCAGGGCGTCGCTGGAGTCATAGTCGCTATCTGCTGGGAGAAAAACCTCCGAGGACCCTTCTTCATCTGAACACAGCAGAGAGTCTGATGGCAGAGTTTCCGATTAGCTTCACCTGATTTTGAATAAAAAATCCATAGCACAAAGAAAAACAACATAAAAACAAACATGTTGTGCTAGAGACTCACCGCTGATGGTTTTCCGCCTGTCACCCTTGGGGGAGGGCGAGGGCGAGGCCATGTATTCCATTGCTGAAGATGTGGATTCACTCATGTCCTGGATGGAGCTACTGTCTGGAGCTCTGGTGTTCACCAGGCGGGGGATGGGGACGCCGCCGCTGGGCCTCCTGTAGCGGGCGTACTGCAAGGCGTCTGTGACCCAACGAAGATCACGCCGCATCTCGTCGAGCTGCTGCAGGACGACGGAGGGCGAAGTAAAAGCTTGACAGAGGTTTGTTCAAGTAAAAGTGATCAATTACAGATGATCAGAACCATTAACAAACCAAAGGTCTTTGCTAAAGATGAATGTGTGTTTTGTACTGGCCATTAGATGATTAAAAATGTCACTTTTAGCGGACGTTCACGTCAAACATTTACAGATTCTCTACACTGATGCTTCCTGACTTATTTATCCACATCACTCCATCATTATTCACCTCCATAAATCAGAAACAGCTGAGCTGGATGGAGACACTGCAAAACTCTAACGTGTTTGTCTACTCAGCGATGGATGTGGTCTGTCCTACAGGTGGCGCTGTGGTGAAATAGCACACCTGGATGAAGTCGACTATGAGCTGGTGCTTCTGTTTGGCTGTGGCCACCTCATCGTCCGTGATGGCTTCCCGAAGTGCCTGCTGGGTAATGAGGGCATCCAGATCGAGGACGGAGGACAGCCGGCAGTACAGACTGATGAACCTTTCTTTGTAGGTGTAGAAATGAACTGAAGGAGGAGAAGAAGAGATGAAGGACACAGCCAAGGTCTGACATCTTGATGTTTGTCTGAAGGCGTGCGCGTGTGTGATACCCATTTCAAACATCTGCAGCGGAAGGTGGAGGAACCCTGACAATGGGGTGTAGAGGTTGGACTGCCCAGGGGCGGAGCAAACGCTGTCCGCCGCAGGCAGCAGCAGCAGGAGGGAGACGCCGTGTGCCAGCTCGATCACTTCCTGACTGTAGAGACGGAAGTCACGGGCCTGCAAACACAAAAACGCGCACACATATACATACAAAAACATACAGAGACACACATGCATACAGACAGAAACACACACACACATACAAACACATGCATACAGACAGACAGGAACATGCATGAACATACCACTATACAGACCACATGAATGTGCGTGCGTGTGTCCGTGAGAGTGTGTGTGTGTGAGAGAGAGACCTGTTCCAGATTGAGGTGGAGGCGCTTCAGGAGTGTCTTAATCGCTGATTGCAGTTCATGGTACAGTAAAGGGGTGTGGCTCTCTGTCTGAGGTCCCGTCTCCTCACTAGTGTCGCTGTGCTCTTTGTCACATGTGACTGACAGCTTCTGGATCCAGTCCCACTCTTCCCTGAGAACACACACACACACACACACACACGAGTTAAACTCTTTGACAGTCTAAAACGCTGTCCACCAGCTACAGGATGGTGACATCATTACCTCGACACGTTGGCGTTGTCGCGGATGCGGCTGTGACAGAGCACATTTGGGGTCTGCTGGGAGACCAGGACCCTGATCTGGTCTACAGAGCTACTGAGCTTCAGGTAGCCCAGGTAGAGACCCGGGGTGAGCTGTTTAGTACTGTGCTGGTGAAACGCCACCAGGTCCTGCAACACACACACACACACACACACACACATTCACTGTTGGTGTGAGAATGAAACATCATCAGGAAAACCTGGCGTGGCGCGCTTCCTCACCTGGATGGTGATGATGAGGATGTCGAGCGCGTAGGGTTCCTCGGGTGTGGACATCGACTTCCGCTGACTCTGCAGTTTGCTCACCTGCATCCACTTCCCGCTGAACACCGAGTGATGACTCTCTGTGTCACGAATGGTGACGAACAGAACGTTGCCGTGACGATCTTTAATGGGTTCGTAGTGGACACGACCTAGGTTGTGGGTTCCCAGCATGCTCTGCAGGAGAACCACACCGTGGCTGTTAGAATGGAACGACCGGCCGGAGCAGCTGATGACATCATAGCGTACCTGCAGCTGTCCGGCGGCCGTCAGCAGCTTGTGGCGGATCTGTAACGTGGACGAAGCTGACGTGGACACAGACGTGGTCTGTCTGAGCCATCGCACGTCCTCCCACATACACGACAGCTGCACGCACAGAAAAAGCCTGGCTTCAAAATCTGAATTTTTTTTATCCTAACGTGATGCCCAGAATGAAGCGTGATGATATATTCACAGCAGATCGAGAACTCGTTACCTTGGTGAACCACAGGAAGTCGTGCATGAGGCTGCTGCTATACGAGTCGTCAACCTCTACAATAGGAATCTGGTCCTCAGTGGTCACCAACAAGCTGTCTTGATGGTAGAAAATGGCCGCCAGGTACACGCCCCTGCACACACGAGTTTAGTTTAATGTTGTCAGCGCTCTTGTCCCTGTTTGAAACATTTTAAAACCTTTGCCTTCGACTCTGGCTCTGACAGACAGGAAGTGCAACACACCTTTCAGTATAAAACACACCTCCAGTACCAGGACAGAACTTCCATATTGTCACAAGACCATTTTCAGTTTTGTGGTTTTCATATTTTCCTATCAAAAATATACGTTTTACAAACTTTGTAAGCGCGTTTGAACTTTGTAAAAAGAAAGGCATTAATAAACTTCAACCTGTGGATCCTCTGGCACAAATGCAGCACCGCTCAGGGACTATTTTAAGGCAGAGGAGACACATCACAAACCTTTTCAGGGTTTTTACAAATTTGTTGGACGAGTTGAAGAGATGTTTCAGACTTCTGGACACGGACTGCTTCCTGCTCGGGTTCTGTGGTTTTGAGGCATCTAAAAACAAGAGAAGCAGCTCAGTCACATGATTCAGTAACCCGGTGCTGAATCAAATGAGCAAAAGTCTGGCATTGGTCCAGCTGTTGTGATGTCAAACACAAATTCACATGAAAATATCATTCATTCATGTGAAAACATGCTGCTGAGATGCTTTTCTGCTGGATGACTCAGCCCAGCAGCAAAAATGGGATCAGTGCTTCAAACCCACACTCTGCTAAATACAAAAAAAAAAAAAAATAATAATAATAATAATAACCCTGCAAGGGAAAAGCAGCTACAAGATGAAAGGATGCTCATGTTATTGCAGCCAGACTCACCTCCGCAGCAGTAGTGTGTATGAGCTGCTCGCACCTGCTGCAGTAGGCGCTCCATGGCCTCGATGCGGCCCCGCCTCTTAGGCTCTCGGCCGTCACTTTGTCTCCAATCTGAACACAAAAGAAAGATTTAAATGAAAGGACAGAGATAATAATTCACTGACAGCAGTCCCATATTTTGGTTCAGATCTTAGGTATAATCCACACACACACATACACACACACAAACACACAGAGCTCAAGGACAGGTGTTCAGATATTGCGAGTCGTGACAGAGATGAGTGCAGCTAACACGGTGAAGCATCAGTGCTGTCACGAAAACCTGACATCACACAAAAAGATCTTCATCTTTCAAAAGTCTCTCCATTAAATTATGTTCATGTCACATCATGTCTGATCTGTCACGTAATGCCACAGAGAAAATGAGTATGGATCTGCGGCGAGGTGAGACTCACTGGATGGAGCTGCAGACGGGGGGCAGGAGGGTGCTGGAGGACCCCAACCCTTCATGTTGTAGGCTGCAACACGGACATGATACCGCCGACCCTGAGGTGTTGAACAAATGCGCCATCCAGATTAAATGTATGGACTCATCCTGAATATTGTCCGGTGAGCTAATCGATACAATGTTGCCGAAGCTCTAACTTCTGTTGGAATGTTTCTCCGATTTCAGACAAATGCTGCCAGGCAGAGAACACCGGGACTACATGAGAGGAGAGCAGATGTTACCGTGGTGAGCCCGCTGATGGTACACTTTAGACTTTGCAGATTATCCAGCAACAGCTCTCCGGCAAGCAGGGAGAAATCCTGCAGGCAGCTCCACTCCACTGCAACACACACACACACACACACACACACACACACACACACACACACACAGAAGAAAACAAAAACTTCAATGATCTCTGCTGATCTCTAAAATATTTTCCATTCTGGTAAGATAATCACAGGCACGTGGAAAAGATCCGACAATTATCTTCAATCACGTGTGTTTGACTTATCAGTGCAGTAGAAAAACATCCCTTTGTTCAACACTCAGTACAGGAAGTCTGCAGTACTGTAATGCACCAACACCTTAGATGTTTAATAATCCAGGAATAGAAAATCTGAGTCACTGTGAAGTCAAACATCAATAAGGACTAAAATGGCTGAACTCTTCTTTTCTTAAACTCAGAGACTTTGTAATAGATCTAAATTTGGACTAGCACACTGAGTGTATTTGCACATCTGACATATTTTGACAGCTGGTTATAAATAACCTGGGTCATCCAGGTTATTTATGAAATGTAGGTGTTGGTGTCCATGTCCATTCATAAATATGCACTGCAGAATTTTGTGCACAGGAAATTCTTTGAAATCATCCAGTGGGAGTCTTTAGGCAGACTGGATGAAACAGGACACGTTGAAGATAATGAGTTTTGATGTGTCCAAATTACAAAAATCAAGCATTAGGAGGGGATAAAATTACCGCTATCTGAGCAAACTCAATACCTCTGTATTTGGTTACCACAGATGAGTTGAAACACGGAGGCTCCTGAAAGCTAAGAGTTAGCGTGGTGCTACTGCTGACACTCAAACGCACCACAGACGGGGCCTCTGGGGCACCTAACAGGGGTAAAAAATGAATTTATTAGATGTTGCAAACCATTGTTTTGTTAACTGTTACATTACAGAATCTCCCTGAAAGCCAGGATGTGGCGTTGACTACTGACGTGCATGATGGAAGCCTATTCTCATGCGCTTGTACAGCTTGGTCCTCCACTCCCATGTTTGCAGGTGTTCGTCCTTATGACATGCCTCTGTTGAGAGGCCGTCACACTGCGCCTGAGTGGCCAAGTCGGCCATCCTTTGCTCTGCCTCCATCACCAGCATGTTCAGGTGTGCCTCACGGCTCTCCACACTCACAACTGCAACAAACCACAGTGAGCTAGTTAAGAGTTAGAGAGAGGCTAGTCACCTTCACATGGTCAGTGTTATATGGGTATCCTGGCCAGCATGCTTCTCCAACATTACACCGACAACTGAAAACACCCTCCTCTTCAACTAGTGGAGAGTACACCAGGAGAACACAGGCAGTGCTTAAAAGTGCTTAAATTTAATGTGATCAGAGGTTTATTTACAACAAATAACACTGGTTTTATGATGAGGAAAAAATTACATTTATTCTATTGCAAAGCTACAGAAGAGGATTAGGGCCACCCATGAGAAAAAAAAAGAGGAGGTAGTTTTTTTTCATCATGCACTTCGAGAAAAAAGTTGAAATGTCAAGAAAAAAGGCGAAATGTCGAGAATAAAGTCAAAATACAATGTCAAGAAAAAAGTCGAAATATACTGTCGAGATGGGACCCTTCAGAAAACCCCATTAAAAAAATAGGTTTGCTTGTGTTCGTAATATGCCCAATGGGACACGGAAGCCTAACAATGCCCATAATACTGTCTTTTCCTTTTTCGTGCTTTATCCCTGACTGACTGATTTGCTGGGGGAATGTGTGCACTTGTCTTGCAAGATGGCGAAGCCAAATAGTTCCTGTTTGAACCGGCACGCGCATGCTCAATGTAACTACCGCAGACACGGCTGTCCGGAGCAACTGCGCGCAGAGGCACAAAGTCCTAATACTGATAGCTACAGTGTGTTTGTGAGCTATAAAAGCAAGTATTCTTTGTTACTGAAGCCAAGTCCAAAGTATAATTTCACCAAGTCTTCTAAACGCCTGCACGCTATTTCGTAAAAGCAGTCACATGCGCTGCTTGTTATAGTCTCAAAAGGTCAACTTTATTCTCGACATTGTATTTCGACTTTATTCTCGACTTTTTGCCTATTTTCTCGACATTTCGATTTTTTTCTCGAAGTGAAAAAAAACCCAAAAAAACTACCTCCTCTCATTTTTTTTGTCATGGGTGGCCCTTATCCTCTTTTGTACAAAGCTGTCACAGCTGCTGCTCTGCTCAGCTCTCACCCTCCCCGTCACACTTGTCCTGCGCTCCCGTTCAGGCACACCTGAACCGTGTTTCTGACGAGCAGCTCGTCAGCAATCAGTGCAGCCTTATAAACTGCTGAAGCTGCGAGACCCGTTTGTCGGATTGTTCGCTTGTATTCCTGTTTGTTTGTATCGCTGACATTCCCTGCTCATTTTCCTGTGTGTTCCCTGTACAGAGAGTTTCTGAGTTTCGCAGTCCGATTGCTTGTGTTCGACTCTGCTGTATAGGAACCGATCCTGTTTTTTCTCCTGGTTGACCTGTCTGTCCTTTGATTTGAGATCACCTGATTCTCGTTCTGTCCGCCTTGGAATAAATCCTTAGTATTCATCACTACGTTTGTGTCGCTCTTGGGTCCTACCAGTAAAAACCCTGACACAAAGCAAATAAACTGTCAGTTGAAGAAATGGTGTCCCCTGGTGTACGATATTCACAAGTACTGTAGTACCGTGCTGGACTCACAGTGTGGACTCTCCTTAGCACCAGCCTTGAGCAGCAGTTTGGCGATGGGTATGTTGTTGGTCATGATGGCGATGTCGAGTGGCGTCAGGCCCCGACTGTCAGGTGTGTTCAAGTCCAGGTCCTCGGCTGAAAACTGGTACAGGAGAATCTGGACCGTGTCCAGGTCCTGCTGCTCTACAGCCTCCACCAGCACCTCGTTACTGGGCATTGTCTGATAACACCAGAAAAAACTAGCATGATTGGGTGCCCCAATGACCCTTGGAGTCATGCTGGGAAGAGCTCCTGAAGATCTCCTCCAGTGCCTACAGGGTGGGGTTTATGGGTGACCAACTGCGCAGTGGAGCCTAAACCAGCCGTGTCTGACTTACAGGTAAATGACTAGTTTCCCATTCCCAATAAACCTCAATCCTCCGAGTACTCACCGAACTTTTTCGAAGGCGGTCCATTTTTCCAAAGAAGTGCGTGTCCTCGAAAGAGGAGGTGCTCCCTCGCAGCTTCTCAGATAGGTTCCTGTAAAGACGTTTGGCGGCACTGGGGGAGGTGGGCCCGCCAGGGCACTTCCTGTTCTGGGTCAGCTGCAAGTTCTGCTTCTGCTGGCTCATCAGGCCCGAGAGGCGTCTGTTAAGTCAGAACACAAACACCAGGAAGTGCCTTTGATCTTGGCCTATGGTCTTTGATCGATCAAAGGTCAAAGTCCCTCCGGAATCCAGAACATCACCAACATTTAATCAGCTGTTCCTTGGTCCATTATTGACATTTTCTGGAAAGTTCAGTAAAATCTCTTTGCTGACAGACAGATCAAAACCAGCTGTCACATGACTTTCTTGGTGGAGGTAATAATGACAATACACACACTCATTTACAGCGGGGTCAGAGGTCAAATGTCTTACATGTTCAATTATATCTTAACATGGTTTCTCCCTCTCTCTCACGCACACATACACAGCCATAATTATATGGTTTCAGTAGCTAAGGCCCAGGGGCAATGTAGCTGTACAATGTTGCCGAATGTTAAGCGTGTGTGTGTGTGTGTGTGTCACCTGTCCAGGCTCACAGACGTTCGGGGGTTTCCCGCGTAAATCAGCAGGGGATTTGAGTTGTGGATCAGAGCATCTCCTGGTCCTGGTTTTTGGTTCCACCTCTGAGCCAACCGATACACCTTACTGTCAGACCTATCACACACACACACACACACACACACACACATCCACACATGCATGTACGCATGCATGCACACATAAACATAAAGCAATTGATTAACCAATTGACTATTATCAAAAAAAGTCAGACGTTTTCTTTTTTTCGTAGGCGAAAAATATGAAGATAGAGAAGAAATCACAAATATTCACACTGACAGATCATATTTTGGCAGTTAAATGATGAATTATGTGATGGATCACAATAACTGATGACTAAAGTAAGATTTTATGTGAATACTCACACTGTTGACTTAGTAACTCAAAGGTAACATTACACAGCAAACAAACTCCACACACACACACACACACACACACACACACACACACACACACACACACACACACGCACACACCTCTGCAATGCTACAGTAATGTTGGATGTTTAAGATTTAAAGACAGAGTTCAGAATTCCTCCTCCGCAGCATCAGAATCCAGAAGAGAGTTCAGTCCAGAAACACGTGGAGTTAGAACCCATGTGGAAACTGCTCACATGTGACTCACTCTGAAGGTTGGATGTTCTGGGATCCTGGAGCGGATCTTACACCTCCTGCTTACAGAATCATCTCTAGAAGGGAGCAGACCCCCCTGCAGCCTCGCACATGCTCCTCCATACTGTGGAACGTCTTCAGCTGCTCCTTACTCCTGAGCTCCGGCTCAGACTGACGCTCCTGAACACCAGTTTACTGTCCAACACATCACAACGCGCACACACATGCTCGCGCGCTCGCATGCAGCTGAAAGAGAGCAAGAGAATCACTGAGAAACACTGGTGGAGGAGGGGCAGCAGCTGGGAGCAAATGAGGAGCTGAGGGAGGGGGAGGAGTTTCTCCTCACTGAGGAGGAGAGGCAGAGAAGATGAAGGTGATGAGGGGTGACAGTGTCTGAGGAGATGAGCGGGAGGAGGTGAAGATGAGGAGGTGAGCATGTGTGAAGAGATGGTGTGAGGAGGCGAGGATGAGGAGGTGAGTGTAAGGAGGTGAGGAAATTAGGGTCAGGAAGTGATGGTGAGGAGCAGGGGCTGAAGGGGAAAAAAAGGAAGATGAGATACCAAGGGAGTGAAAGTGAGGAGGGGAACATCTGGACTGTTATGCCCCAGCCACCCTCTGACTGCTGCTCTGCTACTCCTCGCACATGTGGGAGGGGCCTCATGTGGTCATTGTCCAAACAGAAAAAAAGTCGAAAAGTCGAAAAGTTTTCAGATTTATTTTTCTTATTCTCTACATTCTACATTTTCCCAATACCTGGTTTGTATCAGTGTGTGTGGGTGTGTGTGTGCAAGCGTATGTGTATCAATGTGTGTTCTCCAATGTAAATGTGAGAACAAGATTATGCATTTTGCTGGTTAAGTAAGGACATTTTTTAAGGAATGAGAACATTGTGGCCGCAGCAACAGCAGTTGCTCATTGGCTAACAGCTGCTGTTGCCATGGTTACATGGTAAGAGCAACAAGTGAGGAAGAGAGGTGTGGAAACAGCGGAGGAACAGTTTGGATTCAACCTGCTGCTAAAGACTTTGGTGAAGTCATCAGTGGAAAACAATGATGTCACAAAGAAGGATGTAAATAAATAAACATAAGCATTCAATTGAAAACCAAGAATGAGAAATAAAAACTAGGGATGGGACTTTATTGTGTTAATTACTATTAAATAATTAATTAATTGCAAAAAAAATAACACAAAAAAAATGTATTCAATCGCAATTCATTTCTGCACTCCAAACAGCATGAAATGTGGTTCACTGCACAAGTTCCCAGCATACCTGTTATGCTGATGCACAGGGCACAACACGAGAAATGGAAAGCCAGGAGTCGTCGCTGGGCAGAAATGTTCGTGTTTAAAAAACTCCCAAGCGGAAACCTGGATGAAAGCACACTTGTGTGCAAACTGCGCAAGAAAGAATTTGCCCATCACCGGAGTGCTTCCAGCCTCCGCTACCACCTCACTGCCAAACACAGGCACAGGCCAAGTGGACTGCAGCAGACCGTAGGGGGTAGAAGATCAGGGGCTTGAATTCAAGATCAGGGGCTTGAATTCAATTTTATGCCTTGTGAACAATTCAATCATAATATTCTTTATTCATATTGCACTTTAGAGTGATGCAGTGATGAAAACATTCCATTGTTTAAGCTTATTTTTGTGTCTACTCATTGATTCAGTCATAGACTAAAATCCATTTTAATTGAAAAAATGTTGATTCTTAAATTGTTAAATATTAATATGTGATTAAAGATTAATGAATTACAAATCCTCTAATTAAGTAGATACATTTTTTCAATCGAGGCCCTCCACTAATAAAAACATCAAGAAAAGTCAACAAGATAACGTCCAACAATCCAGCAGCTCTGTGATATAGATCAAGGAAGAGGATAAATGAAAGGCATCTTCCTCAGTGCGATGATGCTTTAAGGGTCACCGTGAAGAATTTGAGAGAGGATGAGGAAAAAGATTTGATTTGATCGCAGAGCTGTTGCCGGGTGACTTTAATGTGTGGGTAGTGTCAATACAACTATTTCACTGCTCCAACACAAGTTGTATGTATGTACGGTAACATATGAAGAAGATAAGAGATCTCACATTTATAACCACTGTGAATCAGCTACAGTTCCATTTAAAGGCGTTCCATTTGAAAAATCATCTGTGTACAACTATTATTGGAGTAAAACAAATGGCTCCAGTTGGGCTTCCTCTCACTTAAGGATCAGTTTCAGAGTTGATCACACGTTACTGAAGCTTTGGATGGGAAGCTTTTTTTGTTTTGTTTTGTTTTGTTTCTATTCAGATGTTTCTCTTTTCCATCATGTACTCTTGTTTGTTTCATTTATTTATGTTTAAGTTTTTAACGAGTTGTTTAAGAAACGTTAAACTCATCTCCATGTCTCACTGTTAACGTGAAGGCCATGTCCGCATTTACAGACAAGAGGAGACACAATACAACGCTAAAACTGCTCTGAGCCTGCCTTTCCTCTTTTCAATCGCCATGGCAACGCACACAGGGTAGCAATTAAGAATAATGTTGGTGTGTGTGTATGTGTGTGTGTAGCAGTGAAATTAAATAACGCAACTGCTGTAAAGTCTGCTCCACATGCCTCAATTGTGAAGTCATCCTCATCATCCTCATCATCATCATCATCATCACCACCATCTTTATCATCATCATCATCAACATCATTGCCACCATTAACATCATCATCTCATCCTCATCATCATCACCATCTTTAACATCATCATCATCATCATTGCCACCATTAACATCATCATCTCATCATCACCACCATCATCCTCATCATCCACATCATCATCATCACTCAACAATCATCAATTTAACA
Organism: Pao palembangensis; assembly: GCA_015343265.1. Lineage (NCBI taxonomy): Eukaryota > Metazoa > Chordata > Actinopteri > Tetraodontiformes > Tetraodontidae > Pao > Pao palembangensis. The sequence goes on along the minus strand of CM027084.1, from coordinate 28,205 downwards.
TAAGTAAGCAACCGTTACCAATCACAACCTTACTAGTACACTCAATCCAGTTTCCTGAATGTATATTTTTAGTATTTTCAGAACGTTATAATAATCATACAACTAAATCAATTACATAAACTAATTAGGTGTTTAGATAAAATTGAAGATAAAATTGTTTTAACAACTTGGGACTGATAGTCAATATGATCAGTACATGTGACTGGAATCATCGCTGAATCAGCGATCATGTTTAGTGAGCTGGTAAAAAAAAAGAAGGAAGGAAGGAAGGAAGGAAGGAAGGAAGGAAGGATGAAAGGAGAGAAGACTCACTTTTTCCTGCTGTCGTACTGGGGTGACGTTCCCAAACTCTGCAGGGAGACAGAAGATGAGTCAGGTCAGGCAGGACATGACAGGTATGTCATCCATCCATCCATCCATCCATCCCTTATAAAAGGCTGAAAATCCTATTCCAGAACAGGCCCCAGAAGAGCGCCCCCTGTTGCCTCTGTTGTTGATTATTTTGCCTGATCAATAATCAGGTTGTTCAGCAGTTCATGAACGAAGCTTTGGGACACTGAAACGTAATGAAGCTATCATGAGTAATTGATGAGGCCGAGCTGATGCCCACCACCTGCTGCTGCTGGACAGATAAACACCAGAGGCTGCTGGGAATTTTTCCATCTGAGCAGCGTGCTTGTGTCTCTGTGCTGTCCCGTAGCTGCCGGCGTTACCTGGATATCTATTATTTACACAGACACTGGAGCAGAAGGTCTTCATCTGCTGCTCAGGTTCTGCCCACCACGGCAGGACGCACCTGAGCAGGAACACGAGCGCTGGCCTGAGTAATAAAACAGCCCATGAGCCAACGCTGACATGCACGTTAAATAACTTTGTTGTCACGGTAACAAGGTAACACTGAAACATTCTGATTGATGGCAAGCAACAGTTTCTAGAACACTTTAGCTTTCGAATAGTTGGTGTTAGCAAGTTAGCATAAAACTGGGCTCAAACGAGATTAGCAGGCTAATCTGAGAATTTCATTCCAGAGATCATGTTTACGTTACCCACGTGATCAAATTTTAAATAATCTGAAGACTGATCACATTTTGGCAGGACAGGAAGTCGCTCTGTGGCAGCAGAAAGTCCATCAGAGTCATACTTTTGTTTTGCCTGTTAAAATAATACCTTAAATTCAGATGTGTGTGATGAAATAAATTCTAATAAATCTTCTAAAACTCTGAAGTGAAGGCAGCCACACTTCATTTGTATACTTAATTAAAGGTTGAAACTTGTTTTTACACCTCATGTTTATTCTTTTGTGCTGTTTTTCTGTTTCTTATCTGATCTATTATTCCATTTGCTGGACGATTTATGGAAAACCAGCCAGCAAAACAGGTCAACACGGTTTAACCAGCTGCATCATATGTTCAAACAAAATGGTGAAGCATGTAAGAAAAAAAAAATAAAAGTTTGATCAGTCATGAAACCATCCAGCAAAACTCTGTTATGAAACCATCGCGGGGTGTCCAGACCCAGTCCTGAGGGCAGAAATCCAGCCGAGTTTTCTATCCTACCAGGTAAACAACGCTTTCACCTGGGATCCCACCAAAGCGGTTTCTGACTGGTAAGACAGAAAACCCGGCTGGACTGCGGCCTTCAGGACTGGGTCTGGACACCCTGAATGCAGAAGAATAAAACTCATGCGTAGCACCAAAAATGACAGACTATAAAGTCCTAAAACCATTCTGAACATCAGCATCACCATTCTCAGCCTCACGTAGGCCTGCACTCACCTGGACGCTGCACGCCTTCTTGTGGCCTCTCTCCCAGCGCCTCCACAGTCTCAGGTGGGGTTGCTCTCTACCTCCGACCTGCAAAAGTTGCTCATCGATTGAAACGGTCTTCCTCAACATCACTCGTTCACCAGCACACATCAGCACGCCTCCCGTGGGTGGGGGGAGGTTCTTCGCTCCTCCTCCCCCTCCTCTTCCTCCTGCTGTCCGCCCCGACACCGGAGAGCGCTCCGGTGACCACAAGTCTCGCTGCACCGAACCTGGACGAGAGAAACCAGAGACACCTTTGTCACTGTACACCCCACGCACTTTCATGCGCGCACACACACACATACACACACACAGGGGCAATGTGATCATTGAGTCTTTTGTCTGGATCACTGGTAGAACCTTATCCTAGCTGGCGAGAGTCACATCCACCCTGGACGAGTCTCATCGTACATCGCCTCATCATACAGACAAAAACAAGCATTAAGACTCTTTTTTTACACCTACAGTCAATTCAGAATCACCAGTTCAGCCCAGATGCATGTCTTCAGGCTGCGGGAGGAAGCTGGAGAACCCGGAGAGAACCCACAAATACATGGGGAGAACCTTCTTGCTGTGAGGCTATTTTATAATCTATCAGGAAGCTTATTAACATTTTCTAGAAGGGTGGAGCTAAAGACAGGAAGTGAAGTCCCCAGACAGTGTAAACAGGATCTTGGGGTGTTGCCACACTTATGCTGGTCTGCTTCTGGGTTTCACTCCCTTAGACTGGATGCTGCGGAACTGTCAGCTTACCTGCAGAGTTCCAGTGGAGGCCACCTGGACTGGCAGCCAGCCGCCGCCGCTTCCTGATGTTGACACCACCAGGGGAGTCAGTGGCTGAGGTCCCTAAATCTGGAGCAGTGGAAGAGGGGGTGGAGGAGAGAAGAGGGACAGGGGGCGTGGCCAGCGATGGCATCTCCTTTACCAATGTCAGGAAGTCTGAAGACCTGCAGCAAGTCCAGAACAAGACATACACAGCAACAGAATAGATTGACAAAGTTTATTGTGTTGTGTGTGTGTGTGTGTGAGAGAGAGAGACAGACAGACAGACAGACAGAGAGAGATCAGTTATGAAAAAGGATTAACACTGTCGATTTTATCTGGCACAATGTCTCCACCTGCTGGTCAAGTTGAAGGCCATCACAGTTTCAGTTTGACCATTTTGACCCTCTCGGGTTCCTGTACTTGCCCTGACTGAGTTACAAGATGACATGTTGCACGAGCATCACAAACACTTTTAAACCTGTTTGGATGTTACTAACTGACCTGAAAACAGTGTCACCCTCGGCTGGTTCGCTGTAGGTGGAGAGGCGACAGTCTGGGGTGGGTAAGCTGGAGGAGGAGCAGGAGACAGGACGGGAGGAGAGACCGGATGCATGTGAGGAGGAAGAGGAGGAGGAGGAGGTGCGTGTGGATTCCAGAGGTCCAGGCAGCAGCAAGGAAGAGGGCATGCAGAGCCACGTCTCCAGGTCAGAGAACTTGGAGAAACTCAACATCTCCAGGACGCTGCAGGACAAGCACTGTGACTTAAAACTACAACCTTAAAATACCACAAATATAGTTGAATTGCAGAAAGCAGGTGTTTAATAACATCAATAAAAGTAATCTGATGAGCTTTACATCCCACATCCATGGATGACCTGCACAACAGGCTGGAGATCACACAGTCTCTTTTCTACATGTACAGAACCAGTGTTGCCAGACATGGTCTTGTAGACGGTAAGAAAGTGATATTCTGTGCTGTTGAGTGCAGTCCACGTAGGGAGAGGTGCTTTTTCCAAACGTTTTATAAGATTTTCAGGTAAAATTGCATTGAAGGCTATAATCTGCATGTTTACGGTCATTATATTCAAAACATGATACATTTCAGCTGCTGGTACAAACTTCAAACATCCTCATCTGGCAACCCTGTGAGGAACTTTGCAGAGAACCGTTACCTCTCCTCGCCCCCTCCAGGGGCTTCATCTTGCTCCTCTGTGGTCTGGAAGACACAGGACGTCCTCAAGTCTTGAGGTGTCGGTAGGAGGAAGGAATTCTCAGAATCCACAGACATCTTCAGCCATGTCTGTACAGGACAGAGAGACAGCTCACATAAAAGCACCACCAAACCTTTTTCATCATACATTTGTTAGCTAATGCTAGCCAGTATTAGCTAAGCCAATGGGTCACTGTTTTTCTATTTATCAGTGTGAAAAACTACTGTTTTTATGTTATTACTGGCTGTTGGCTGGCTAATTATGTAGGCTACATAGCATGCAGCTAATTAACAAATGATATAACTGAAGTAAAATTGAAACGATGACATTGATAACTTTACTTAAAAACACTGGCAAACAAATGTATTTTTCTAAAATTAAATGTCAAGCAGGTGGCTAATTACCCATATCAAATGATATTTTGTTGGATTTTGACAGTAGAAAAAATGAGTTCGCTCAGTGACAGTTTGTTCAAATATAACCGTCAATAAATCATCACATTTGCTGCTAAAACCACATTTTGCGTTGTTCTGTTACCTTCTCTGGTTTTCTGGTTGCTTAGCTCGTTGTTAATAGTTACAGTTTCCAGTTAAAAGTTGTTCAACGATCACATTAGTTGACAGATGCAGCTAAAGTGGCGACAGCAGCAACATCAGCAACACTAACAGTCAAACTCACCGTCTTTTATGTCAGAACCGGTTTCTTTCCTGCAGGAATAAAGAGTTTGCTCCCGTCTCTCCGCCCGGATCAGAACCATCCGATCCCCAGAAGCCCGAATAAGAGCAGAAATAAGAGCAAAAATCGCTCCGGGCCGAGCCGAGCCGATCACGTTTCCGTGAGGTTGAACATCTGTCCCATCTGACCCGAATCGGCTCCAGAACTGAATCAGAACACTGGGAGAAGTCCAGCTCCAGAACCAGATCAACCGGGTTCGACAGAGATGGAAAAAGAAAGATTCGGAACGAGTGGAAAGAAGAGAAGCACA
>CM027084.1:0-22939 GCA_015343265.1 Pao palembangensis | reverse complement strand
GGGCGGAGGTCATTTAAATGAATGAACTTGTCATCCTTCTACCAGGTCTACATAAGGAAGAGAAAGTCTAACTTTTTCCCCTGTGAAAAGATTGTTAAGAGCGAAAGACTTGTTGGCTATACTTTTGACTCTCACACACTGAACATTTCTAAAAGATGCAATCAAAGACTCTCAGCTTCGTAAGTTAAAAGGACTTTATATCTCACCTCATCTACTGCTTATGTTATACACCAGTATCATCCAGCCTGTTCTTCTGTACTGTTCCCCCTGTTTTCTGACAATGCTTACACTCAAAAACTGCAACTCCTTTACTAAAATAACCAGCATAGCAGCAAAGATCATTGTCCTACCCACTCCTCTTACAACTAAACTCTAAAGCCATTACACGTATCTCACGGACATTAACAAGGGACCACACTCACCCCCTGCTTCACCCTGCTACCCTCTGGTCGATGATACAGGAACTCTCAGATGTAACAGAGTACGATTCAAAAATAGTCTCATACCCACAGCCATTAAAATTCTGAACTGACTATAAACATGTCGGCTGATTTAGTTTACACCTGAATTATGTTGATTATGTTGCCTATTTGCTCATACACGCTGGAGGGACTATGTCTCTCGGCTGGCCTGGGAACGCCTCGGGATCCCCCCGGAAGAGCTGCACGAAGTAGCTGGGGAGAGGGAAGTCTGGGCTTCCCTGCTTAGGCTGCTGCCCCCGCGACCCGACCCCGGATAAGCGGAAGAAAATGGATGGATGGATGGATGTTGCCTATTTGTTGTATGTATGTCATGTATGTGTAAATGTACGTGGTGTCTCCATGGGTGAAACGTTATTCTCTATTGTAATATACAACTGTGAAAACAACTAAAGACTAATGACCGGGGTTGGGTTGCCTCCAATCCCAGTTGTCCTGCCACAAGCTTCCCTTTCCTTGCCTGCTGTTGCTGCTGCTGATGATGCCAATGCCGAATCCAGCTCTGCCCGCATGGCAGTCGAGATAGCCTGCTGGGACAGACTGAACACTCAGGCTGTGCTGATTGTTTGTCCCAGACTGACTGCTTCTTCAGGAAAGACACAGCCCCCCTGCCCCCCCTCGCCCTGACAGACCAATCCATCTCCACCGTGGACTCTGTCAGGACAGAGGAGCTCAAGTGGGAGCCGATCATCGGCTCCCTGGTCAAGAAGGCCAAAGAGAGGATGTACTTCCTGCCGAGAAGGTGATTGGCTGCAGCCTCCCACCTCTCCAGGACCTGTATGTCTCCAGGACTCTGGGACGAGCAGGTCGTATAGCAGCTGACCCTTCTCACCCTGGTCACGGACCATTCGGACCAGAACCTCACGCCATAAGAACAGCTTCTTTCCATCTGCCGTTAATGAAAACTTGACCACCTTTTCACTGTCACTTTAACATTTGCACTACAGCTGCACTGTTCTGATTTTGTGTATTCGTGTATTTTTAGATTCTGTGTTTTATGTTGCACCTACGCCGAAGCAAGTTCCTAGTCTGTGAATTCTGTTCACTGACAAGGGCAATAAACCCCTTTCTGATTCTGATTCTTGTGCTGTGGCCTCCCCACTTCCTGATTGTCCCAGACCGACTGCTTCTCCTGGCTTTACCGGCGCAGTGTTTGGGCAGATGGGGCCAGCACCTGCTCCTATGACAGCCAAGTCTGCCGCTGCACCATTGAGGTCTGCAACGGCCCCAAGGTCCACTGTGGGGAGTTCCCCATCACCTCCAGAGGAGGAGAATCTGCTGTCTGAATGCCAAGGGGAGCCAGAGAGTGGAAAGGCTCTACTCTGCCCCTTGACATCCCACTGACACTGATGCAGAAAGGTCCGGCGTGGCCTGACTGCAGGCCACACCGGCCCGTAAAAGTGGAAGCTATGTCAGAAGTGGTCTCTTCGTCTGACAGCACTCCTTCTGCCCTGGTTGGTGGATGAAGGACCGTCTAGTTGGACCTGGTAGGGCGCCAGGAGGTGCCTGTTGAAGTAGGGGTAATGTTAGGGTCCTGCACGTTTGGGGTTTTCTGCTGTTCTGTTTTGTGTGTTCTCATTTTTGCCCACTAGGGAGAGTGGCAGCCTGGGTCGTTGCTGTTGACAGGGCGTAGCTGGAACTCATTGTAATCAGCGGTGGATTTAGGGCAGCTGCACCAGAGCTCCAACGTCAGAAAGTTGCCCTACCTGCAGAGTGGTACCAGACTAACTGAGGCTGAATGTTCCAAGAGAGTTTTTACCTGATTCCAAGGTCACTACGTTCCCAATGAAGAGTTTCACATGTCTGGTTTTTGGACACTTCGCAGTGGAACCTACCTCTGTGAAGATTTAGGATCTTTTTGAATTTTTTCCATTACTGTTTTTCCCCATTTGGAGCACCTTCTTTTTCCCTGTGTACACCCAATTAAGCGGTTGTTTTTCTTTTGAGCACCAGTCTCGTGTCTGTGTTTGGGTCCTAAATCTCATAAACCGTAACACGGGACTAGGACTTCCCTCTACAATTTTGTCCCATCGATCCAGGGGGGCTCAGCTAGGAGATGTGGCAGTCTCTCCAGTGTGGCCAAGAGGTGTGCCTTCTCCTGAATGGAACAAACCAAAACTACAACAACTACATGTGGTGTTGTAGTTTGGCAAAAGTGCGGATCACTCCGACTCGTGGCCTCCACGCTGGAATCTCCCCGCGTCTCTCCAGATAGAATAGAAGTACTTTTATTCATTCCAGACATGGGAAATTCACTTGTTCCAGCAGCATCATCAGTATAATCACAATAATAACAGGAAGATAATGTGCAACATGAAAGTGTGCAACAAGAAAGTACAACAAATGTGTAACTTTAAAAAAGATCCCTGAGCATCTGAGATCTCTGAGGAGAGCAGCAATGAGTCCTGACAGGGACCTGGAGTCCCAGGCTTCTGGGAGGAAGAGGTCAAAGGTAGGTTCAGACCTCAGGACTGATGGAGACAGTGAAGATGCTGTAAACACTTTAATGAGCTCCACAGAGGATAGGCCATGCTGATAAAAACAGTCTGCAAGTCCAAACCACTCATCCCTGGTCAGGCTGAGGCAGCAGTGAAGGGAGGAGGCAGAAACATCTGTTTCATCTTGATTCATGCTGTCTTCAAGGTGCAGCTTCCTGTTTCCTTGTGAACATGGGCCCAAGCCCTTAAACGTCTCCTATATCACTGTTAGCGGCTACGTGGAGTGCACAGATACAGATACCTGTACTTTGTGAGTGATGTTGACAGTCTATCTCCTGATTATCTGCAATGCTCACTGTGGTGTATCTGATCATCTTCACGGGACCTCCACCAGCCATGTCGTCCTGATCATGCCTTGCTGCTCAACTCTGTTCTTTACAGCTCCGCCATCTACCCCAAACTGCTGAAGGACTTCCTGTCGAGGCAAACCATGACACTCAGCCTGCACTCTTCCAGTGGTTCTCCTTTTACTCTGGGAGGCTCAAATTCCTGCTGCTGGCGGTCATGGCCTCGACACGCCTAAATGGCCATCTGCAAACCTCTCAGCTATCCAGCCATCATGAGAGAAGAAAGAGTGGCTGCTCTTCTGCTATAACGGCCTGGATCTCTCCGGCCTCCCAGATTGCCGTGCCAGCCATCATAAATGCAAGCAAGAAACTGCAATAGCAACTTCATTTCAAAGAGGATCATTTGTAACAACTGTTATGAAACTTCCTTGAGAGGTCCCCAACCCTCCAACATCTATGGTCTGATAGTCTGGTGTGAACCTTCTGATTCTGCCTGTCATGTTCATCTCAACTTCTCCTACGTCAGGATGCTCCTGGTCTCTACCAGAGCAGTAAGAGAGGTGAGGAGGAAAGCTGCTCAGACCTGCTTACCACATCTGATGATCCTCATCAACTTCTCATCAGCCTTTTCGACGTCCTTTTGCACGTGACTGAACCACGGTTTGTTCCCAAACTATCCATTTCTACATAACCCTGCAGATCATCGCATTACTCGGCAGCTCTTCAGCCCATCATATACGGACTAAAGATAAATCTCTAAACACCTGAAGCTCTTTGCTAGAAAAGTTCTGGTCTGAGGCAGTACGACCACGTTACTACTAATAAATTAAGTCAGCTTTATTGTCCAGATATATATACATATGACATGCAGCATAGATGAAATTTCCGATCCTCTCGGTTGGAGGCAAAAATAAATAAAACTACTATAAACAACCTAAAAAAAGCTCTTTAACACTACAATGAACAATATAAGAATATATAAATCAGCAGGGTGTATGACCCTGTTGGGTGGAGTAGTGTTGGAATAGTGCCCAGATGAGCAGGGCTGAAGTGGAGTTGTACAGTCCCCATGAGGTTGGTGTGTGCAGGGCAGAGTCAGGCCCAGAGTCAGTGGTGGGGCCAGAGGAGTGGGGCAGAGCAGGAGGGGTGAGCATCCTGACTGCCTGGTGGTAAAAACTGTCTTTGAGCCTGCTGCTGTTGGCCCAGAGACTCTGCAGTCTCTCCAGTGGCAGCAGGCTGGAAGAGGCTGTGGGATGGTGGAGTGAGGGTCCACCTGCAGCCTGGTGTCTTTGTGGTGAGACAGGTGTTGTAAATGTGTTTAATTTTTTTAAGATAAAAAAAAAGTATGGATCTCTTTGCCTTGACATGTGAAAGTGACAGTGAGCATAAAACATGTCAGTGAGAAATCAACCTTTATTTCTCGTAAAAGTTATTTAAAGAAGATTAGATGAATGTAATCAGCAAAGGGTGTTGTAAATGTCAGTAGGGAGGGAAGAGGAGCACCACTGATCTTCTGAGCTGCTCTCACTGTGTGCTGCTTGGTCTTTACGGCAGGAAATGGTGCAGGCGCCGTACCCTGCAGTGCAACTGTCAGGATGTCAATGGTGCCTCTGTAGAAGGAGAACATGATGGGGTGGGGGCTCTCCTCTTCTCAGTCTCATGAAAGGCAGTGATGTGGTGTTGATGTTCAGGACAGGTCTTGGGAGATGTATTCACCCAGGAACTTGGCACTGCTCACCAGCTCACTGCAACTCACCGTAACACACGCTGTCACTTTAAATGGAGGTTCCTGTTGGAGAAATTACAAGCTGTGCAGGGTGAAATACTCACTTCTTTAATGAACCAGTGACAGGGACAGACAGGCAGGCTGAGCAGATAAACAGACAAGACAGACAGATAACAGACAGACAGACAGATAAACAGACAGGCAGACAGGCTGAGACCAGCGCTCTTCTGTTGGAGTCACTTCACCACAATGATTCAGCGTTTATGTCCAAATAAGAACAAAAACTTGAGTCTGTCTGTGTGTGTGTGTGTAGGTTTGTTTTTTCATTCTGACTTTGATGGACTATTGTCCATAATTGGACCTTTTGGATCAGCTGACGGTCCGACTATCAGTCACATGACCATTCTGGGTTCACACCTGAACTGTGTGGTGACCTGTGAGGGTGTGGGCCGTCATCCTGGGGTCAGGCCTGATGTTGGAAAACAAGCGTGACTTCATGTGTGGGTGTTTTAATTACCAGGATTACCAGCACAGACGTGTTACTGCACTCGTTTCATAAGAGTTTGGGTGTTTCGGCTCTGCAGCCCCACCTTGTGAGTCATTTCATGTCTGTCTGCTTTGATGATTGCTGCTCTTTGTCTTTTCTTTTATTTCAGTGGTGATCAGCTGATGATCACGAGTTTACCAGCCAGAATAAACTAAGACAACAATTAGAAAAACTTCAACAAAAATGCCGAATTAATCTGTATCCTGGCGGAGAACTTCGGTTGGAAATAAGTCAAGTCACACTCAGAAAAACCAGAAGAAAGCTGTAAAGAATACCAGAATAGAGGCCTGTGCTGTCAGCCTAAATTACTGTCATTCATGACCTCAACCACGCAGGTGTACAAGCCTTTTCCTTTTTCTGAAGCAAGAAAGAATAAATGTTTTATTAATTCAGTTTCAACATTATTTTTTATTTATTATTTGGTAGAAATTTACAGAAATTGGTTTTTGCGTATTCCAGTGTTTCTGTGCAGCAATGTACAAATTCTTCACATCATCCATCCATCCATCCATCCTCATTCTATTTTCTGGTCCTACTTTATTATTTCGATGTTGTTTTCTATCATAATATTTTCTCTGTACCATTAGTGTGCTGGAATTAGAAGAAACAGGTTATCAAATTTTTAAATGAGGAGATTAGGGAGCAAGTGTAGACAAACATTTATGTTATTATTTATGTTAGTAGTGTATTTTTATGGCTTGAGGTGTTAAGTGTCCTGCATGTTTGGAGTTTTCTGGTGTTGTTTTGTGTGTTCTCATTTTTGTCACTGGGAGCGTGGCAGCCTGGGTGGGTCGCTGTTGACAGAGGGGCGCGAGTTGGGACTCATTATGATAAGCAGTGGATTTAGGGCAATACACACAGGTTCCAGCATTGGACATTGCCTCACCTGCAGAAGGTACCAGACTAACTGAGACTAGATGTTCCTGTGTCTTTGTGGATGGTTTCTCACAAGAGCACAACGTGTTTGAGTCCCACCATGTTCCCAGTGAGTTTCTCACTTCTGGTTTTGGACACCCGGCAGTGGAACATACCATATGTAGGTTTAGATCTTTTGAGTTTTTCCATCACTGTTTTTCCTCCATTTGGAGCACCTTCTGTTTCCCTGTGTACACCAATTAAAGGGTTGTTTTTGCTTTTGAGAGCCAGTCTCCTGTCTGCGTTTGGGTCCTAACAGGACGATCCGACCATGATGGACCCAGCCGATACGCTGCGCGCACGATTGAGCCCAGGTTTAACTGCGTACAAGATGGATTTCCTCCCACGAGACACATTTGATGTGTCCTCGCTGCTGGGAGACTAGCAGGCACAGGCTGGGAGGTGCCAATCCCAGTTTGTGCACCACCAGCTTCCCTTTTCCTGCCTGCTGTTGCTGCTGCTGACGCCAGTGCCGGATCCAGCTCTGCCCACATCGCAGTTGAGATAGCGGTGCGATGGCGCAGGGAGAATTTCCCCTCTTGGGCGCTTTGGTGTTCACTGCACAGGACGGGCCCCAGACCTGCTGGCTGCTTCTGCTGCTGTGAAGTCAGCTCACAGAAGTAGCTGTTCCCGTCGTGTAGCCAGCCTCAGCTCCTCCTGTTGGCCCAAAGCAAAGTTGGGCCAAGGGGAGCAGAAAGCAGGTTCTTTCTGCACCTGCTCCTATGACAGCCAAGTCTGCCACTGCACCAGCGAGGTCTGCATGGAACAATGGAGCGGTGCAGAATCCGCATTACTGCAGGCGCCCGCGCGATCCGCCTGTCGACCTCCGCTCCATTCTTCCCTCACTCTTCACAAGACCCTGAGGTACTTGAACTCCTCCACTTGGGACAGGATCTCCTCCCCGTCCCGGAGAAGACACTCCACCTTTTTTTGGCTGAGAACCATGGCCTCAGATTTGGAGGTGCTGATTCTCATCCCGGCCGCTTCACATTCTGCTGCAAACCAAGGTTACGGGCCGATAGAGCCAACAGGACTACATCATCTGCAAAGAGCAGAGACCGATCCTGGGGTCCTGACGGACCCCCTCCCAACACCGTGGCTGCGCCTGAAATTCTGTCCATAAAGTTATGAACAGGAATCGGTGACAAAAAGACAGCCCCTGGCGAGTCAACCCTCTCTGAAAGCAGAGTTTGACTTACTACCAACAATGCGGACCAGCTCTGACACCAGTCATACAGTGAGCGGACGGCTGGTATCAGGGGGCGTGACACCCCATACTCCCGGAGAACCCCCACAGGACTCCCCAATATTACCACGGTCGAATGCCTTCTCCCGATCACAAGAAACACATGGGCTAGTTGGGCAAACTCACGCACCCTCAAGGACCTGCTGAGGTCTGAAGCTAGTCCACAGTTCCACGTCAGGATGGCTTTCACGCATTGCTCCTCCTGAATCTGGTTCGACTATCCGGCGAACCCTCCTCTAGTACCCCTGAATAAAACTTGCCATGGAGGTAATGTCACTGGCATTGCAGTCATGTCAACCCGCGACAGCCCTAAAACGCTCCGAGAGCCCTAAGGAACTCCCGGGTGATCTCTCACCCCCTCAGGATCCAACGGGCCCCGGTGACCGATGTCGGGCAAGAAACTTGAGACAATTATTTTACTCATCATAAGAGTTGGTGGGTTGCACTTTGTCTGGTCCCTCCTAGGGCGTGTTTACTATGGGTGGCCCTACCAGGGCATAAGCTGAACAACTGGCTCTACGAATCATTGGGACACGCAAACCCCTCCACCACGATAAGGTGGCAGCTCAAGGGGGTTATCCTGTCTTCTCTAACCACCAAGAGTCCTGCTTCCTGGTGAGTCAATGTGGGGTGGGCCTTTTCCAGACTCGCCGCCCGTTGTCAGCGGTATGACCCAGGTGTGCTGCTCCGGGTCAGGGGACTGACTGTAGCGCCCCTTCGGTTTGGAGCGGCCGAGTCTCCTCGAATGGCATAGTGAAAGAAGAAAGAAAGAAGAAAGAAATTAGCATCCTCCAGTTTCAAGACCAGGCTCCTGAGGCCAATAGGTGGAAGCACCTCCGTCCTAGACTGAAACCGTACCGGCCCTGACCATATTGGTGACGCTCACACCATGCCCGACCCCAGCGCTGATGCCCATGCCGGTCCCAACCCCAGAGCCGATACCCACGCCTATGACTGCTGCAGCGAAGCTCCTGACTCTTGCAGCTAAGGCAGTATCTCCTGCAGCCAATCCTCTAATCCCTGCAGCCAAGCCCCTGATCCCAGCAGCAAGGCCTTTGACTCTTGCAGCAAAGGTTGCGACCTTTGCAACAGGGCTGCCATCCCAGTCGGCTGGCTGCTCCAGATTCTGGGCTGAGGCCGTCACTGCAGGAGCTGAAGATGCCTCCAAGGTCGCAGCTTAATCCCTCCTTGAGCCCGAGGTGGAAGCGGCCCCTGCAGAGGCTGAAGCTGTTCCCAAAGTGGATAAGGTTGCGCCAGAGTCCCGGGCTGAAGCTGCCTCTGTAGGCTAAAGTCACCCCAAATCTGGGCTGAAACCGGCCCTGAGCGTGGCTGACCTGCCCCTGTAAAAGTGGAAGCTGGCTCAGTGGTCCTCGGTCTGACACTACTACTCCGCCATGGTTGGTAGATGAAGGACCGTCCAGATGAACTGAAGTAGGGAGCCAGGGGTGCCCGTTGAGGGAGGGGTAATGTTAGAGTCCTGCACTTTTGGTGTTCTTTTTTGTGTGTTCTCGTTTTTGTCCACTGGCGAGCATGGCAGTCTGGGTCGTCGCTGGTGAAAGGGGGCAGCTGGGGACTATTTGTAATCAGCGGTGGTTGGGCAGCTGCCTGAGCTCCAGCATGGATGATTTCCCTCACTGTGAGCGGGTGCCAGACTAACTGAGACTAGTGTTTATTGAATGTGTACACCCAAATAAAGGGTTGTTTGAGAACCAGTCTGGTGTATGCGTTTGGCTCCTAAATCTCACAAACGGTAACACCACGAACCATGGGCGTCCCTCCTGTTACTGCATGCTTAATTTGGTGAAAGAGTGCGGATCCACTGGACTCATGGCCTCATCACTGGAATCTCCCCACGTCTCTCCAGATAAAATAGAAGTACTTTCATTCATCCCAGAAATGGGAAATTCACTTGTTCCTGCAGCATCGTCAGCATAATTACAATAATATTTGCAGCAAGATAATATGAAAAAAGAAAAGTACAACAAATGTACAAAGCATTGATAAGATAGATAAAAAGGTAAAAAAGATCGCGGGAAGAGCATCTGAGATCTCTGAGAGAGCGCCGCTGATCCAGCCAAGGTCTGACAGGGACCCTGGGAGCTCCAGGCTTCTGGGAGGAAGAGGTCAGGTGAGTTCAGGCCTCCAGTTTGATGGAGACAGTGAAGATGCTGTAAACACTTTAATGAGCTCACAGGGGATTAGGCCAGGCTATTAAACAGTCTGCAAGTCAAACGCTCATCCTGGTCAGGCTGAGGCAGCAGTGAAGGGAGGAGGCAGAAACATCTGTTTCATCTTGATTCATGCTGTCTTCAAGGTGCAGCTTCCTGTTTCCTGCTGAACATGGAACTAGCATAAGCGTCTCCTATATCACTGTTGGCGGCTACGTGGAGGTGCACAGATACAGATACTACCTGTACTGTGGTGATGTTGACAGTCTATCTCCTGATCATCTGCAGTAACTCCACTGTGGTGTATCGGTCTGTCTTCACGGGACCTCACACCAGCGTATGCGTCCTGATGCAGCCTTGCTGTAAACTCTCTGTTCTTTACAGCTCAGCCATCTACCCCAAACAACAGGACTACCCTGTCCGAGCAAACCATCACTTACTCAGCCTGCCTCTTCCAGTGGTTCTCCTTTTTACTCTCTGGGCGGCTCAGGTTCCAGCTGCTGGCCCGTGCTTGGCCTACGACCTTCTGTGGCCGTGCAAACCTCTGCGCTATCCAGCGTGTGAGGAGAAGAAGAGTGGCTGCTCTTCTGCTGTTGGCCTGGATCGCTCCGGCCTCCCAGACCGCCGTGCCAATCATCATAAATGGAAACAGGAAACTGTGTAACTTTGTCTTCAAAGGGATCATTTAACAACTGGTTATGACCTTCACTGTGAGGGTCCCACAACCCTGAACATCTATGGTTTGATAGTCTGTTAGACCTTCTGATTCTGCCTGTCATGTTCATCCTCTTCTCCTACGTCAGGATCCTGCCTGGTCTCCTGCAGAGCAGTAGAGAGGTGAGGAGAGAAGCTGCTAGGACCTGCTTACCACATCTGATGATCCTCATCAACTTCTCCTCTTTCAAAATTTACGACGTCCTTCTGCTGCGACTGAACACGGTTGTTCCCAAAACTGTCCGTTTTTTCACGCTGCTGCAGATCATCACGTACCAGCCGCTCTTCAACCCCATCATATACGGACTAAAGATGAGGGAAATCTCTAAACACCTGAAGAAGCTCTTTGCTAGAAAAGTTCTGGTCTGAGACGAGTCGACACGTTACTGCAATAAGTCAAGTCAGCTTTATTGTCAGATATGCTATACATGCTCGACATGCAGCACAGATGAAATTTCAGTCCTCTCGGACCCACGGGGCAGCAAAAAATAAATAAAACTACAATAACTAACCTAAATAAAAACTACCGTTAAAACTACAATGAACACACCACTGTTGCTTTAAATGGAGAGGTTGATTGTTTTCAGCTACAGCTTTACCCCACAGTGTGGGTGAAACACTCACTTCTTTAATGAATTCAGTTTTATTTGTAAAGCACCTTTTACAATAACATTGTCTATAGGTGATTTACAGAGGCTGAAACCCAAAGAAAACCTCCTTTTTAACAGGAAAAAACCTTGAGCGGAACCAGGCTCACAAGGAGGAACCATCCTGCTGAAAACCATCTGAAGAAGAGGGAGACAGGACAGAGAATATAAAAGAGATAGATAGAGAGAGAGAGAAACAAATACAAACAAAGCAGTCATAATATACATAATACATATAAACACAATCCAGAATAGGCAGGTTTTAATAAAAAGGGAACATAAGCAGATGTTGACAGTGGACACTGAGTTTGTCAGAGGCCGAGGTCCATGCAGCATGAAGGTCTGGAGACGGGAGACCTGCAGAAAGAGCAAGAGAGAGAGAGAGAGAGAGAGAGAGAGAGAGAGAGAGAAGAGGGGGAGAGAGACACAAAACAGTGAGGAAGGCTAATCCCGGTGAGAAGAAAAGGAAGAGAGGAGTTGAAGAAGTAGAGAAGGTGGTTGGTGTTGAGGAAGTGGGGAACTGCTCAGTGGATCATGTTTGTGTCCCCAGCAGCGTAGCCTGTAGCAGCATAGCTGTGCTAAAAATTGAAGAATAACAGTTTGATTGGCCTATTCTAGCTGTAGCTGTCAGAACTGACTGTAACTAGATGTATCAGCCCTACACACTTTGTTTGAGGCTAGCTGGACGCTTTACTGAACAGAGAGGTTTGAAGTTTGATCTTAAAGGCAGACGAGGTGTCTGCCTCTCGGACCCAGGTTGGTAACTGGTTCCACAGTAAAGCTGCCCGATATCTAAAAGCTCGTTCTCCCAGTCTACTTTGATGAATTCTAGGATTTAGAATAGAATAGAATATAATAAAATAAAATAAAATGCCTTTTATGGTCATTATACACCTTTTTTACAACGGGATGAAAAGCAACTCCTTCAGTGCAAGCGTGTGCAAACGTGTGTGTATGTGTGTAAATATAAACAATATATACATATATACAACATAGAATACAATTTAATTAAATAGGTTTAGTGCAGATATGTCGAAAATATATGCACAGTTCAAGGAAGCATGGGTTACTGCACAGTAATGGATATTGCACCATATACAGATATTGCACAGTGAGCTGATAGAAGGAAGTCTGGGGAATCATGGGAATAGACTGTGGGGTTCAGTGCATGTGTGAGTTTAGTATGGTTATGGCTTTTGGGAAAAAACTGTCTCTGAGTCTGTTAGTCTTTGTTCTGAGTAGCGCCTTCCTGAGGGCTACAGGTCAAACAGATCAAAGCCAGGGTGGGAGCTGTCCTTGGTGATGCGTTTTGCTCTGCTGAGGCAGTGGGAGGTCCATCAGGGAGGGGAGGGGGCAGCTGATGATCTTCTGTGCCACCTTTACCACCCTCTGAAGCCTCTCTGTCAGCCATGGTGCAGCTGCCGTACCATACTGTAATGCAGTACATCAGAAGGCTCTCAATGGACGAGCGGTAGAAGGTCAGCAGCAGGGTGGAGTCCAGGTTGTGGTCCTGAGGACCCTCAGGAAGTGTAGCTGCTGGGCCTTCTTGATGACCGCTGTGATGTTCTCTGTCCAGGAGATGTCAGCGGACATGAGGATCCCAAGACACCGGAAAGTGTGGACGCTCTCCACCCACTCTCTGTTGATGTAGGGGGGCTAGGTCGGTGCTGTGCCTCCTGAAGTCGACAATGATCTCCTTGGTTTTCTTGGTGTTCAGCGCCAGGTTGTTCTCTGAACACCAGGGTCCCAGCTTCAGGACCTCCTCTGTAGGCTGCTTCATCTCCCTTTGAGATGAGTCCGACCACTGTAGGGTTGTCAGCAAACTTGACAATAAGGTTGTTGTTGTGGGCCGGACTGCAGTCGTGGGTGTAGAGGCAGTAGAGGAGGGGGCTCAGCACACAGCCCTGTGGAGAGCCGGTGCTCAGCATGCAGATGGAGGAGAGGTAGGGGCCGAGTCTCACAGTCTGGGGCCGGTTGGTTAGGAAGTCCTTTAATGTCGGCAATGAGTTGAAGGCGGAGCTGTAATCCACAAGGAGCACCCGGGCGTAGCTCTGCTGCTGCTCCAGATGGCTCAGCACAGAGTGATTCTGGCGCAGATGGGGTCAGCTGGTCGGCACACGCTCTGAGCACCTTACCAGGTACTCCGTCTGGGCCAGCAGCCTGCTTGGGGTTCACTGCCAGGAGCTCCCGTCTGACATCATGCTCCCTTACAGTGAGTGGAGTGGAGCAGGGTGGGGGTGGAGGTGGGGGCAAGGCTGGAGCAGATGAGTGCTGCTGTTGTGGTGGTGGTGAGTTGAAGAGAGGAAAGAAGCAATTTAGCTCCTCTGCCAGCAGCACACTCAGGTCTCCGTTGTCACATGACCTCCTTTGTAGTTTGTGTTGTCTTGTATACCCAGCCACACCCTCCGTGTGTTGTGGCTGTACAGGTGGGACTCTATGCTACTTTTATGGTCTGGCTTGACTTTTTTAATTCCTTTTTTCAGGTCGGTTCGAGCAGCCCTTTACAGAGCTCTGTCACCTGACCTGAAGGCAGCGTCACGGGCTCTGAGGAGTGTGTGGACCTGGCTGATCATACAGGGTTTCTGGTTTGGGAAAACCCGAACGTTTTTTATCCACAGTCACATTCCCGATGCAGAACTTCAATTCAATTTTTTCAATTCAATTTTATTTATATTGCACCTTTTACAATAAAGTTGTCTCCAGGTGCTTTACAGAGGTAGAAACCCAGAGCCTGAACCCCCAGGTCAGCACAGTGGCAGGAAAAACTCCCTTTAACAGGAAGAAACCTTGAGCAGGACCAGGCTTACAAGGAGGAACCATCCTGCTGAAAGTTGGCTGGGTAAAGGAGGAGAAGAAGAGGGAGACAGGACAGAGAGAAGAAAGAGAGAGAGAGGGAGAACAGATACAATCATAGAACCATAGAAATACAAACATATCAGACATAATATATATATACACATAATCCAGCACAGCAGGTTGTTATAAAAGAGGAACGTAGGCAAGTTTAAAGGGAACAGCAGAGGCAGGTGCTGACAGTGGACCCTGAGTTTGCCAGAGGACGAGGTCCGTGCAGCATGAAGGCCTGGAGATGGAAGACCTGCAGAGAGAGAGAGAGAGAGAGAGAAGAGGGGGAGAGAGACAGAACGGCAAGAAAGAGGGGACACACAGATAATCCCGGTGAGAAGAAAAGAAAAGGAAGAAAGGAGGTAAGGGAATGGTTGGTGTTGAGGAAGTGGGGAACTGCTCAGTGGATCATGTTTGTGTCCCCAGCAGCGTAGCTGAGGGTTCTTTTAGGAATATACGGAACTATGAGATCCTGCAGGTATGATGGAGATAGTCCACTGAGAGCTTTAGATGTTAGAAGGAGAATTTTGAAATTTATTCTAGATTTCACTGGAAGCCAGTGAAGAGAAGCTAAAACTGGAGAGATCTGCTCCGTGGTGCTGGTTCCTGTCAGAACTCTGGCTGCAGCATTCTGGATCAGCTGCAGGTTGTTAATGGAATCATCTGGACATCCTGACAGTAATGAGTTGCAGTAGTCCAGTCTAGAGGTAACAAAAGCATGGACCAGTTTTTCAGCATCACTCTGTGACAGGATGGTCCTGATCTTACGGAGGTGAAAGAAGGCGGTCCTAGAAACCTGTTTAATATGAGAGAGGCATGACATGTCCTGGTCAAAGATAACTCCCAGGTTCCTTGCAGCCGTACTGGAGGACAAAGTAATGCCATCTAAAGAGAGAATGCTATCTGGTAATCTAGTCCTCAGATGCTTAGCTCCAAGAACTTCAGTTTAGTCTGAGTTTAAAAGTAGGAAATTGGAGGTCATCCAGTCTTTTATGTCTTTGAGACATGCCTGGAGTCTGGCTAACGGCTGTGTTTCATCAGGTTTCATGGATAAATACAGGTGCGTATCGTCGGCATAGCAATGAAAATATCTGCCGTGTCTCTGAATAATATTCCCTAGAGGGAGCATGTAAAGAGTGAACAGGATTGGCCCAAGCACTGAACCCTGTGGAACACCATGATGAACCTTTGTACACCCAGAGGAAGCATTATTAACATGAACGAAATGAAATCTATCTGAGAGATAAGATTTAAACCAGTCTAGAGCTGGGCGCAGCCGGGCGTCGTTAACGCCGACGTGAATGATAATTTTGCTGTATTTGCATTTATCTCTTGCCAGCTGCTTTAAGTTACCCTCTATGTCGCTCTGGCCCCCGGGATACATTTAGAATCAGAATCAGAATCAGAAAGGGGTTTATTGCCATTGTCAGTGAACAGAATTGCAACATAAAACACAGAATCTATTTAACTATCGTCTCTGGTGTCGGCTTCACATATCAGAGAACAGAGTCTAGCTACAGGGGCTATCTTGTGTGCGGAGCCTCGCCTCAAGCTCGCTAAGCCTCGCCTCTAGAGCTATAAATAAACTAAACTTTCTACAAGCTTGATTCTCAGTAAGGGAGGCCGAGGAGTAACTAAACATTTCACACACTTTGCAGAACACCGGAGAAGGAGAAACAGTGGGAGACGGAGTGGAGTTAGCCATGCTAGCAGTGAGCGCAGCTGCGCAGAGCAAAACAGACAGAGCGAAGTATAGAACCCAAAAGATCGTGGAGTTACTAAACTTTCACCAAGGTGCTTGTGTACTACTAAACAGAATAAACAAAAAGCTAACAAAGTAATTAACAAGAGTAAATCCACCGTAGCAACCACCAGGAGAAGTGAACGAGTAGGACGGAGCAGAACCAGGAAATGACACTATACGTTACCGTTCCTCTCAGCAACGCATCAGGAAAGTTATGCCTGAATGGTACAGTTTTCAATTCAATTCAATTCAATTCAATTCAATTCAATTCAATTTTATTTATATAGCACCTTTTACAATAAAATTGTCTCTAAGTGCTTTACAGAGGTAGAAACCCAGAGCCTGAACCCCCAGGTAAGCACAGTGGCAGGGAAAAACTCCCTTTTAACAGGAAGAAACCTTGAGCAGGACCAGGCTTACAAGGGGGAACCATCCTGCTGAAAGTTGGCTGGGTAAAGGAGGAATAAAAGAGGGAGACAGGACAGAGAGAATAAAGAGAGAGAGAGGGAGAACAGATACAATCATAAAACCAAAGAAATACAGACAAAATACAATCATAGAAATACAAACATATCAGACATATATACACATAATACAGCATAGCAGGTTGTTATAAAGAGATGAACAGTATAGGCAGGTGCCGACAGCGGACCCTGAGTTTGCCATAGGCCAATGTCCGTACAGCACGAAGGCCTGGAGACGGAAGACCTGCAAAGAGAGAGAGAAAGAGAGAGAGAGAGAGAGAGAGAAGGGGGGGAGACACACAGAACGACAAGGAAGACTGGACCCAGATAATCCCGGTGAAAATAAAAGGAGGAGAAAGAAGAAGAAAAGGAGGAGAGGACGTGAGGGAGTGGTTGGTGTTGAGGAAGTGGGGAACTGCTCAGTGGATCATGTGTTTGTCCCCAGCAGCGTAGGCCTATAGCAGCATAGCTGTGCTAAAAATTGAAGAATAAGAGTCTGATGAGCCTATTCTAGCTATAACTGTGAAAACTGACTAAACTAGATCTGTCAGCCCTACACACTTGGTTTGAGGCTAGCTATATGCTTTAGTGAACAGAAAGGTTTTAAGTTTGATCTTAAAGGCAGACGTGGTGTCTGCCTCTTGGACCCAGGTTGGTAACTGGTTCCACAGTAAAGCTGCCCGATAGCTAAAAGCTCGTCCTCCCAGTCTGCTTTGATGAATTCTAGGAACTACAAGTAAACCTGCACTCTGTGATCTGAGTGTTCTTTTAGGTATATACGGAACTATGAGATCCTGCAGGTATGATGGAGATAGTCCATTTAGAGCTTTATATGTTAGAAGGAGAATCTTAAAGTCTATTCTAAATTTCACTGGAAGCCAGTGAAGAGAAGCTAAAACTGGAGAGATATGCTCCCTGGTGCTGATTCCTGTCAGAACTCTGGCTGCAGCGTTCTGTATCAGCTGCAGGTTTTTAATGGAATCATTTGGACATCCTGACAGTAATGAGTTGCAGTAGTCCAGCCTAGAGGTAACAAAAGCATGGACCAGTTTTTCAGCATCACTTTGTGACAGGATGCTCCTGATCTTGGCAATATTACGGAGGTGAAAGAAAGCGGTCCTAGAAACCTGTTTAATATGAGGGAGAAATGACATGTCCTGGTCAAAGATAACTCCCAGGTTCCTTGCAGCCGTACTGGAGGACAAAGTAATGCCATCCAAGGAGAGAATGCTATCTGGTAATCTAGTCCTCAGATGTTTAGCTCCAAGAACAATGACTTCAGTTTTGTCTGAGTTTAAAAGAAGGAAATTGGAGGTCATCCAGTCTTTTATGTCTTTGAGACATGCCTGGAGTCTGGCTAATGGCTCTGTTTCATCAGATTTCATGGATAGATACAACTGCGTATCGTCGGCATAGCAATGAAAATTTATACCGTGTTTCTGAATTATATTCCCTAGAGGGAGCATGTAAAGAGTGAACAGGATTGGCCCAAGCACTGAACCCTGTGGAACACCATGATGAACCTTTGTACACTCAGAGGAAACATCATTAACATGAACAAAATGAAATCGATCTGATAGATAAGATTTACACCAGTCTAGAGCTGTCCCTGTGATCCTAATCTCATGTTGTAGCCTTTGTAATAAAATGATGTGATCTACAGTATCAAAGGCAGCACTGAGGTCCAGTAAAACCAGTACGGAAATAAGTCCACGGTCTGATGCCATGAGGAGGTCATTAGTGACTTTAACCAGTGCTGTTTCTGTGCTGTGATGAGCTCTGAAACCAGACTGAAACACTTCAAATAGACTATTCCTGTTTAGGTGATCGGTTAGCTGACTAACAACCAGCCTCTCAAGTATCTTAGAGATGAATGGGAGGTTGGATATCGGTCTATAGGTTGTTTTAAGTTTGATTACATTTAATATGGTTTCACTGATTTAAGTTTAAACCATTTATTAATAAAACCTGTTTTTTTTATTTTTATGCCTTGTGTGGAATGTCTGTGTCGATTCTTACTCATCCAGGTCATAGTGATCCAAAATTAGATCTCTCTGTGTCAACTGGACTGAAAAGTTTCCGTGAAAACGTTTCGCCCTCTCTACAGAGAGCTTCTTCAGTTCTAAGCTTGCTGGCAGAGCTTGAAAATATAGCCCTGTGGACCATCGGCATGTTAATGGCCCGGGTGGTCACCTGAGAGTCGTTGGCAGGGTGGTTGGCAGGGTCGTTCACCTAGTTTTGGTTGGGGTGCTTCCCCTTTGTCTGTTGGGTCACATGTTAATGAATCACCAGGTCTTGTCAAACGGTGTGAAGGTTTGGATTGCTGACGAAAAGAGTGGAGGACTGCTTGTAGGTGGGTGACAAAAAGTGCCTTGGTCCACCACCTCTGTTTAAAGTTCGTTTTTCCAACTTGACGTGGATGGCTTCCTTGATACCCTTCTCAAACCAGCGATCTTCTCTGGCCAGCACACGTACTTGACTGTCCTCAAAGGAGTGTCCGCTTTCTTTTAGGTGTAGGTGTCCTGCTGAGTCCTGTCCTGAAGAAGTGGCACGTCTGTGTTGTGCCATTCGTTTATGGAGGGGCTGTTTGGTTTCCCGAATGTACAGTTCCTTGCATTCCTCCTGGCACTGTACAGCAGAGACAACATTGCTTTGTTTGTGTCTTGGTGTCTTGTCCTTTGGGTGGACCAGTTTCTGTCTGAGTGTGTTGGAGGGTTTGAACTGTACTGGAATGTCATGTTTTTGGAGGATTCTCCTGAATGTTTCTGAAACTCCAGACAGGTAGGGGATAGAAATGCTGTGACGTTTATTTCTTTCCTCTTCTTTGCTGGGGTCTCGTTTTTTGGAGGTCTTTGTGAAGGCCCAGTCTGGGTATGCACATGTTTTGAGTGCTGTTTTTAGATGTTCCTGTTCTTTCTTCTTCCCTTGGGTTGTGGTGGGTACTTCTTTGGCCCTATGTTGTAGGGTTTTGATAACACCAAGTTTATGTTCCAGTGGGTGGTGTGAGTCAAAAAGGAGGTACTGATCTGTGTGGGTGGGTTTTCTGTAGATCTCAATACTAAGGTTTCTGTCCTCCTTAATCTTGACTGCACAGTCCAAGAAGGCCAGACTGTCTTCTTTTACTTCCTCTGTGGTGAATTTGACGTAATCGTCTGTGTTATTCAGGTGGGTTCAGAACGCTTCCAATTCTTTTGTTTGAATCTTGACCCAGGTGTCATCCCGGAGAAGCCATCCCTTGCATTTATGGATTTCCCAAGATCCATAAACAAGGGACCCCTCTCAGACACCCACCTACAAGCAGTCCTCCACTCTTTTTGTCAGCAATCCAAACGTTCACACTGTTTGACCAGACCTGGTGATTCATTAACATGTGACCCAACAGACAAAGGGGAAGCACCCCAACCGAAACTAGGTGAACGACCCTGCCAACGACTCTCAGGTGACCACCCGGGCCATTAACATGCCGATGGTCCACAGGGCTATGTTTTCAAGCTCTGCCAGCAAGCTTAGAACTGAAGAAGCTCTCTGGAGAGAGGGCGAAATGTTTTCAAGGAAACCTTTCAGTCCATTTGACACAGAGAGATCTAATTTTGGATACCTTGTGTGGAATCACTTTTTGCCACAGATTGACGCAGTTTGTGACGGCAGTGGGGGCTTGTCTATTGTTTGATAGTCTATTTAGTTTTGTCTGGGAACATTTATGGAAAAGATTTGTCTGACTATTGACTTTTGATGCTGGCATATTGTGGTGTTGCTGTGAGTAATTGTAGTTTGGGTGGTTGGTTTCAAGGTGTTCGTTAGGTTATTGGTAGCACCTGTTGAAGCCAATTGGTTTGCTGCCAGTGTTGGTAGTTTCACATGTGATTTTCTTTCTTTTGTAATGGAGCATTGGTCCTTCAGTTTTGCTAAACCTTAGGTTCATGGTGCTTGAGAGTCCTTGATGGAATTCTGAGGTTGCTTGATTGGGGCAGTCCTTTAACATTGTAAGGAACCACTGATCCCATGTTAGGCAAAAAAGACTGGGGGCTGGTCTTGTGGTAATTTTACTTTGGCTGCAAAAGTTGGTAGAGCAGTTGTTTTGGGAGCACATCATGGTGTGGGGAAAGGGTCGCTGGTAACAGTTGCTTTTTCTTCCCACTGGCCTACAGTGCATAAATACCCCCCATGAGTAGCAGCACGAAGAGTACGGAAGGAGTGAAGGTAGTTATGGGGGTCACTGACTGTGTGTTAGTTAGTCAGGGCTGGGGAGGTTCCATTCAGTGTGGCTGTCTTGACTTTGTAAGCTGTTCTAGGACTGAAAAGTTTGAGTTATGGGTTTTTCTGTTCTCCTTTTGTGTCAGTTTGTGCAGACTGCAGGATGGCATCAATAGTGGAGGAATTTATTGACTCGCCATCACTAGCACTTTTGGATCGGTGTACTGAAGAGCAGTTGCTTCTGATTGCTGAGAAATTTGAAGTGGAGATAAGAAGTTAAGAGTCGGTTAAATTCAGTTTGAAAGCAGGTTTGTTGGAGAAAATAATTCTCAAGCCTGTTGTGGGAGTTTCCGTTTCTTCAGGTTCGATCAGTTTTGAGCAAGAAACTTTTACTGTTAAAACAAAAGCATGAATTACAGTTACAGATAGAAATTGAGAAAATAAAACAGCATAAGGAGCTGGCACTGCAAGAGATTAAACAGAAGACTTAGCTGGTTAGATTAGAATTGCAAAATAAGAAATTGAGTCTGATTCAGGGGGGTAAGTTGCTGGGTTCAGCTGATGGCGACAGTCCTGGGAAGCAGTCTGATGCACCAAATTTTGACATAATCAGTAATTTGCGATTGCTTCCAAAGTTAAATGAAAAAGTTCCGGATTCATTCTTTTTATTATTTGAACGAATTGCAGTTTGCAGGCAATGGCTCAAGGGGGATCAGGCGTTAATGTTACAATGCGTCCTGACTGGTAAAGCCCAGGAGGCATACTCCACTTTAAGTCCAGATGACTGCAAGGTTTACAATCGGGTTAAGTCGGCTGTGCTCAAGGCGTATGAGTAGTTGCCTGAAGCATAATGGCAACGGTTTTGTGGTTGGAAAAGAGGAGAAAAACAGTCTCATGTTGAGTTTGTTTGAGATCTGACGCCTCATTTTGGTTACTAGTGTTCGGCGTCAGGGGTGGATACGTTTGAAAAACTGTGTGACCTACTGGTATTGGAGCAGTTTAAAAACCTAATCATGTTGCCTCTTACATCACAGAGCATAAAGCACAGGCTCCTGGTCAGGTGGCTGATGAGTACGTGCTAATACAGAAAAACAATTGTTGTGTCAGAGTCACAGAAGGTGCGCAGAGACAGTTTTTCTAATCAAAAAAGGGTGTAGATTTGAATGTTAAAAGAAATCATGGTATGGTAAACAGTCGGTGGTTAGAATGTGTAATTATTGTAAAGGCAGTGGGCATTGGAAAGGGGAGTGTCCGGTCCTTAAATCAAAAGTAAATTCTCCACAAAACAGGTAAAACCAGCTGCTCTGGCCAGTCCACATAGCCCAGGTATGGTGACGGTAGAACAGCAGGTGAAACACATGCAGCAGACGAACATAGAGTATGAACCATTTCTTTCTGAAGTTTTGTATCTTTGCTTGGAAGTGGTAAAAAAGTGCCAGTCAAGATATTACGTGATACTGGCTCAGTTGACTTATTTATTTGCAATTCTGTCTTACCCGTTTCACCTGTTACTTGTTAGGGTCCGGCTTGACGGCCCTTTAAGATATGTGTGGGTTGCCCTGCTTTTCCCCTGCAGAGGGCGCAGGTTCCCAGGATCCAGCAGGGGCTGATATGAGGAGGCTGCCAGCTGGTCCCGGTTGCTGGATCATTGACTGATTAACTGCCTCACTGATGAGGGTTTATCTTTGGCTCGTGCTTCACCAGACTTAGTGTTTTGTTTGAACAGTATTTTTCCTCCGGTCAGAGCGTCTTCTGTTTTTCCCGTGTACACCCAATAAAGGGTTGGTTTTTGCTTTGGAACACCTGCCTCATGTCTGCGTTTGGGTCCTCACCACACCGTTTCATAACAGAATGATCCAGCCATGCATGGACCCAGCAGACTTGCTCCTCGCGCTGTTGAGGCGGGGCACCGCAATCCCGGGCTCGAGGGTCAAGGCGTACATGCACCGCAGCCGTGGCCGGGCGGACCGCATTCTTTCCCCGCCTGCTACGGCCACTGCTCCTGCTGTCGCTCCAGTTTTTTCTGCTGCTGCTCCCACTACTGCTCCTGCTGGCACAGCTCTTGCTGCTGTTCCTGCCGAGGCTGACGCCGGACCCCGCTCAGCTCGTGCGGACGACAAGATGGCGGCCACCCACCTGAACCAGCCCGGAGCTCTCCCCCAGATTGGTCTTCCGTGGAATCCGGCCGGGGTTCCACCACTTCTTATGAGCCCCAGACCAACTGCGCTTTCTGGTTTTTCCGGCGCAGTGTCTGGGCATAGGTGGTCCAGCCCTGGCACTTCGGGCATTTCTCTGGGTCCAGACAAGCACGGTGCAGTCTCCGCGTGTGTCTGGAGCCCCTTCGTTCCGCCTGCCAGTCCATGGGTTCTCCCAAACCCGTTTCCTACACCAGCAGTGGCGGATTCCAGAGCTCAGTTTTCAAAAGAGGAAGGAGTGTGGAACTGCATTCTCTGCCTGGTCAGAGAA
>CM027083.1:28056859-28226390 GCA_015343265.1 Pao palembangensis | reverse complement strand
GGACAGTGTGCTCCTTTTCTATAGGGATGGACTAAGAATCCTTGATGCAATTTACGGGGGAAAAATGTAGCGATGAACAGAATTCAGTGCTTTTCCGGTTGTGTCTGATCCCCAGTAACACTATTGTTGTTTGTCCAGTGTCACCTGTTTAGTTGTGTTTACAGCCCCGTTTAGTTGGTTGATTTGATGACTGCAAATGCTTTGTTTTTTACTGGAGAATTAAATCAAATTCAGAAAACTTTCATCGGTTTGCATGTTTGAAAATCCAAAGTAGATCTCTCTGTGTCAACTGGACTGAAAGGTTTCCTTGAAAACGTTTCGCCCTCTCTCCAGAGAGCTTCTTCTTCACTGGTTCAGATATGTTGATGACACCTGGGTCAACATTCAAACAAAAGAATTGGAAGCGTTCTCAACCCACCTGAATAACACAGATGATTACGTCAAATTCACCAGAGAGGACGTAAAAGAAGACAGTCTGGCCTTCTTGGACTGTGCAGTCAAGATCAAGGAGGACAGAAACCTTAGTATTGAAATCTACAGAAAACCCACCCACACAGATCAGTACCTCCTTTTTGACTCACACCACCCACTGGAACATAAACTTGGTGTTATCAAAACCCTACAACATAGGGCCAAAGAAGTACCCACCACAACCCAAGGGAAGAAGAAAGAACAGGAACATCTAAAAACAGCACTCAAAACATGTGGTTACCCGGACTGGGCCTTCACAAAGACCTCCAGAAAACGAGACCCCAGCAAAGAAGAGGAAAGAAATAAACGTCACAGCATTTCTATCCCCTACCTGTCTGGAGTTTCAGAAAAATTCAGGAGAATCTTCCAAAAACATGACATTCCAGTACAGTTCAAACCCTCCAACACACTCAGACAGAAACTGGTCCACCCAAAAGACAAGACACCAAGACACAAACAAAGCAATGTTGTCTATGCTGTACAGTGCCAGGAGGAATGCAAGGAACTGTACATTGGGGAAACCAAACAGCCCCTCCATAAACGAATGGCCCAACACAGACGTGCCACTTCTTCAGGACAGGACTCAGCAGTACACCTACACCTAAAAGAAAGCGGACACTCCTTTGAGGACAGTCAAGTACGTGTGCTGGCCAGAGAAGATCGCTGGTTTGAGAGGGGTGTCAAGGAAGCCATCCATGTCAAGTTGGAAAAACCATCTTTAAACAGAGGTGGTGGACTGAGGCACTTTCTGTCACCCACGTACAATGCAGTTCTCCACTCTTTTCGTCAGCATTCCAAATATTCACGCTGTTTGACCAGACCTGGAGACTCATTAACATGTAACCCAACAGACAAAGGGGAAGCACCCCAACCGAAACTAGATGAACGACCCTGCCAACCACCCTGCCAAGGACTCTCAGGTGACCACCCGGGCCATTAACATGCCAATGGTCCACAGGGCTATATTTTCAAGCTCTGCCCCAGCAAACTTGGAACTGAAGAAGCTCTCTGGAGAGAGGGCGAAACGTTTTCAAGGAAACCTTTCAGTCCAGTTGACACAGAGAGATCTACTTTGGATAACCATGACCTGGATGAGTGAGAATCTACACAGACATCATGTTTGAAAATGTTAAAACTCTGATATTCACACAACAAATGTGCTCGAAGTGCTTCTCTGCTTGATTTGGCTTGTTGTTGTCTTTCTCAGATGGAGGTGCTGAAGTGACTTATAGGTCCACTACAGAAGAACTATGGCAGCTCCACTGGCCCCACCCTCCGTCTTAAGAGAGTTCTGCCCACTCTACTACCTGCGGAATGCCATTCCATCCAAGGTACTAACCTTTCCCAGCCAGATGTTTCACTTCCTGACCTTATTTTCATGGGCTACATCAGATATGAACTCTTACTTGAAATCCAACATGAAGATGATTGAGTGGAGTCCTTGTGCGAGGCCTGCTGTCTGATGCTCCCATTGGTTGATGTGTCTGTGTAGGTTGGTAGGTTGGATATGTGTCTGGAGAAGTTTGAAAACCTGGTTTCCTCCAGACCAGTCAGGAATACCTGCTCACCTCTTCCATAATGCTGTATTATTGCCTCGGAGCAGATGCTGCAGATGTCAGGGGGAAACACGATGCCCAGCTGAAAGCCTTGCTAACCTTGTTCTCTGGAGCACATTGAAAATCCCATTGTTTCTTAAAAAGAAGGGATGCATTGAACCCCCTCTCTTTCCTGGCATTTCCTGGACCCTGTCAGCTCCAGGCTGGTACCTGTTGTCAGCTCATCCTTTCTTTCCCCTACACTGCTGCTCAGTTCTGTTTATGTTTTATGCCTCTTGGGTTTGTCTCCTACAGGTCCAGCGTGGATTCCGATCTGTCGTGGTGTACCTTACAGCTCTGGACAGCAGCTGCGACTTCCTGGCAGTGGGCAGCAGTATAGGGATGCTCTACCTCTACTGTCGCCGTCTTGCTCACATGAACAAGTACAGTTTAGAGGTTAGAGCTCTGCTTCTTGTTGTGTTTGCTTCAGTTTCACTCTAACATTAAATCTCAAATTATTCTAAATGAAAAAATCGAACCTTCTAAGTCCTTATTCAGTGTTTTCCCCATGTTAAAAAGCTTCCAGCCAATCAACGACCTTCTGGAACGCGGTTTGTTATGTTTTGGTGCACAACCTGTTTCCCTAATGTTTTTTTTATCTTTACAACCCCCGTGTTGACTCCAGAGACCGGGATTTTCACAGCAGGAAGCGTGCATCTAGGGGAGATCTGAACCCATGCACAACAGGACAGTGCACCTTTCAGACTGAAGAAAAATTAATAGGCAATTCAGGCAATTTTCCCTTCTGTTTTTTGTGGACTTGTATTATCCCTCATGACTTTATCTGGAATCTTTTATTACGTCCCCGAAGGAGGTTATGTGACATCTGGCATGTATCTGCTTTGAACAAAATAACTGGAAAAGTTCTGAATGGATTTTAATGACATTTTCAGGAAATGTTGACAATGGGCCAAGGAACAGATGATTACGTTTGGGGATGATCCAGATTCCGGAAGGACTTTGAATTTGATCTTCCGCAGATCAGAGGCCAAACACCTATGATTATACACACACACACACACACACACACACACACACACACACACACACACACACACACACACACGATACTACAGGTACAAGTCACAACATGTGGGGAGATGAGCTGCCTGGTGGAAGTCCACTCTCTCTCAGTGCTTTTTTTAGTTGTGTATGTGTACAGAAATATTAACAAAAATCAATATATATATAAAAAAAAAAAAATTCCCTTCTCACCCCCGTGGGTGGTTCCTCCTCTATTCTAAGCTCGGGTCCTCTACCAGAGGCCTGGGAGCTTGAGGGTCCTGCGCAGTATCTTTGCTGTTCCTAGTACTGCACTTTTCTGGACTGAGATGTCTGACGTTGTTCAAGGGATCTGCTGTAGCCACTCCTCCAGTTTGAGGGTCACTGCACCAAGTGCTCCGATCACCACGGGCACTACTGTCACCTTCACCTTCCAAGCCTTCTCCAGCTCCTCTCTGAGCCCTTGGTATTTCTCAAGTTTCTCATGTTCCTTCCGCCTGATGTTGCTGTCACTCGGTATTGCCACATCCACCACAACGGCTCTCCTCTGCCCTTTATCAACCACCACGATATCTGGCTGGTTCGCCATCACCATCCTGTCTGTCTGTATCTGGAAGTCCCACAGGATCTTCGCTTGGTCATTCTCCACCACCTTTGGAGGTGTTTCCCATTTTGACCTTGGGGTTTCCAGCCCATACTCCGCACAGATGTTTTTGTAGACTATGCCAGCTACTTGGTTATGGCGTTCCATGTATGCTTTCCCTGCCAGCATCTTACACCCTGCAGTTATGTGTTGGATTGTCTCAGGTGCCTCTTTGCACAGTCTACTCCTTGGGTCTTGTCTGGTGTTGTATATCTGGGCCTCTATCGCTCTGGTGCTCAGGGCTTGCTCCTGCACAGCCAGGATGAGTGCCTCTGTGCTGTCCTGTAGACCAGCCCTCTCTAGCCATTGGTAGGACTTCTTGAGATCAGCCACTTCAGCTATGTTCCGGTGGTACATTCCGTGTAGGGGCTTGTCCTCCCATGCTGGTCCCTCCTTCAGCACCTCCTGATCTTGCCATTGTCTGAGACATTCACTGAGCACGTCATCCATTGGGCCTTGTCCTTGATGTAGTCATGGAGCTTGGCTGTTTCATCCTGGATAGTGGCTCTCACGCTCACTAGTCCTTGGCCTCCTTCCTTACGGCTTGTGTACAGTCTCAGGGTGCTGGATTTGGGGTGGAACCCGCCATGCATGGTGAGGAGCTTTCGTGTCTTAACATCTGTGGTCTGTATCTCTTCCTTTGGCCACCTTATTATTCCTGCAGGGTATCTGATCACTGGCAGGGCGTAGCTGTTTATTGCCCGGGACTTGTTCTTGCCATTGAGCTGGCTTCGAAGGACTTGTCTTACTCGCTGGAGGTATTTGGCTCTTGCCGCTTTCCTTGTTGCCTGTTCAAGGTTGCCATTTGCCTGTGGTATTCCAAGGTACTTGTAACTGTCCTCAATGTCTGCCATTGTTCCTTCTGGGAGCGAGACCCCTTCAGTGTTTGACTACCTTGCCTCTCTTAGTCACCATCCTAGTACATTTCTCAAGCCCGAATGACATCCCAATGTCGTTGCTGTAGATCCTGGTAGTGTGGATCAGGGAGTCTATGTCCCGTTCGCTCTTAGCATACAGCTTGATGTCATCCATGTAGAGGAGGTGACTGATCGTGGCCCTATTCCTAAGGCGGTATCCATAGCCAGTCTTGTTGATTATCTGGCTCAGGGGGTTCAGGCCTATGCAGAACAGCAGTGGGGACAGAGCATCTCCTTGGTATATGCCACATTTGATGGACACTTGTGCAAGTGGCTTGCCATTGGCCTCAAGGGTGGTTTTCCACAACCTCATCGAGTTCGCCATGAACGCTCTTAGGGTCCTATTGATGTTGTACAGCTTCAGGCATTCCGTGATCCATGTGTGTGGCATAGAGTCATAGGCTTTCTTGTAATCAATCCAGGCAGTGCACAGGTTGGTCTTTCGGGACTTGCAATCTTGGGCAACTGTTCTATCAACCAGGAGCTGGTGTTTGGCTCCTCTTGTATCTCTACCAATGCCTTTCTGGGCTTTGCTCATGTACTGATCCATGTGCCTGCTTATCGTAACCGCAATGATGCCTGACATGAGCTTCCATGTTGTGGAGAGACAGGTTATTGGCCGGTAGTTGGATGGGACTGCACCCTTTGTGGGATCCTTCTGGATTAGGATCGTTCGCCCCTTGGTTAGCCATTCTGGGTGAGTCCCATCTCTTAGCAGCTGGTTCATTTGTGCTGCCAGACGCTCATGGAGTGAGGTGAGTTTATTTAGCCAGTAGGCATGGATCATGTCAGGGCCTGGTGCTGCCCAGTTTTTCATACCTGATACTCTTTCCTGGATGTCTGCCACTGTGATGGTAACTGGTTTCTGTTCAGGGAGGTTGCTGTGCTCCTCTCTCAGACACACCAGCCACTGAGCACTGCTGTTATGTGCTGCCTCCTTCTCCCATATACTCTTCCAGTACCGTTCGGTTTCCAGCCTTGGTGGGTCTATTCTGCTGTCATTTCCCTGCCACTGAGCATACACTTTCGCAGGTTGAGTTGCGAACAGCCTGTTTATTCGTCTGGCTTCATTGGCTTTCGTGTATCTCTGTAGGCGGCTGGCCAAGGCTTGGAGCCTTTGTTTGGCAGTTTCGAGTGCTTATGGGCATCTGGCTGTACCTCTTGGGTACTGTGTTTTTCATTGCACCTCTCCGGGCCTTTGTCAGTTGACTCACTTCTCTCCGTGCTGCCTTGATTTTAGCCTCCAACCTTCGTTTCCATGGCGGGTATTGTTTCTCATGGCTCCCATGGTTGCTCTTATAGCCAAGCATCTCTAGGATCACTGCTGCTGAAGTGTATATCAGCTCGTTGGTTTCAGTGATTGTTGAGGTAGGGATCGCTCTCAATGCTGCATTCACACTTTCCAGGAGACTTTCAGATGGTACTTCATTTAGCCGTTGTAACCGTTGTCGGGGTTGCCTTGTGTTCATTCTCGCCCTGATTCTATCTTTCAGGTCAGTTGCTGCCTCGCTCAGCGTTATCGGTATATGTGCGCTCATTGGGGCTTCGTTCCCAATTTCTGGTTGGGGCACCTCCCCCCCTCTGACCTGGCGTCGTGGCTCCCCCTTGTCATAGCATTTGTGTTGTACCTCGTCAATCTCAAGTTGTGATAGCAGTTGCCGTTTACGGATGTTGGAACATTGAGCTACTAATTGTTTCGCAGTCAGCCGTGAGTGTGGGTTTCGTAGTAACCATTCTGCCCACATCCTTTGCATGTAATCCCTCTGACTAGGGTTACTTGAGTAGTAGCATTCCAACAGCTCCTTGTTCTCGCATCTCGCCCATCTCCCCCTTGTTCCAGTAGCCCATTTTTCATCAAGGTGCTCTGGTTCCCCAGCACCTGATGCAGACCTTGTTTGGCCGGGCGACGTCTGAGCCGGCATGCCACGTGTTTCATTGTCACTCATCATGGTACGAGGTAGGCAGTAGCGTGAAGGGTCTTGCCTAAGGACCCACACTGGATGCATTACTCCTTGTGCCCTCCTGGAATCGAACCCTGGTCCCCCATGTACCAGTCCGGTGCCTTACCAACTGATCGATCGACCCGTCTATCTATCGATCTATCGATCGATCGATCGATATCTATATATATATACATATATAAAAACATAGGATGTTAAAACCATACTCCAGTCCAACGTCTGTGTCCATCTGTGTGTGTTTCCAGGGCAGAAGTGACGCTATCACAGCCGTGAAATTGCTTAGTTGTTTCGATGATCTGGTTGCCGTAGGAACAGCATCTGGACGAGTTGCAGTCTTCCAGCTGGTGTCTCCACTTCCTGGTCGAAACAAACAGGTGAGAGACTCAGCAGAGATGTGATGCAGACCAGTAAAACTGATGTCATCGTGTCCGAGCAGCAGTAAAGAAAGAGGTGGTATTGTTTATGGCTGCTTTGCTTGACTTTTTGGCAAAAAGGCAGCTAATCTCATCTACAGTCAATCACACACTGCCATAAAAAGATGTCACCTCAAAATCACCAAGCAGTAAAACGGTGAAAGAACTGGTGAGGACAAGAAGGTACACTATATTATACTATATCATCATATTTTCTCTTTTTCTCTGTATCTGTAGTTGCGACGTTTTGATGTAGTTGGCCTCCATAAGGGTTCCATCACATCTTTGACGTGGAGCACCAATGGGATGAAACTGTTCTCTGGAGATGATAAGGGACGTGTGGTTTTCTCATCTCTGGACCTGGACCAGGTGAAACCACTGGACACATGAGTGCACACATGCTTTCTGATTGGTTAAGATGGTAGAGTTCACCCGTGTGGACCTATAGCTAGCTAAGATCTGACAGCAGTTGGTGTGTTTGTGTTCTTGAGCAGGGTGTGTGTAATCCCATGTTGCTGTTGGAAGAGTCTTCAGGTGTGGTTCAGGTGGAATACAGTCACCAGGTGCTGCTGGTGTCCACACAGCAAAGATCACTGCTTTACTGCACCCAAAAAGAGGAGGTCCAGCAGTTGGGCACCAAACCTCGCAAGAGGTAAATGTGTTCCAATCATAGAATGTGTCAGTTCGAACACCTGCAGCCTATCTGTGCTCACTGAAGTCTGAACTAGATACTCTCTGAGTGGGAAAAGCTCTGGTTGTTGGCCAGCCTGCTTTCTTACTGATGAGTGTCTTTCTGTCTTTTATTGATTGTGGAATTATATGGTGCTTTCCATTGTCCTCTCTTGGTCTGGTCTGTACAGCAGTGGCAGGTTTGGAGCATGCTTCCTGCCAGGGCTTTGCAAACAGAGCGATCTTGAGGTGTTTGCTGCCCGACCTGGTCTTCGATTGTGGCGAGCTAACGTCCAAGGACAGGTGGAAGACACCCATCTATTGAAGTCACTTTTCAAGATACAGGTAGACTGGGAATACTTGCAAATGGTCACTAAAGTGGTGCAGACAAGCAAAACAGCTGATATTAAAACAAGACAAATGTGTAAGGTTAGATATTTTTGAGCAAAACAAAGCTGTATCAGAACCGTTGAACAATAACTAGTTGCTGGAGAGGACATAAGAATGCTAGGTTTTTGTATTGCAGATCACAATAACGCAGAGTTATAATGCAGTACAATACAATACAATAATGCAGAGTTGAGACACTTTTTGGATCGTCACCTGGGAGCTTGTCACGTTTTAGTGGATTATTTGCCAAGTTCCTCTCATCTGTTTTGAATGACCCATAATCAGACATCTGATCTAAGTATAAAAGTCTGCACCCTATGTAGTTAGCTGCATTTACTAATCTGAAGGTTGCTGGTGTTGTTTTTATTGTGACATGTTCTGTTTAGTTGTTGGTCTCTGCCTTTTTAATTCCACCAAGTAGTGTTTTGATGTGTGATGAGAAATAACACACAGGCTTTGGATGAATGCACCACCAGAACCCAGCAATTACACCAGAATACTGTCACACACGTTCTGGTTACTGCTGCTTGCCACTTACTGGCCTTTAGGTTTAAATCCTCTTTGTCAAATAAGTTTGAGTCCTTTTGTTGTCTGTCTCTGGAATTAGGTTCCTCATTTTGAGTTGTTTCCACATCCTGGTCCAGCTGGGGCGTACCGTCCAGCCGAGCGACAGCTTGGCCTGCTCCAGTGCTTCCTCAGAGATGGTTGGATTCTCAGCTGGAATGAATACAGTGTCTATGTCTTTGACTACCTTGCAGAGGTTAGTTGAGTTTATTTGCGCGACACTTATCACAGACAGAGTCACAGACAGCTTATCAAACACTTTAATATACTATCATCAATAAAATAACAGACCAGTAAAGTCACAAAGACTAAAATACCCCAAAAAACCATAAACTTTGGTTTGATTTTTCTAAATGATGTCATTAATCTAAAAAAGTAAGAGGTGCTACAAGAGTTTGCTGCTGATCTGGAGTCATTAGGTGTTTAACAGTAAAGAGGACCAACGTCAACGTTAGTTTGATGCTCATTGATCAGCAGCCACGTCAATCCAATAGTCTGCACCCATGTCAACCTGCTCAGGAGTGAAGAAATTCCTGAACAAACACTGAATGTTTTTTTTTTTTTTGGCTATTCATTTTATTTGCCTTGTTTCGTGTATTGTTTTGTTAAGTAGTATGGTCAGAACTAGTTTCATGATCCATGATATTGAACTGTAGGAATGTTAAATTTGTTCAAAGTTACTTTTGGTTTATTTGTATAGCACATATAGCACAAGGCAAGGCAGGTTTATTTGTATAGCACATTTGATGCTCCAGGCACCAGGACACCTGCTGTCGATGCTGTTACGTTGCATTCTAAAATCTGAAGCTCATTGTTCAGCTGAAGGTCGAAGCACCCCGGATGATCATGGATCCTCCTCCACTGTACCATGTGTAGAAAACCCCTCCAGTGGCATCTACTCCTCATCCAGCAACATTGAAAGCCAGTAGCAGCGTCCAGGTTAGGTTTCTTCCTCTCAGAGAAGAAGAAGCCTTCCTCCACACCCCAGGGTCCCATGTGAGGGTTGGGATGTGGGAGGAGCTGTGCCCTTTGCAAACCTTCTTTGTGTGTTGCGAGAGCTTTTGCAGCTCACCGATCCTGCCGTGTCGATTGAACATTGTATGTGATGTGTTGTTGTTTGAAGGTGATGATCGGAGCGTTGGAGAGTGGTGGCGATATCGTGTCAGTTTCATGTTGTGACAACGAGATCTTCATCCTGAAAGGAGACAGAGACATCATCCGGCTGTCCAACAGCCCGGAGGGGTTCACTAACTGTGGGTATTGCGGTACTTCACCAATACCATTTCCTTTTTCTAACTCCAACTCTCACAGCACCAGTACCATTGGCTCCACTTATGCTGCAGTGACAGTGTCATTATTTCAGCTCCAAATACTGCTGCTAATGTAAGAAACTGAACCAGACCTGTAGTAATACGCCTTTTGTACTTCTACAGTACTCAAGTAACTGAATATGAGGTAAATATCAAGACATTACCTCGGTCACAATCCCATACCACCAATAAATGTTTGTGGAGATAGATAAACACTTTCAAACATTTTATACCATTTGCCTGTGTAAAATACTGCAAGTGAAACCTAACCTGATGTCATGTTGTGATTTTACCTTTAAAACCAAGGAAACGGGTGTGCTTCTATATTCATTTTTATAGACTGCTAGGAATGATACGTACTGACTGACTGAAACAAAACACAAAATGAATATCTTTTTTTAACTAGTGCAGTACTTGAATAGGGATGGTGTTGTCCATGCTGAAGAGTGTACACAGAGACCATCATGTCCTCAGCGTCACACACAGCGTGTTCCAGTCAGTCTTCTCCAGGGCTCCTCAGTGCCTCTGTGGCCTCAGGAGACCAGTTCCTCCCCCCCAATCGCTCCCTGTGACTGGCTGCTGCTGACCAACCAGCTTGTATGATGAGAAACAAACTGATGAAAGTTGGGAGAGTGGAACAGAGACAGGATTAAAGTGGCTGGGGATGGTGATGAAGGCCCCAGCGTGTGTGTGAATGATGACACAAGCTGCTCCTGCTTTCCTGGACAGAGACTTTGCTCAAGTACTACATGTTTTGGAGAATGTTGAATGTTTGCTTT
Organism: Pao palembangensis; assembly: GCA_015343265.1. Classification (NCBI taxonomy): domain Eukaryota; kingdom Metazoa; phylum Chordata; class Actinopteri; order Tetraodontiformes; family Tetraodontidae; genus Pao; species Pao palembangensis. The sequence continues at coordinate 28,215,676 of CM027083.1, read as the reverse complement.
TGTTAGCTTCTTTCCTATACTTTCACCCCACTACATTTCTGAAGGAAAATATTTTGATCAAATAAAACAAATACGCAGCGCAGATCGTGGAAAGGCTAATGGCCGATATATATTTTAAAAAAGCTTGTGCAGTAAAAATACTGTTAATTTTGTTCAACAAAATTTAATACAATAAAATAAAGGTTACCTGAAATGAAGAGATGATGGTGCTCCGTCATCTGTTTAAAAAGTGTTTAAGGAAGAAAACATGCTAAAAATAGTGATGCTCCTTGTGCAGATCGGAAGGATATTATTTAGGAGAATATTCACTAAACATTATTGTACCACAGAAAATTAGCGCTTTTATGACATTGAAATGTTTCATTTGAAGCCAAACTAAAGATTCTCCTTCTTACGCCTGTCTTCTACAGTGAGCGAACTCTCTCTCCGTCTCTCCTCACATTCGGCTACACCCACCATCTCCCAGTCAGCTGGACTTGTGGAAACTGCCCAGCCAATCAGAACTATGGCCATCAAACTTGAAGATGGAGTCCTGGAAGAGGGAGAAGGAGGTGGATGTGAGATGCAGAGCAAGGAGAAGGCAGTGGAGGAAGCAGAAGAGCCATTGGAGGTGACCCACGCGCCCCATTTCCACCACAAGAGCTTTTGTCATTCACTCAGGATTGTGAAAAACCTTCGTGTGTTCTGACTGAAATGATGTGGAAAACCGTTTCCCTCAGTTCTTGAGGAGCAGGGCTGTGTGTGACACTGGCAGCTTTTATTTAATGTCTGCAGGCTTCACAGCGTATTAGGGGCACGCTGAAAAATAAGAAAATAAATTCAAAATGTTAAAAGATCAATGCTGAGAAATTGAAAAACAAGCAAAAAAGTCACAATAGGGCAAAAAAAATCATACGTTTGCTGGTCTTTTAGCATAAAAGCTGAGGCAAATGGAAAGTTTTAAATTGTACTTTGGCATTATTATTTTTTTAAAGAGAAACATTCTAATACTATTTTAAGTTTTTCTTGTAATATTTAGATTTTTTTTTGTTTGATAATATTGGGACTTTAAACAAAAAGGCATCAGAAATGTAATGAAAGTGTGAAGAATCTCGCTGTAGTTTCTAAGCAGCTGAAGGGCGGGACCTGTACCACTGCCCCATACATCAGCAGCCTGCTCCGAAGATATTTTCTGGAACTTGGAAATGTGGTGGAAATGCAAACCACAAACATTAGCAGGAATTTGTTTTTTTCCAAGTAGGTAATGTTCTAAATATTCCTGCACATGTTGGTGGAGAAGGGGCTGTGGAGGAATTTCACTGATAAAGCTGCAACTTTGATGTTAATGAATTTCTGTCTGTTAGGTTTGTAGAGGAGAGTAAAAACTGAGTGAAATGTCATTTTAGGGGAACTTTCTCTTCAGCCCACCCCTTTGGCAGCTTTGTCATTGGGTCTGTCCTGTTGTCTGTTATCCTTAGGGTGTCCATGCGGAGGAGACACTGTCCTCACTGGTTACTGATCCTACTAATGGAAGCCCTCCTGGGACCTCTCCCAACGAGGAGACCTCCAGACACTACAGCGCCCTGCTAGGTCAGGAGGATCTTCAGCAGGAGCTGGTGGTGAAGGCCATTAAAGTGAAAAAGAGGAGTCGGAGACAACAAGGCAAGCTGCCATTGAGACGCTTGGACACGGCTGACAGAATTCAGGCTGCCGATGATCTGCTCTAATCGCTGCTTTCCCCTTCCAGACAGCAGTCAGTGCAGTGGTCTTTCTGACAGCAGCTCTTCAGACTGCTCCTCTGGAGCCCAGCATGGCAGCTGCAGTGAAGGAGCAAGAGGAACTCGTTTGAGTGAGCAGGCCTTCCTCGTTTGTGTGGAACTTCAAAAACAGGGCTGTCGAGACCATGAACAGGACCCAGAGTCAACAGAGGCCAAGTATGGCAAGAAGGAGCCTTCAGACATGCTGCCTGGCTGATTTTGCTTACCGACTCTCTGTTTTTCTGTCCCAGGTCAGTTTGTCCAGAATCCCTGTTCTTTCAAAGTCTTGAGGAAGAACAGAAACCAAAGCATTCTCCAGATTCTACTTTGGAGGTTGTCCCTGTAACCCCAGATGTGGATCTGCTGCTGCAGTGCAGCTTCTCCTACATGCACCAGGGTGCAGAGTGTGAGAGCCAGGAGCAGAAGCCTGAGGAGGAGGTTCTGAACCCGACTGTACCAGAGGAGGTTAAGGAAGAGATGGGATTTTCTTTCTGTGTGTCATTTTTGAATGCTGTCAGCTTCTCCACTTGTGATGGAGCTTGCCCTCTGAGGACCTGCTCGTTGCTCTGACAGCCAATGAAGAGAAGAAAATGTAGAAGAATTATGATCTTTCCTGTTATTCCAGTCAAAACTCTTGTTGTCTGTTGTTTCTATGTTATTTATTTCAGTTTCTGCCATGATTGTGAGCAGATCATGAAATCTCCGTGGGCTCATATTTGCTGAGCTCAGTGGTTGTTGAAACACTTGTTTGTCTTTGTGAGCAGGTTGGTGACGAAGCTCCGCCTGCTGCTGATGACCATCAGATGTATTACTCCACCCTGTCCAGTCTGGACAGAAAAGCCAGTTTGTCCAGTGATGAAGATGGAGATATTTACTGTCAAACTGGGAGGGACGTCTCAATCTGTGCCCCCAATAAGACAGACAAGACAAGTGACAGACAGTTGGCCCCCGATGTTCTGAACAGAGGCAGTCACAAACCTGAGCAGGTAGGGCTTCAACATCACTTTTAAAAAGACAAATGACACAGGAACATACGAAAACAAACACATCATCACGACTGGGGGGCAGAATGTCCAAACGTCTTCCCAGGGTACATTGGGCTTTTTAAGGAAAAGACTAGAGGTTCAAGAGTCAACGTAAACAAGACGCAGCAGGATGCAGTTGAAGCTTTTTCTTTGTTTACCAGAGAAAGTCTTCATTATTGTCGGCGTGCCAGAGATTATTCAGAGATTGCTGCTTTAGTAGTTTGTAGTATTTGAACTAATTAGTTAAGGAACAAATACAAGTAGTGTATTTACTCATCTATTTTCCTCCTATATACAAGAAAATTGAGATTTTTGTCTCACTGTGTAGTTGGCAGAAAGCTGGATGGGATACTCGGGACCAGGATGTGGAATTCTGAACCTGCAGGTGACTGACAGGTCAGTCACTTTCTCTAACAATAAGAACAAAAAATACTGAAAGTAAATATCCTGCATTTTATCTCCTCCATACTAGTGCATCACAAGAAATTACAACCATCAAAAAGTAGATTTATTTCATGAATGAGAGTTTCAATCTAATAAATAATAACACACAGGCTGACATATTCATTGTTTATTTCTTTGAATTTGAATAATCTTAGCTGCCAGCTGATGAAAACCCAAAAATTCTGAAAGTTAACTTATTCAACAAGACAAAAACGTGTGGGACCAACAAAAGCCATGATCTTGGGAGTCATGGGTTTCATTTTACAGCCAATCAAATTTAGAGTGTTAATGGGGACTGCGGTAATAATATTAACTATAGGTGTTCAAAAGATATTTGCCAAGTGTGTCACAGGTATGTGACAGATTACATGTGTTTCAGACATGTGTGGTGTCTGGACTTTAAAGGGGGACTCTTCTGTACTACTTTGCCTGACACTGGACTTTCCTGGCAGCGCTTTGACAACAGTGTCCACCAGGTGGCAGTATCACCATCTGGTAAGATTTTGACATAATAATAATAATAATAATCATCATAATAATAATAAATTATTATGATTATTGTTAATAACAATTATAATTATTGTTAACAATAATTAATGATACTTAACAATATTAACAATACTTAACAATATTAACAATAATTATAATTATTCTATATAAATGCTTACTTTTAATTTTATGCTGTTCAGCTATTTTTCAATTTTCAGTTTTTTTTCCTCAAAGAATCTACAAAATAAACATCTAGTGAAAGTCCGCTGCAGAATATGAGACGTGTTATTGGTGGATGCTAACTGTCCCACAGGTCATTTGCTGTGGAAAGTGGAGCAGAAGAGCATGACAGCATTTGCATGTGCTAAGGTGTCAGTGAAAGGAAAGCGCCACTGGTATAAAGCAGTGGAGCAGGCAGCATTTGTAGCTCTGAGTGATGACTCGGCCTGGATCATCAGGACCAATGGAGACCTGTACCTGCAGACTGGTAACTTTCACAATCAGTCATCTGCTGTATGTTCTCTATATTTTGGTTTAGGTTAAAAGATCCAAAAAACATGATCACAGCATAGATTTCTGAAAGAAGGCAAATCAAATTTTCTGAACGTGTGAATCTGTTTCCATGGTAATATGTTATGTCTGTGTGTGTCCATCAGGTCTACGTTTGGACCGGCCGTGTGCTCGTTCAGTGAAGGTGGATTGTCCATGTGTGTTCAGCCAGGTGTGTGTGAGAGGGGGTGTGGTCTGGGCTCTGAGCGAACACAAATCTTTATTCTACAGAGAAGGTGTAAACAGCTACTGCAGCGAAGGCGACAGCTGGAAGTATGACACCGTCAGGTACTTCCACTCCTACTACTTTGATACTACTGTTTTCAAATGAGGAAACATAGCTTTGGACTGAACACAAAGCAAATGGGACCGTTTGCTTTCCTTCTAGATGTTTATTTCTGAGAATTGCTCATCCTCTTCTAAGCATGATTATAGTTTGAGCATTGGCTTAGCTAGCATAATAACTGTAGCTAGAGAATCACTGACCCTAGGAAGGCTTTAGCTTCATTTTAAAGTAGAGAGGGAGTCATCCTCCCATACCTGGACAGGAAGCTGGCTCCTCCCCCCCCTTCCCGTTCTACTGATAAAGGTTCTGGAACCAGCAGCAAACCAGCACTCTGAGAGCAGTGGGGTCTAGAGGGATGATCAGCTGCTCCAGTAATGATGGAGCTGGCCCTCTGAGGCCCTCGTAGGCCAGGAAAAGGAGTTTAAAGTCTGTTCTGGATTTTCTGGACAGCCAGTGAAGAGAAGTCAGCTCCGGAGTCATGTGATCTCTGGCTGCTGCATTTTGGATCAGCTGGAGGCTCTGACAGAATTCTTCAGTCCTCCTGAATCCCAACAGTCCAGCCTGGAAGAACAAAGGCTGGAGGAGCTTTGCAGCATCATGCTGAGTCAGCCTGATCTTTGTATGAATTAGAGGGCAGCTCTTTATAAAAGATGACTACTCACTCCTGTATTCAAGCCTCATGATGTCCACATCTGCTGCAGAATGTGCTTAAGTTCATCATTGGCTTTTTCTAAAACTGTAGCAAATATTGTTCTGTGTCTGTGCAACTGTGTGTGTTATTCCAGTGAGGCTCAAGGTCTGGACTTGATGTGTGTTGCCCTCGGGGATGGGGGGACCGGCTGGGCTTTGGATTCCAGTGGCAGCCTGTGGTTTAGAACCGGTGTGACTTGTTCTCATCCTCAGGGTGAAGATGATCACTGGTGGCAGGTAAAAAGTTCCTACTTTTGATTTTAGGGGATAATAACAACAACAATAATCATAATGAAGATGATCATTATTATTTTTCGACACTGAATTTGTAATGCTTTGCGACGTGTATCTGAACAATTAAAGACCTGTCTTGTCTGTCTCCCTCAGATCAGTATTTCAGACTACGTGGTCTTTGATCAGTGTAGTCTGTTCCAGACGCTGCTGCAGGCCACCCAGAGTGTTGCCACAGCAACCAGGGCACCAGTAGAACGTGTGGTAGCCTTCCTGTCGCAGTACACTCAGTGTCAGCCCAGCCTGGTTAGTGCCAACTCCACTGGAGTGTGGGTGGCCTCGGGACGGAACCAGCTGCACCTGGCCCGTGGCAGTCTCGTGGGTCAGTAAAGGCTCCAGAACCATAGTTGTGTGCACGTGCTGCAGGCTTGTACACTGGGATGCAGTAGAATGGAGCAGGACTATTTTCTGTCCTTTAGGAACTTTCTGGCAGAATGTTGTTCCAAGAGGAACCGTATCAGCCACCAAGTGGACTTTTATCACATCCTCAGCTGTGCCTCACAGAGAAGGTGACATACCAGAGCACCTCACTCATCTGCCCATCGTTTACTTGTAAACACACCTGATCTTCATATGTCCAGGCTCCTTCCTGTGGTTGGCTCAGAGCAGGAAAGATCTCTTCTGTGTGTGGGATCAGGATGGTCAACTCAGACCTTCCTCTGTCCCTCTCCCTCCTGATGTAAAAACCCATTTCGTCAATTCTCTTTTTGCTGGTCGACATTCACTGAGGAGGTTTCTGTACGTTCTGCCCATTTCTTTTGTTTCTGTGTGCTCAGATGGAGCTGACTCACCTGGCTGCCTGTTGTGATGCTCTGTGGGCTTTGGATACTCATGGCAGAGTCAGTATTCGGACGCTGTCTCCTTCCTGTCCCTTTGGACTTCACTGGGCCTCCCTGGACCTCAGTCAGCTTGGTACGTACCTGAGTCGTACCCTGGAGAAGATCTGGAGTCATCATCATCATATCACACAGTCGGTGCTTAGGGTTCGCTTCCAGAATTATTGAGCTCCATAACAGAAGCAGCCTTGTTGATTCAGGATCAGATCAGGACTTGTGGTAAAGTTGATTCTGGAGCCTCTTTGTCCAAAGAAAAAAAGTGCGGTATTTCAGCACTGACATTAGAATCTGGATTAAATAATCAGAGGTGTCATCTGAGGAGCGGTGTCATCTGTGCTCCTCTCAAACTAGACTGTTTGATATCAGAACTTTCTTTGGGAGGAGTCAGTGACCATCCTCAGGGTTGATAGTCAGTGACCGCCCTCAGGGCTGATAGTCAGTGACCACCCTCAGGGTTGGTAGTCAGTGACCACCCTCAGGGTTGAGTACGCTTCTCTATGTACAAACACGTCACCTTTACATAATCCAGTTAACACAAGCTCTGTTTAGAAGTCATAAACAGAGTAGAAATGTGTCCTTTATCTACGGAGGGGAGGTGTCGACTGAGTGTGTATGTGAGAGTGAAAGAGCGATTAGGTAACCTACTGGTGGTCCATTCCATTTTTAGATGCTCTGCCCTATTCCTCACATGACTGGTGGCTGCTCTCTAGTTTCTCTCCATCTGTTGCATAACCCATAAACTCTTCACAGAAATCCAAAGTCAGGATTCAAACGTCGGACCTTCTAGTTATCCGTGATAACTACCACACCACCATACGCTTGACAGATTTCTTCAGAGACCATTTGGAGGTCCTCACATCAGTGCTGATGTCCTCCCACCAGTCCCAGTTCAACCAGTCCATTGCTTTTGTGCAGCAGCAGTTTGTTCTCTCTCTGGTCTGTGGTCTCATCATATTATGAAGCACCTCTGAAGCATATTTTAGTGGGAGTTGATCTGGTGAATGTGTAGAACATGTAAATATTTTAGTTCACAAACTCTGAGATGATCAAGGAAAAAGAAAGAAATCAATTTTCTAGACTGAGGTTCTGCTCCAGCTTAATTTTTGTGTGCAAAAGAAAAGCAAACATTGTAAAATAAGCTCAAATATTTCAGCAGCTCAGGAAGCCTTCCGGGGCTGTGGGACAATCTCTCTGAAACATGAGGCCGTTTTCTCAAATCAGCCTGTCCTGGATTCTCTTCTGAGAAAAGAGGGTCACCTGATCCTGCTGGAGATCCACCATGGGTGCTATGGGTTCCACCATGGCACCAGGGGAACCCATCCTGCTGTCACTCCTGGGCTTTGGTATCATTGGGTGTGTCAACGGTGGCTAAAGTAGCTCAACCGATAAATTCATTCTGTCTGCTGTTTAACCACATTTCTACATCAGAACATCTGAACTAGATCTTTGTCCTGAAGCTGTAAGGTCCTTTGTAGATTTAATCAGATTGAGTGAGACACTTTTTCAGTCCCAACCTGGCTGCTGACCTGTCAGTCCATCTTCTCAGCGGGAACCATCATTTTCTTTAGATTATTGTTATATTAAATAATCAAAACCTTCTAGGAGGTTCCTGAGCTGATTCAGGCAAGTTTCTTCAGCGCTTTCTCCAGAGGAATGTTCACGTTTCCTCTTGCCTTCTTTACCTGGAGCTGTCCTGTCCTCGGCTCTGCTGAATTTGGGTCGACAAAGCATTTTTCTATTTTTAGAATAAACTAAATTTATCTGCAGGTAGCTTCAGCTCACGTTTCACCACTTCATTTGAAGGTAATGTGCGTCTGGTCAGTGTGAGCTGCGGCAGTCAAAATGTCTGGGCCGTGGACCATCGAGGCATCGTTTACTTTCGGGTTGGAACCCAACCTCTGAACCCAAGTATGATGCTGCCAGCCTGGATCCACATAGAACCACCTGCACAGGTAAGACATGCCCGACTTCCAGCTGGAGCACCTGGATTCAGGGTGTTCTTCATTGGGGCCTCTTGTGTGCAGCCAGTGGGAGTGCAGCTGGTTGGTCTTCAGACCAGCCCTAACGACCAGTTTCTCTGGGCCGTGGACAACAGAGGAACCGTCTTTGTGAGAACTGGCCTCAGTGAAGAGATGCCAGTGGGAACTGGCTGGGAAATGGTGCCAGGTATGTACCTGCTCACCGGTCCTCTCTGATGGGATGGTCCTCTTGAGGGCTTGTGCGATGTGTGTGTTTCAGGATTAGCGGTCAGTCAGCTGGTCATCAGCTCACGGACAGTCTGGGTTCGCTGCATTAGTGGAGATCTGGCTCGCCGTTATGGCGTCACCGACAGGAACCCAGCAGGAGACTACTGGAAGAAGATTCCCGGCCACGCCCACTGTTTGACTGGTGAGCGAGGGCTGCACTGGTGAGACACACCTGATGAGTGGGCGTCTGAGCTGCATCTCTGTGTCTCTTCAGTGACTCCTGACGATGAATTATGGGCCGTGACTGGGATTGGTGGCTTATCGCGTCGCCTGACAAAGGTCCTCCCTCAGACCTGTAGAAGCACCCAGGCTGGCTCCGCCCTCAGTGGGGATGATGAAGAGTGGGAGCTCATCTGATTCACGTCGTCACTCTCACCGACATCACTGCAGTTTACAGGTGTGCTCATCTTTACCTACAGACTGGAAGCGGACACCATCATGTTTTCAAACAGGTAGATTACATCACTTCCTGCAACATCAGTGACTGGGGGGGGTGGGGTACTGAGGGAAAACCTTGTTTAATGGGAAGCGCCTTAGGAGACATCAGAGGAGCCTGGCTGGAAATGTCCAGGACCCAGTTCAGGTTGAATTGTTAACTGGGCTGGTAAATTGTTTTGAAGGCTTCGTTCTTGGTTGTTTGGAGTAACTCGGATCAAGTTTAGCGTCGTGGTCAGATGAAATCGTGCTGATTGCTCCTGAAATGGTTCTTTTATTTTGGACTTCTTTCCAAACATGATGATACTCAAGGGAAACTTTCCTTTCAGTTCAAACTGCTTTGCACCACCTCAACTACTACCACTGGAGTTGCAGTAATTTTGTTCTGTAATGTCGTTGCTGTATTTACTAAACTGGTTCAGTGTTGGACTGTAACTAGGGTTAAGCCTAAGCCTAACCCTTTTGGTTCAGTCTGGATGTGAAGCTAATGTGAACTGGCTCTTTACTGTGTAGTGATTCAAACAGATATTTTGTAATTGACTGGACCATCCTAACCCTAACTGGGCCACAGAGAACCCCAGTAGTACTGACTGGTCTGACTGACTGACTGATCCACCCGGTGCAGTCTTGCTGTATTATTCATTCTGTAAACTGGAAGACCACAGCTGTTATAACCCAGGTGGTTGCGGGCGTAAATCCATGCATAATTAGCCACCACAAAAAGATCATAAAGAGGACAACGGTATGCATCTGAACTGTTGCCTAAAGTTTAGACTCTATGTTCACATAGCAGGTCTGAAAGAACGAATCGATGACTCCTGAGAGCAGTTACTGACTGGAAGGATGATGCCAAACCCTGAATGGGCTACAGGACCCAGCTGGTCTCAAGTTTCTGATGCTTTTACTTGAAAAACATTAGGGTTTAAAGGGTTAAAGGAATAATCATGTTTAAACGCAAGTCATTTATCAGGTTTTTGATTAGTACTTTTATTGACTTGTGTGTTTAGTTCCCTGCATGAACAAACCTCTAACGTTATGATTGATCTGTGATCAATAAAGAGACATTTTCACAAACGTATATTTTCAGGTCTCTGTGACTCGTGGGTTTATATTTTGACACCATTGTTCTAAAAAAAGATGGCTGCCATATTTGGGAAGCCAAAACATTCTGAAGAAGGCTGCATGCTGAGAGGTAAGAGAGAAGAGTTGGATGATAAATGGTGGTGTTTTTATTCCGTCAAATAACTAATTCAAAGTAAAACCAACACCTAACACATCAGTGTGTCTAAAAGACATGACCATTAGCAAATGACCTTTGACCTGACCAAGGAAGGCTTGTGTTTCCAGCTGTTTTAGCTTGGTAGGCTTTCATGGAAATAAACTGAGTAAGTGACGCGACTACAGAGACGGTTTGGTTTGCTCGTGGACTCCTGCATAGCTGCCTGTCAAAGTGCTTCTGAGTAAAACAGCACCTAAGGCTTCGTCTTCAAGCAGGTGTGGGATTAGTGTGAACGGCACTCTTGATTTGTGACTACAAGTAAAAGCATATCACAAGTGACCACTGACTGATGGCGTTCCTGCATCTTTATTGGTGTCATGGTTCCACACGTGTATTCAGACTTTAGAGCCCAAAGTCCCAAACATTGTTAGCCTGGGAGGGCTTTGAAACCTGCACAGGTGGGACTCCCTCTGTCCTCCGACCCTCAGACCAGGTCAGGAAAAACTTCCCAAACCCTTTTAGGGAAAAACAAGATGCTTGGAGGAGAGCCACCGGTGAAGGATCCCTCTGCCCGGGACGCCGCCGTGCACTCGATTCCACGTACAGGATGCAGGGACAGCAGAGATAAATAACTTAATAATAATTGATGGCAGGATTACATAGGTTCTACTTCTTCCCACATGTAAGTGAAAAGAGTGTGCTGCTTTCTTTTCTAAGATTGTATTGATTGTCCATTTTTGTATTATTATTACTATATAGATTGTATATATCGTTTGCATATTTGGAATAAATCACCACTACTATAACATTAACATCAACAATGTATCTGTGTTCATTATAACTGGAGCTAGAGACTCATCTGATCAATATGATCAATATTTTGTCAGGATTCTGATTATCACTGGCCTATCACAGCAGATTGGCACAGTTGTCATGGTGACAGCTGCTAGCTGTAGTGCTGCAGGAAATCCGGTAGCGTGGCAATCTGCTGTGGGCCCGTCTGGGCCAAACACCTGAGCGCCTGGAGCAGCAGGGGGGGTGGGGTTAGACCACACAGCCAGTTGAACACTTCATTTCCCAGCAGGCTTTGCCAGCGCTTGGGCTCCTCTTGCAGGCTGCGCTGGCTCAGCAGTTTAGGTATGAAGAGCAGAAGGAGGTCAAGGCATCGCTGGGCGCACCGCCGCTCAGTCATGTCCGAGGCAACGAGGCGCTGCAGGGCCAGATCCAGGCCTTCCGCACGGGCTCCGTGCACGAGCAACAGCCTGAGGCACTCGGGTCGGGACAGCTGCACGGCCACCTGCACGGCCGTCTTCCCTGCATCTGCTGCGTGTGAGCAGCGGCTGCAGCCATCCAGGAAGCCCTGCCTCTCCCTCTGTGTGTTACATTCCTTCAGAGCTTCCATCATCATGCCTAGAATTGAAACACGCTCGTAGCGCACCGCCAGCGTCACAAGCGATGAGCCACCTCCACCACAACTGCGGAAGCTGCAGTGGGGCTCTTTCAGGGCCCCGACTGAGTACCTGCCCAGCAGGTAGCGTGCATAGTCCTGATGATCATGAATAAGAGCATAAAGCAGAGCTTCAGATGGCAAGAAAGGACGGGGGGATCCACCGTCCCAACGCAACACTTCCATCCTGCGCAGGTCTTCCAGGGTCCAGACTGGCAACCGCTCTCGTACTGCCGTGTAGAAGGAAAAGGCCGTCCGCTCACACTGGCGCTCAGACGGAGACCAAGACTGATGGCCTAGCTCAGAGGACAGGAGCCACGGCATGATGGTCGGGTCAGAGGTCACACTGACAATGGGTCTTTGTTCCGCTTTTCCAACTGGCTCAAGTCCTCCGTTTGACTGCAGAGGTTCTAGACGGGTCTGCTTGAGGCCGCCGCCGTGCTCCTTCCTTTTATACTCCTCCAGCTGCTCCGTCAGTTGCTGCTTCGGTTCCGCTCCATGTGTGGACGTTTGTTTGTGGTGGGCGGCTCGGATCGAGTGTCTCACATAGTGAACATTCCGGCTGTGGAAAGTTCAGCCAGTCGGACTCTTGATTAGTGCTGACCGGCCACATGATCAGACGTTTGTTTGCCTTGTTTATTTTGTGGGTTTTGACCCACCCCCCCACCCCAACTGATTTGAAATCAGATTCAAACATTGGATCAAAGACGTCATCGATCATTAAGGCTAAAATCTTATCTTTTACTTTGTTTAATGACAAATCAGCATGGATGCTTTTGATTCTTTATGCGGATGTAGCCATGGCTAACCCTAACCTAACCTAACCTAACCCTCATCCATGTGCGCACACGTGATGGGCTGAATATTCGGGATTAATGGGATTTCTGCAGCATTGATGGGTTTTGTCCGTGTTGGTTCTGCTCAGCTGTAGTTTCGCCGCTTGTTTCGGAACTTTCCTTCCCTGCTCCATCGTCGGAAGACTGTCGGCTTTTTCTGTTCGCTTCACAACGAAACTTCCTGCTGCTCATTGGTTCGATACTCCGCTTAGCTTCGAGGCTACTCAGCCAGCCCGACAGCAGAAAATATCCCGGTTGGCGTTAGCGCGGCCCGGCTCCGTCCCGGTTCCGTCCTAGTTATGCCAGCGATGCTGAACAGAAATTCAGAGGCTCCGGGGAAGCGCAGGGGCCGAGGGCCGAGCAGCAGCGGTCAGGGCGCATCGGCGCAGCTCGGTGCTAAGAGTCTGTCCGGTAATGGAGGCAGCTACTGGGAAGAAGGAAGTTCAGGCTTGAGCAGCGATGAGGAGCATGGTGAGTAGCCTCGGTCACCACCGTCAACTGCTTCTGTTCCAAAGTGCTTCTGACTACATTTGTCTGCGTGTTCACGTAGGTGATGGAGGGATGCGGGTCGGACCGCAGTATCAGGCCGTGGTTCCAGAATTTGATCCGGGTAAGAATTTACGAAAAACACGTTCTTTAGCGTGAAAGCGAGGTGGTAGCCTCGAACAACAGGAATACTACGTCGAAGCCTTGTTGGAGCAGTTATCCGAACATGTTAAGAGGTAGTTACATTTGAGTACGCTGCATCAAAATCTCAAGACAGAACCGGGTAATACTCCTTCAAGAGTCCAGCTCCAAGTGCTTCAACCCAAATGATCTTCTTTATGTAAAGAAAATTGAGCTATTCCCGAGCTTTAAACGGGATTTACCAGTTCTTCTTCAAACAGTTTATATAAACAGACAGTGGACGTTCTGCTCTGGTGCTGGTGGACTGGTGGTTCTGTTAGCTAAATGAGGAACCAGCTGCTGTCCAGGTCCAGGAGGAGGACTCTGAAAACCTTCCTCTGGGAGGAAGCTTCGGACTTTGGCTGTTTTTCTTAGATAAAGATCTTTCAATCAGAGAATGCTTTAGTGTGTTTTAAAAACAAACTCTGTGTGTGTGTGTGTTTGTGTGCGCATGCATGCATGCATGCAGAGGAAGCTCGGACAGCCCAGCTGAGAGAGAACCTGGGCATGTTGGTTTGGATTCCCAGCGACCATCTGAACCAAACCCAGCGTAAGGACTGGCAGCTTCTGCTGAACTGATGTCAGCTGATGTCACATTTATCACCTTTCTCCTCTTCCAGTGGACGAGTACGTTTCTGTTGCCAAAGAAAAACACGGATACAACATGGAGCAGGTAGTAGCCGTCTGACTGCATGTGTGACTCTGGTCCAGTCGGCCGTCGGCCTTAGCAGAGTTGCTGATGGTTACTGACATGTTGTCTGACTGACTGCTGCTTTCCAGGATTCTGCTTCTGGAGACTCAGAGTTTCTGTCATTGGGGTCGCATGTGTTTGTACACGTCATTGAAGTTGAGCTATAATTAGCTGGAGTTGAGCTTGTCAGTAGTTTCATGAATGCTGCTGCTCTCCTTGTTTTATTCCTTCAGCTTCTTTCAGTGTGACTGTCAGCATGTCCGTTAGGGAACGTTTGACCTCATAATCCTCAAACATCTCAACGTACATCTTTACACATGTGACCACACTGGAAATAAACACACACATTTTAAATCTGACCAAATGGGAATAAAAAGGATCTTCTCTGGCTTTTCCAGTGCAGATGATCTGCGCTTCCGCACATTTCTAATGTAGAACTTCAACGCAGGAGTACAACGAAATTAGTTGCAATCTGTTTGGTACAAACAAGGAGGAAAAGGATAGTTTAAATGTTTTAGAAAGGTAATAATAAATAAATGCCCCATCCACACAGATAACCAGTAGTCGTTAGCAGTGTTTCTGTTTTTCTAGATTGCTTTACCTTTTTCTAGCTTGCTTGTGTCTTTTTCTAGATTGCTTTTATATTTTTTCTAGGTTGCTTTTATCTTTTTCTAGGTTGCTTTTATCTTTTTCTAGCTTGCATTCACGTTTCCTAGGTTGCTTTTACACAGCATCCAGGGCTGCAGCTCTGCCTGATGGCCACGGGGACAAGTCCCCCAGTTTGTCCAGCAGGAAGTGGACAGCTGTTTCTGCGAGGGCGGAGGCCAGCTGACAAGCCTCCCTCAACAGGAAGTGTAGAGTTTAGATGCTTCTGCTGTTGCCAGGCGTCTGGACCAGTGGAAGGAGACAAACCTGTCTGTGCTCCTCAGGCTGTGTGTCTACAGGGATGCCTGCCTGTCTTTCTGACTGCCTGCCTGTCCTGACTGCCTGACTGACTGACTGCCTGCCTGTCTTTCTGCCTGCCTGCCTGCCTGCCTGCCTGTCTGACTGCCTGTCTGTGTCTCCAGGCTCTGGGCATGCTCTTCTGGCACAAACACAACATCAACAAGTCTCTGGCCGACCTGCCCAACTTCACGCCGTTTCCAGACGAGTGGACGGTGGAGGACAAGGTTCTGTTTGAGCAGGCCTTCAGCTTCCACGGGAAGAGCTTCCACCGGATCCAGCAGATGGTAGAGTCCCAGTCCCCCCAGTGGCGTCACCCCAGCCTGACCAGTAGACGCTCCCTCAACACTCTTGTGTGTTTGCTGCAGCTCCCAGATAAAACGATGGCCAGTCTGGTTCGTTTTTACTATTCGTGGAAGAAAAGCCGCAGCAAGACGAGCCTGATGGACAGACAGACGCGGAAACACAAGAGAGAGAGAGACAGGTGCCACCCCGAATGTCCTCCACGTCCAGCAGGTGGCGTCACAACTAACATGACACTTGATGTTTCAGTGATGAAGACGTGGATGAGATGACCCCACCCAGCGACCCCGAATGTGAGCAGCAGAAAGACGACAGGAAAGAGGTGAGACGAGCACCTCAACCAGTCTGCTGAGCCACTGAGGGCAGACAGGCAGGAAGACAGGACAGACAGACAGACAGACAGGCAGGCAGAGAGACAGGACAAGGCAGGCAGACAGGCTTCACGCTAATTCTGGTTCACGTTTCTTTCAGGTCAGTTCTGGAGCGACAAGGTCAGAGGTCAGAGCCGCTACAGGACTGAAGGTGAGGACACACCAGCCGTCTGTCAGTCAGTCAGTCAGTAAGCAGTTAGGCTGCTGGTAACCAGTCTGATCGTCTTCCCCACAGACAGGAAGCAGGTGGTCTCAGCGGCTGAAGAAACGTCCTCCCAGAGGAATGTTCCTCAACTACGTCGATGTGGTATCCTTGACGACTTCTCCTCCTCAGGGTGTCGTCAAACAACTGGACAGTCAGCTGATCTCCATCAAGAGACAGGTGGACAATTTTTCACTCATCTTTTCACGTCTGCTGACCACCCCGACCGTCTGATTCTCTGTTGTCCTCATCAGATTCAGTCTATCAAACAGTCCAACAGTTTCCTGAAGGAGAAAATCAGTTCAGGAGTGGACGAGTTCAGACAAGCAGAGGTAAGACGGCAACAAACGTGTCTGCTGCTCCGTCTGCTTCATCTCAGGGTTCGGCTGCTTGCTGCTGTCTGTCTGTCTGCCTGCATGGGCGCCTTAAGTGGCTGCCCACTGCCAGTGTGTGTTGTACATGCATGTGATGGGAAAAAATGCAGAGGTTTAATTTCCACTTGTGGATTAATAAAGTGTGATTATTATTATTATTATGTACAACACACACACACTGGCAGTGGGCGCCCGGGGAGCAACAACCAACAACTAGGGGGTTAAGGACCTTGCTCAAGGGCCCAAAGTGGTGGTCACAATTTCGGTCGAGGTTTCTTCCTCTTCCTCTCATGTCTCCCACGGCAACCTCTCTCTTGTTGCTGCTGTCTGTCTGTCTGTCTGTCTGTCTGTCCTGCCTGTCTGTTGCTGCTTCTGCTTGTTGCTCTCCACTTGTTGCAGTTGTGTGTGTGTGTGTGTGTGTGGTGCTCTTGTTACTAATCGGACCTCTAGGTCACACATCCTCCTCATCACTCAGCTGTTTTACTCTGGCTTCAGTAGAAGAGCGTGCAAGTAATGGAACAAATAAGGTCATGCAGGTCAAAGACTGCCGTGTCCGCACGACTGTCGGCACATTGTCCCCGTTTGTTTTCAGTGGTCAACACGCTTGTTGGGGTGGAAACATTTGCCGTCCTTCAGATTGCCGTGACGCGGCTGAGCGAGGACTCAGGCCTTGTTGCTGGGTCAGTACTGCTGCTGTACTTGTTGATCCTGGTTTTCATGTTGCAGGTTGTTCAGAAGATTAACAACCGTTGGACAACAGACGAGCAGCTTCTTGCTGTTCAAGGTAGCGCCTGTTCTTCCTCACTTTTCAGTCTTGATCATTGATTAAAACTGAACCCTCACGTTTCCTCTCAGCCATCAGGAAGTACGGGCGGGACTTTCAGGCTATCTCAGATGTGATTGGTAACAAGTCTGTGGTTCAGGTGAAGAACTTCCTGATAAACTACAGACGCAGGTTCAACCTGGATGAGATTCTTCAGGAGTGGGAGGCAGAACATGGCGGGGTACCAGAGGGGAGTTGTGGGGCGGAGGAAGACAAGATGGACGACAAGGAGATATTTCAGGCTGAAGAGGAAGATCAGAAAAGGGTGAGAAAGAATCAAATCACTATTTTCTGATTAAAATTGCAGCTGCATAGATTTCTGAAATGAATTTGATGCATAACTCACACTTTACTGTAATTGTGTTCTCCTGCAGGAACTGCCAATATTGGTGGACGCCCACAAGCCTCATGGCTCATAGAAGCAGGTGACCGCCGACTAAATCACCTGGTTCAATGACCTCTGATGAGTAATGTTCAATTCATCATTTTATCAGCTAGAATATTGGGCTTGTGTTGATTTTACCTGTGTAAAAGTAATTATTTTTGTTTTTTATATTCTCACTTTTGTTTGATCAGTGTGTTCTGGTATAATTTGTGTTTCAAGTGTTTTAGCAGAACAATGAAACAATAAATCATTCAAACTGTGTTGTGCATTTTTGATGGCTGAAAGACAAAAGAAGAGAATTTCTAAAATACTCAGTAAAATACCACATTTTCTAATGGTGTGATACCAGCAGACGATCCAGTGTACTTTAGCGTTCCTCCACCCAGTTTCAGATCTTGTTATATTAAATCTAAAGAACGGCGAGTAGCGCCCTCTAGTGGTTACCTCCGCCTCAGAGACGGGGTCCGCCAACAGCGCCGCCTGGTGGCCGGGTCACCCTCTGAACAGCTGGGGGATTTCCTGGGCGGAAGCAGCGGAGGGGGTTTCCAGTGCGATCATCCTCGTCCTCCCCGTTCAATCTCTGGACCCAAGTGACTTTTCTGTCTCACTTACAAACACACACATAAACGAGTAAGCAGAACCTTTTAACACCAACCTGGACCATGACGGGTCCGTCTGGCGGATTAAGGCTCCGAGGTACCGGCAGCGACAGGTTGACGGTTTGAAGCCGGGAGAGAGTACGCCGAGCCTTGGAACTGTCGAGGTGAACTGTGGCCTGCGGTGGAGATTCATGTGAGTCCCAGATTGAGAAGAATTCCAGGAGAAGCTCGGGAGAACAATGTGTTAGCTACCTTACTGCTAGCATGCTGCACCGGAGAGAAACACATCAGATGCTATCGCTTCTCTTCTCTTTCTCCCTCCCTCACTTTCTCTGTACGCTTGGAATATTCTTTAACATATAAGCTAAAAAAGCTAATGTTCTGTTAGCATGCGCGGTTAGCATATGTGTTTACATTTCCAACGACCTCCGCTCGTCACCGTGCTAAAGCAGGAAGGAATCGGTAGGAATCAATAGTCTTGGCCAGAGTAGAAGCAGGTCAGAGGAACCTGGAGCAGCTGCTGCTGTCACCATGTTAAAGAGCCACAGATTTGACTCATTCATTCATCCAAATGATTAGTTTGGGAGGTGTTTTGGTGCGGAGCATTGAAATTCTCCTTGTATCTGTGAGTTCCTCTGTTTTCCTTCACAGACAAAACGTGAGAACGTTGGCTGGGTTAACCCTAACCCTAGATCAGAGAAGGTCCTAAACCTCCAGGCCAGCAAGTGATCGTCTGAAAGGAGTGAAATATGTCGCTTTATCTGATTGTTTCAGCTGGGAGCAGACAGCTGTCTGCCCTAACCCTAACCCTAACAACCCAGCCATTCTTCTCTGCTGATTTAGATTCATACCAACAACAGAACGACATTCTCGCATCAAAGAAGAAACTTTACATATCAGTGCTGAGTACCTGGTACTTTCCTTATGTTCCCACACGCTGTCTCAGCAGACAACAGCGAGACTCTCCAGTAATGATGGAGAAGCTTCTCACATCCGAGACTTTTGCTTGGTCTTTTTTTAAGAAACACAACTCCAGTGTTTCTGTAATATTACTGTTTGTAGGAGTTTGATTGCACAGTAGTCATTCCCATGAGGGCCAAATGCTACACCAGTTTGAAAAAAGTACTCCAGTATTCACCTGCAGAAATATCTCTTTCTGGGTATAAAATATCTCTTTGTGCAGTATCAAGTATGTCAGGTGCTGTAATTCCGTCCTTTCTTTAGCGCTGATGCAGAGCTAGCAGTCGCTGTTTGCTTTCATAATTAACGCCTTAGTTGTTTCTCTTCTTCATTATAGCCTGACCTTAGAGCTAGCTGTGGAATGTATGTGTGTGCGCGCGTGCGTGCGTGCGTGTTCAGTCACCAGAAAAGCCCCTACCATCCCCACAGTTTAACAGGAAGTGTTTTGTTTCTCTTTCTTTTTGAAGACATATTTTTTGTAAATTATCATTTTATTTTGAAATTTTGTCTTCACATGTCCTTTGAAGCTTCAGAGCACAGACTGAAATGCTAGCCAGGCCAAGAGCGCTCCTGCTGTCAGCCGTGCATGAGCAGGCTCAGCCAATCAGAGCACTGCTTGTTGTTTCAGGTCATGTCAGCAGGGCGGAGCTCTGACGGGAGGGAGGTGCAGATGCCCCTCCAGCAGGCAGCGCCTTCTTTGGCCACGCCCCTGTCAGTGGCACCACTTCTGCCTTCACAGTGTCAGCGCTCGACCAACCCCTGGCCCCCCACTGAGCCGAGCACCTCCCAAGGTAACCAGGCTGTGCACGCTGAAGGTTAGCGTCTCCGTCCAGGTGGATTCAGCTCAGCAGTGTGTGGGTGGAGCCTCACAGGTTTGTGTGTGTGCAGGTGGTCCTGCAGGCTTCATGCCTCTTCACGGAGGCTTCAGAGATCACTTCGTAGAAGCTCCGGAAGCCAAGTACTGCTGCGAGTCCTGCAGGCTGGTCCTGTGTCAGCCCCGTCAGACCGAGTGTGGACATCGCTTCTGCCAGAGCTGCATTCAGGAGCTCCTCAGGTGAGCTGGCCTCATTCAGGAGCTCCTCAGGTGAGCTGGTCTCATTCAGGAGCTCCTCAGGTGAGCTGGTCTCATTCAGGAGCTCCTCAGGTGAGCTTGCCTCATTCAGGAGCTCCTCAGGTGAGCTGGCCTCATTCAGGAGCTCCTCAGGTGCGCTGGCCTACATCAGGAGCTCCACAGGTGATTTGGTCTCATTCAGGAGCTCCTCAGGTGATCTGGTCTCATTCAGGAGCGCCTCAGGTGAGCTGGCCTACATCAGGAGCTCCTCAGGTGATCTGGTCTCATTCAGGAGCTCCTCAGGTGATCTGGTTTCATTCAGGAGCTCCTCAGGTGATCTGGTCTCATTCAGGAGCTCCTCAGTTGAGCTGGCCTACATCAGGAGCTCCTCAGGTGAGCTGGCCTCATTCACGAGCTCCTCAGGTGAGCTGGCCTACATCAGGAGCTCCTCAGGTGAGCTGGCCTACATCAGGAACTCCTCAGGTGAGCTGGCCTCATTCACGAGCTCCTCAGGTGAGCTGGCCTACATCAGAAGCTCCAGAACTAGGCTGGTTGTTCCTCTGCTGAGCAGCAGCTAACCTTCTCCTCTGACCTCCTGCAGTCATCCCAACCCCGTGTGTCCGGCTGACATGGAACCTCTGTTCAAAGACAAGGTGTGCAGGAAGCCCCCACAGACACGCCCACGCTGGTGAAGGACTGATGATTGATGGCTGTTTGTCTGTCACACTGCTGCCAGATCTTCAGAGACGTCTGCTGCCAAAGGGAGATCATGGCGCTGAAGGTCTACTGTCGCAGTGAGGCCAACGGCTGCCAGGAGCAGATGCGCCTGCACCAGGTCCCGGTGAGAAAGTTCTCCTGGCTCAGGGTCAGCACATCTGCTGGCTTCCAGAGTTCGGATCCTCACCTGTGTGCTTCCCTGCAGGACCACCTGAACGTGTGTCCCTTCTTTGAGCTTCCTTGTCCGTTGGGTAAATGTAAGGAGCGAATGATGAGGAAGGAGATCCCCGACCATCTGAGCTGGAAATGTCAGTACCGAGAGAGCAGTTGTGAGTTCTGCAGGAGCAAGATGGCGCTGACAGAACTTCAGGTATCTAACCTGTCTTCTGCAGGAGCAGCCTGCTGCTTTTGTCTGAACCTTCAGAGCCATGAAGAAGCTTCTGCTCCTGTTGTCCTCCACATGTCCTTGTGCTGACCGCTGTCTGTTTGCAGAAACACAAGGAGACGGTCTGTCCAGCCTTCCCGGTGTCCTGTCCCAACCACTGCTCCTTCTCCTCCCTGCCCCGGAGCGAGGTGCTGCTCTGTCCCTGTCCCAGCAGGACAGCAGAACTAGTGTGGACCTGCTGCTCTGCTGGGTTCTCATGTCTGTGTTTGCTGTTACAGCTCTGCAGCCACCAGCACGAGTGTCCCAAAGCTCAGGTGAGCTGTCGGTTCCACGCCTACGGCTGCACCTTCAAGGTAGCTGCTCCTGTCCTCCTCCCGTCCTCCCATCCTTGCATCCTCCCATCCTTCCGTCCTCCCATCCTTCCGTCCTCCCATCCTCCTGTCCTCCCATCCCTGTGTCCTTACATCCTCCCATCCTCCATCCTTGTGTCCTCCCATCCTCCCATCCTTCCGTCCTCCCATCCTTCCGTCCTCCCATCCTTCCGTCCTCCCATCCTCCTGTCCTCCCATCCCTGTGTCCTTACATCCTCCCGTCCTCCCATCCTTGTGTCCTCCCATCCCCCATCCTTCCGTCCTCCCATCCTTCCGTCCTCCCATCCTTCCGTCCTCCCTCCTCCCGTCCTCCCATCCTTGTGTCCTCCCATCCTTCCGTCCTCCCATCCTTGTGTTTTTCCATCCTCCCAGCTGTGCTGGTTGCTCTCTGTCCTCTGTGGACCAGTGGACCAGTGTGTGGACTAGTGTGTGTGTGTGTGTGTGTGTGTGTGTGTGTGTTTGTGTGTGTGTGTGTGTGATATTGTGGTGGCCTCTCACCTTCACTGTAGGGGCTGAACCAGCTCATGAGGCAACATGAGTCCACTTCTGCCGCGGATCATCTCAGAATGATGGCCAAAAGAAACTCCACGCTAGAAAGCAAGGTAACCATGGTAACTGCCCCAACCACTGGGAGAGCTGAGCATGTGGTTAAGCTTGCTTTTGTTTCTCCAGTTGGACGATGTTAAAGGTGAACTAATGGAGAGACTGAAGCTGCTTCCTGTTCTCAGCAGCCGAGTGTCGGAGCTGGAGAACACCAACGATGAGCTGAGAGAGAAAAACCGACAGGTGGAGCAAAAACTGGCCACCATGCAGGTGAGAGAAGGCGGCCACACCTGCACTCATGCTGGGTCTTTGGCATGTGTACATTCATGTCACCTTCTTCTAGTGACTTTCATGGGATGAAGGAGAGCAACCATGACAGCTCACTGCTAGCTCACAGATGCTCCTGTCCAAAGGGACGTCCTGTGAGGGACACCAGAAGCCTCCATGTATCTGAGAGCTTTGTGAGGAAACTACTAGCTTGCAGGCCTCAACTACCAGTCCAACTAGCAACTAGCAGAGCAGAGCTGTGGAGCGGAGAGAGAGAGAGCTGCTGTCAGGAGAGCTGTGTCTCCAGGAGCTTTCTGAAGGAGGAGAAGGTGGCTCCTGCTCTGACAGAGCCTGGGAGGCGGGGTCAGGGTTAGGGTTAGCAGATCCAGCTGCTGCTCTGGAGGTCAGGGACAGGGACAGGGTCAGGGACAGGGTTAGCAGATCCAGCTGCTGCTCTGGAGGTCAGCTGTGTTTGTGGGGCCTTGACGCTGATTTGGATTATACTCCCAGCTAACCCTAACCTTTAATGGTATTTTACCCTTGAACACACTTTGCCACCCTGGAATTGGATAAAGGAGATGCAGCAGTGCGGAATGACTGACTTGTGACACTCTTGTCCTCTAGAAACTCATGAGTTCTCACTCCGAGAAGCTCCTGGAGCTGGAACTAGAGCTCCGTTCTCTCCGAGGGCTCAGAGACGAGGTGGAGAACCTGAGAGGAACACTGGAGAGTGTTCGGACTAGACTGAACGCTCTGGAACAAGGGGGGCGCACTGGAAGCGGATCCACACACACACTGGGTGAGCAGACACACACCTGGCTGCACATGTTGGCCGGCTCCCGGCCAGTGACTGATGCTTGAATAATTGTGTTCCTCCAGCTTCCCTGGAAGCTCAGATGAGCAGGCACGATGACATGCTGGGTGTCCACGACATCCGCTTGGCCGACATGGACCTGCGCTTCCAGGTGCTGGAGACGGCCAGCTATAACGGCACTTTGATCTGGAAAATCCGGGACTACAAGAGGCGGAAACAGGAAGCAGTGGCTGCAAAGACGCTGTCGCTCTACTCACAGCCCTTTTACACCGGATACTTTGGCTACAAAATGTGCGCTCGCATTTACCTGAACGGGGACGGGATGGGCAAAGGGACACACTTGTCACTCTTCTTTGTGGTGATGAGGGGCGAGTACGACGCCCTGCTTCCATGGCCTTTCAAACAGAAGGTAGTAACTGCTTACTGACCACTTCTCCACTTTGATTCCATGTTGACGGTGCTTTAGGATTCTGACCTTGGTCAAGCACAGAACGCGTCTGCAGCCTTCCGGGCTAGCGGTAACCCTCTCGGCTGGACTTTATAACTTCTATCTTTGAGTTTTACAACAATTCTGTCACCTCGGAAAAAGGCTCAAAAAAGGAAAGAGTTGCTGTCAGAAGTCTACGTGGGCTTTTAGTTATTTATTTCAACTGACTTTATCATAATTGTAGTTTCCCACCTTCCCAGGAGCTTAGAAGTTCACACAATTAGCATTTGTTAGCATGCTAATGACAGCTGAGTGGAATAAGAACTTTGGCCGATTGCAGCTGACAGGAGAGCTCATGTTGTTGATGCTAGTTTCTGTGTCTGCTCCTTCAGGTCTTTGTACAGTTTGTACTGATCCAAAGGTTGCTTGGCTGCTCGGGAACTCCACTCCACAGCTGCCTGCCAACCGTGGAAGCAGGCAAAAGCAGGCTGGATGATGCCTGACAGGGCTTACTGCTTCTGAACATAGGAAACACCAATGTGTGTGTTAATGCAGAACGTTCCACAATCAGTGCACTTACTGCGAAAGCCTCAGTTAAACTTTGAGGTGGGGCTGTTTCGGGGCGTTTAGCCTTCCTGTCCCGAGGGCCACCCAGCTTTGCTGTGTTCCCGACTCTTGTCTGGTGTCCGGGAGCTATTGTGATTGGTCAGGGTTAGGGTTGGGGTCCCACTTCCCTCCAGCTGAAACTGTAGAAAGCGGTGGATAGTTTGGAGGAGCAGCCAAGGCTCCAGCCGCCATGCAAAAGGGCGTGTCCAGATGTGGGGCAGGAGGCTCCTCTGAGGACCTCCCAGGAGTTCTGCACTCCATTTCTCCTGAAGTCTGAAAGCTGCTGGCCAGAGCAAACTTTCTTCTTGCTCCTGCAGAAAGCCATCAGAAGGAAAGCTTGTCTGACTGTAACCCCCCGTTTCCACCGGAGGCGCTGCATCTCCATCCGTCCTGATTGGATTCCATTCAAGTCAATGCATCAGTTTCCACTGGCTGAGGCTCCGCCCACTGCAGGGCCGGGGCCTCCGTCGCCCTGTGGAAAAATTGCATGGCTTCTCTTTTGGACGGAGGGACGGAGCACGCCACAACAATCTAGCACAAGGCATCACGTACGGCACAGGAAGTCGGGTGTGAAGAAAAAATAAAACATCTGGGAATTTGTCAAAATAAAAGCTCCCGTATTTGGAGCCATGGTTTTTACGTTATTACATGTGTGAATCATCTTTTTCTTGGGCCGTTTTATCTCTTGTTTGTGGGTGTGTGAAACAACATCACAAGTTAACTTAGTGTTTGCAGCAGATCTACGAATATATTAAAGAAATAACGTAAATAACCAGAATTTACAAGAAATAATGGATCTGTTACACATTTTAGGAAACATTAATGGAATTCCCCATGGTGGAGTCACCAAAATCTGAAGAAAGGGGAAATTTTACTCCTCTAGGAACAAAGAGTGTCTTCTTCTGTGGCTCCTTTAAAAACTACAAAGTGGTAAACTCTCGCGGTCGTACGTGATTTTGTTTTCAGCGTCCTGTTGAAGAAGATCGCTCTAAATATGGGAGCTTTTATTTTGACAATTTCCTGGATGTTTTATTTTGTCTTTGCACGTGCTAGATGGTGCTAGCTTGTTGCGGCGTTCTCTGTCCATCCAGACGCAGCCAGTAAAAACGGCCAGATGGCAGAAATCTGGACGGACGGACGGACGGACGGAGACGCACCGCATCCAGTGGAAACCCGGGGTCAGTGACTAAGCCCAAGCCTAGCCCGGTGGGGGCCCGATGGGGGCTCAGTGGGGAGCAGCAACAGGCAGCAAGGATCTGACTGCTGACTGACTCTTCTCTTGACTTGATGAAACGGTGCAGAAGTCAGTCAGGCTGGAGGACACGGAGTCCAGCGGGGCTACAAGTGAGCGTCCTTCCCTCTGGAACCTGCAGCCGATCAGTCCCCCACCCAGGAAAAGGCTCTTTTTCAGAAACACATTTGAATATTGCTCCCAGGTCTGCATGAAGTGTCTCCTGGTGGAACCCAACCCTGATGCAGGGGAGCAGATCCAGCCAGATGCTGCTAGGCTGGATCTGCTGGGGGTCAGTAGTGACCAGCTTGAGTCCTGCAGGGTGAGACGCTGTGCTCGCTTTTACTGGCTGCTCGTGTGTGTGAGTGGAAGCTCTGTGTGCCCTCCAGTCAAGTGTGCCCTGTGTGTCTGTCAGGTCACCTTGATGCTCATGGACCAGGGGCCACTGAAGAAACACCTGGGCGATGCCTTCAAGCCCGATCCAAACAGTAGCAGTTTCCGGCGTCCTGTGGTTGAGATGAACATTGCTTCCGGCTGTCCTCTGTTTGTGTCTCAGAGTGTTCTAGAGACGGGCAGCTACATCAAAGACGACACCATCTTCATCAAGGTGAGGCTTCCTGCAGCTGCAGAGCAGCCGGGCTCGTCTCTCCTCTGAGCTCCTCATGCTTGCTTGTGTCTCCAGGTTACCGTAGATACCTCTGATCTCCCTGAACCCTGACCTGGCGACCACTCTGACCTTGCTGGCCTGAGATCAGTGGCCTCGTTTATCCTGAGCAAAGCAAAGCATGATGGGAAGAAGAGTCTGGAGGTGGTTTCAGGAATCAGACAGGAAGCAGCCCACCAGAGTAAACCTGAAAGACACGTCTGTGTGTGTGTGTGTGTGTGCGTGCGTGCGTGCGTGCGTGCGTGCGTGCGTGCGTGTGTGTGTGTTACCAGGGCATGATGGTAACGTCAGAGACCAGCTTGGCCACTGCAGCAGTAATACAGCTGCACTTACTGATGCTGTGCATCCACTTTGACTTGGTGTTTCCTGTTTACACGTGGTGCTGGGAGTCCACAGCCGTCATGAGGGACCTGAGAAAACCAGTAAACTCATGAGCCCAAAGCTGCTTCTGTGTCTTTGAAGCCGGACAGAGATTTCCCACAGTTTCATTTGAGTCATTTGCACAATTAGAATGTTCCAGTGTGACAATAAAAGAAGGAAAACCTGTTCTGAGGTGGTGCAACTGCTTTAGCTGTGGGGGAGGTCTGCTCTGTGGACGTGAGGAGAGGAGCCTCCAGCAGGAGGAGGCTCCATCAGCAGGAGGCTCCATCAGCAGGAGGCTCCATCAGGAGGAGGAGCCTCCAGCAGGAGGAGGCTCCATCAGCAGGAGGCTCCATCAGCAGGAGGCTCCAGCAGGAGGAGGCTCCATCAGCAGGAGGCTCCAGCAGGAGGAGGAGGCTCCAGCAGGAGGAGGCTCCATCAGCAGGAGGCTCCAGCAGGAGGAGGCTCCATCAGGAGGAGGAGCCTCCAGCAGGAGGAGGCTCCATCAGCAGGAGGCTCCAGCAGGAGGAGGCTCCATCAGGAGAAGGCTCTATCAGCAGGAGGCTCCATCAGCAGGAGGCTCCATCAGGAGGCTCCATCAGCAGGAGGCTCCAGCAGGAGGAGGCTCCATCAGCAGGAGGCTCCATCAGCAGGAGGCTCCAGCAGGAGGAGGAGGCTCCAGCAGGAGGAGGAGGCTCCAGCAGGAGGAGGCTCCATCAGGAGGAGGCTCCATCAGCAGGAGGCTCCATCAGCAGGAGGCTCCAGCAGGAGGCTCCATCAGCAGGAGGCTCCATCAGCAGGAGGAGGCTCCATCAGCAGGAGGCTCCATCAGGAGGAGGCTCCATCAGCAGGAGGCTCCAGCAGGAGGAGGAGGCTTTATCAGCAGGAGGCTCCAGCAGGAGGAGGCTCCATCAGCAGGAGGAGGCTCCATCAGCAGGAGGCTCCATCAGGAGGAGGCTCCATCAGCAGGAGGCTCCAGCAGGAGGAGGAGGCTTTATCAGCAGGAGGCTCCAGCAGGAGGAGGCTCCATCAGCAGGAGGAGGCTCCATCAGCAGGAGGCTCCATCAGGAGGAGGCTCCATCAGCAGGAGGCTCCAGCAGGAGGAGGAGGCTTTATCAGCAGGAGGCTCCAGCAGGAGGAGGCTCCATCAGCAGGAGGAGGCTCCATCAGCAGGAGGCTCCATCAGGAGGAGGCTCCATCAGCAGGAGGCTCCAGCAGGAGGAGGAGGCTTTATCAGCAGGAGGCTCCAGCAGGAGGAGGCTCCATCAGCAGGAGGAGGCTCCATCAGCAGGAGGCTCCATCAGGAGGAGGCTCCATCAGCAGGAGGCTCCAGCAGGAGGGGGCTCCAGCAGGAGGAGGCTCCATCAGCAGGAGGCTCCATCAGGAGGAGGCTCCATCAGCAGGAGGCTCCAGCAGGAGGAGGAGGCTCCAGCAGGAGGAGGCTCCAGCAGGAGGAGGCTCCAGCAGGAGGAGGAGGCTCCAGCTCCACTCTCCCGCGTCAGCAGGCCCATCTGCTGAAGTGTTGCTGTATAAAACGTGTGCAAACTTGATGTCACCCTTGATGCTGGTCTGGTGGGCACTGAGGACAGCGTCTTCTAAGTGAACAGAAGGAGAATCCACAGAAGAACAGGCGGACCTCTAGGAGCCCGTTTGGGTTGCTGAAAGCCACCTCTGGTGTCTGGACTCTGCACGACCACGTGCTGGATCATCCAGTCTGCTAGAAGGTCCAGCACGCTCGGGGCAGAAGGCACCTTCACGTCAGGCTTTCCCTCAGCCCTGGCCTCTGCCTGCACCCCAGCTTCAACCCATCTCGCCGGTGTCTTTATGGGCGTGGCCCTGCCGCAAACTGCGCTGATCAGCTGTTTGGTGCACACCAAGAGCCTGCGTGTCCCGCTGGAGCGCACGTGCCATATTGGACACTTCTCGTACCTCCCGCAATGGCTGAGGTCTGCGATGGAGGGCTGCAGACTCTTGTTGTTGTTGTTGTTGTTGTTGTTGTGCCAAGTATCGGCGCCGGCTTTGATGCTCCACATCAGGTGGTTGGAGCTGCTGTGTGGAGCAGGGTGGAGATTCAGCAAACATCATTACAGGCTGCACATTTACTTTCAAATCTGCTAAATAAACATTTGATGTATTTTTACATTTTTCACATACATTGGAGTGTTTTTACTTCTGCTATAAACTGGAATAATCTGTTCTTCTGAGAGGTGGACCTGCTGCTCGGCCTCCCCCCTCGCAGGGCTCTTTGCAGGGGGTCCAGTCCAGATCTGCTAAGCCAGTGTCTTCAATCATTGGTCCAGGTAGGTTCACCACGAAATATTTTCATTTCCAAAATCCAAAAAGACGTTTTATGGTTTAAAAGAACTGGACAGAAAGGCAAGTCCTAAAGGGGGCGGTATTGTGCTTAAGGATGTTTTTTAGGAAGAAGAAGAAATAAAAGGTTATGTATAAATAGATGGATGAGGGATTTTTTAAAGGAAAGGGTTATTCAAGCGAGGATAGATAAGATATTCAAGGACATTTGTTATTGAAAATGGAACACCTCAAGGTAGCCTAGTCAGCCCGCTGATATTCTCCATAATGATTAATGATGTGTTTACTGAATTAGAGGGTGGGACGGGGTTGTCACTTTCTGCAGATGATGGAGCAACCTGGAAGAGGGGGAGAAAGTTGGACTTCACTGTAAGCAAGCTACAAGGGGCTAGTAATAAAATTAAAGAGTGGTCATATAAATGGAGATTCACGTTTTCAGTCAAAAAGTCTTTTTTACAAGAAAAAGAATTGGAAGTGAAATCAAACTGGAACTTTATAAACAAAAATTGGAAAATAATTTACAATTTTAGGGTTTAATGAGGTGTCTGGTTGTAGTGAGTGGGGGGCAGACAGTGTCACTTAAATTCATATATTGTGGACTAATACGGTCGGTCCTGGATTATTCCTGGATTATGGAAGTGTGGCGTATGACTCAGCAGCAAACACATCTCTCCAAAAGTTAGACAGAATTCAGCATCAGGCGCTGAGACTCTGCACAGGAGCATTCAAAACTACCCCAACGGCAGCTCTGCAGGTGGAGATGGGGCAGATGCCCCGCCCAATTAGAAGAACGCAGCTGTCCATAAATGATTGGGTCAGTCTACAGGGGCATGAACAAGACCACCCCACACAGTGTGTTAAAGCCTGGCTGGGAAAAAGGAAAGAAGGAAACAAAAAGCTTTGGATGGACAGCAGCAGAGAGAGCAAGAGTTTGGGTGGACCTACTGAGAGTGAGCCCTCTGTCTGGTGATAAGCTCAGCAAAACAGAAATGAGGGATATTTTCAGGCAAAGAATAAAGGAAAGGTGGCAAAAGCAGTGGGACGAAGAGAGGAAAGGAAGGTGGTTTTACAGAATACAGAGCAAAGTTGGGGAAATGAGGGCCGCAGGAAGAAACAAATGAAGAAAGAGTAATATCTAGATTGAGATTCGGTCATACAGGGCTGAACGAAACATTATATAAGATAGGGAAACATGCACCAGGTAAATGTAGCTGCTCGAAGTCTGTCTTTTATTTGAATGTGAGAAATATGAAGCAGAAAGGAGGAATTTGGTCAGGAAACTTAGGAGTATTAAGAGTCAGCTTAGTACAGAAATTCTGAGACAGAAGTCAGAAAGAAAAGAGTTTCAAATATTATTTGGGAAATTTAAGAGAAATAAAAGCCCTGACGAGGGTATAGACAATTTTTTTTTAATTAGATTAACTACCGTGAGCAACACTCCACATCAGTTGGTGGCGGTAATGCACCAATTCGTTGCTTGCCAACCGCCAAGAAAATGCAAAAAGAAGAAGAAGAAGAAAACGAAGAAGAAAAGAAAAGGAAGCGGAAGTACAACAGCTTGATTACGGTTCGGAGGTTTCACAGAACCAGGCTGGTTCGGTAAGTTTCTTATGAACTATTGGACTAGTTTAGTAACTCAGCTGCTAATAGTTAACTAAGTTACAGAACTAGCGGTGTTAGTGATGAGTTTTCTGCTGACGCCCATGAACACTTCCTTTAGTCTTGACTAGATATGACTAGATACTAGTTTCCAAGGTTTTTATGGCCTTTTCCTGCTCCGGGAACAACCTTCAGAACAACCTGCAGCTCGCTGCTTTAGGGTTATAGTTATAGTTAGGGTTAGGGTTATAGTTAGGGTTAGAGTTATAGTTAGGGTTAGGGTTATAGTTAGGGTTAGGGTTATAGTTAGGGTTATAGTTATAGTTAGGGTTAGGGTTAGAGTTAGGGGTTAGGGCTCGCTGCTTTTATCTGTCTGGTGTCTGAAAACTCAAACTGAGGTGTGAGATTGCTTTTCTGATAATGGTTTGATTTCATCTCGTCTGTTTTAAGATCTCCGTGTCTGTCGTGTCTTGTTATGCTCTGTTTTGTTGTTTTAACTCTATAATTACTAATCGTCTTCTTTGAAAAAGCGATGTGAAGTGAAGGGACTTTGCAGAGACATAAAGGGTGAAGGTCACATTCATGACCTGGTGGTCTGAGGGTAGAAACGAGCTGCACCTCCAGCTTCAGCAGCTCTTTGTACTGTGGTGCTGCTGGAGAAGAACGTTGCAGTCTTCCTTTTCACTTTTTAAAGAATAACAGTGTTTCCGAGCAGCGCCGGCTGAGGGATAAAAACTGGCTGAAGGGCTTGCTGCCCCCAGCCGCCAAGCTCACCCTGCGTCGCTGCTCTGCGTTACTAATGGACACGAAACATGAACTTTTACCACGTTTTTGGCATGAAACGCTCTTGTTCCTTCATCATTTATGTGCCAATATCATCATACCAACGACAGCGAAACCCGTTTGTTCCGCTGTTGTTTGAGCCTTCGTTGTCCAGCGGGGAACCCTGGAAAGAGTCACAACAATCCAGGTGAGTCCAAATGAAATTTGAGACATCTTTAACTTTGGTTAGAAATGAGGTCCCAAGTAAACAGCTGATTCAGAACAAGGCAGACTAACTAGGATGTTGAAAACAGCCTGTAACCCTCTGACCGAATCAGCTGACATTGCAGTCAATCAGATCTGAGGAAGGTGTTGGTCTGTTCAAGGTCAACACGTGCACGCTGACGAGGGTCGTTTTTACCTGCTGTTTTCTGGGTGACAGAGTCATCCTGCGCCGGCTTACGGTCTTTACTTCTCTGCTCTGTGATTGGTCGCCTGGCAGCTGGGCGGCAGCTCTGACACCAACAACTTGTTTGACTCTTTGTCTTCAGGTCCAATGTTTGTCCTTAAGACTTTGCGTCTGGGTCAAGCATCAGCCCAACAGCTCCTCAGACCCACCTCCACCCAGACTTTACCCACACTGACGCTGTTCACCAAGGTAAGGCAACCTTCATCGGACTCTTTGTTCCTTCTGCAGAGCTGTGTCTGCTCTGGCTTTTGTCACTGTACCACAGGGGGACAGACTTTAACCAGTCCAGTCACGTCATTTTCTCTTCAGCTGCGGCTGGATCATTCATTTTCTCTGCATTCTCCACTTGTAGCACTATAAAAGACGGGTGCATTCTCTCTAACCTTCAATAACAAATCCAGTCTGGAATAGTTCTGTTCTCCAGCGCTGAATGGGTTGGTGCTCAGGTCAGGCTTAGGTAGACGTAGTCTTAAGGCTTTAGGTGCGAACTAAGCAGTTCTGTGTGTCTGCAGGACCCATGTTCTCTCTGTGATGACGCTAAAGAAGCTCTGGATCCTCTCAGACACAGAGTGAGAGCCGCAGCCTTCTTCTCCCCACACATGCAACTTGGACTTTTTGGGCTGTGGTACACTGTTACGTCACCAACATCTCGCTCTCGCTCGCTCGCTCTCTCTCTCTCTCTCTCTGCCTGCTTGTTTCTCTCCAGTTTGTCCTCCAGCTGGTAGACATCAGTCTTCCAGAGAACAGGACATGGTTTGACAGGTACAGGTGGGACATACCTGTCTTCCACCTGAATGGACGCTTTGTGATGAAGCATCACGTGGACCTCATATTGCTGGACCAACTGTTGCGAGACGCTGAGACAAACACCACATGACTGATCCTTTTGATGATTATGGTTGTGTGTCTTGGTCAATAAACTTTGTCTTAAACAGAAAGCTATGAAGCCACATTTGTGAAGCCTGAAACCACACCTGAGTCACATGACACGCTGACCTCATCTATATTTCATTTTCTTGGCTGGCAACCAATTGTCCACCTGTGAAAGTGGTTGCCATGGAGACGAATGTTTTCAGTGAGGTACAGGTGTGTTGATGGCGTCCAGCAGCAGGTCTGAAGATGTGCAAGTGGCTGTGCAACGAGCAAAAGCTAAGATTAGCAACCTGCAGCAACAACTGAGAGACAGAGCAGACAGGTCAGACGAAAGCGAGTTCTTCCTCTGCTGATCCTCTCCTAACCTAGCCTCCAGAGATGATTGCTGACCAGCTAGTCTGTGTGTTGCTGAGGAAATCCCTTAGAGCAGTGAAATGCCTTTCTTCAGGATTAAAACATGTTTCTCATATGAGGCTGTGTTTCTCTCCAGTCAAACCAGTTCAGAGAGTCCACTGACGAGCGGTCGAGCAGCAGGGACCCTCAGCAGGGAGCTCAGGGACTCTCTGGTAGACATGTACCCAGGTAAACCACTCCTCAGCCCCTTACCCCTGAGCGTGGGGAACCTCCGGCTGTCCTCAGGTAGCAGGCACGCTAACGTTAGCCTTATTTACCCTCGAGCTCATTCCTCAGTAATAAAAATAACAATAACCACAATTATCATCATCATAAGACACAGTTTGTGAGGACGTCTGTGTAGATTCTCACCGAGCCAGGTCATAGTTTTCCAGAGTTAGATCAGAGCTAGTTACTGCTCCTGGCCTGTAGCACAGAGATCTATCTTAGTCTGGTGCTTACCGCTTCAAAGGAGCACTTGGGGCTCCAGACTTGATTTGAAGGTACGAGACCTGCTTTTAGGGTCAGGGTCAGGTGTGGGTCAGGTCAGGGTTAGCGTTAGCGTTAGGGTCAGGTGTGGGTCAGGGTCAGGTGTGGGTTAGCGTTAGGGTCAGGTGTGGGTCAGGGTCAGGTGTGGGTTAGGGTTAGGGTCAGGTGTGGGTCAGGTCAGGGTCAGGTGTGGGTTAGGGTCAGGTGTGGGTAAGGGTCAGGTGTGGGTTAGGGTCAGGTGTGGGTAAGGGTCAGGTGTGGGTCAGGTGTGGGTCAGGGTTAGGGTCAGGTCAGGGTCAGGTGTGGGTCAGGGTTAGGTGTGGGTCAGGGTCAGGTGTGGGTCAGGGTCAGGTGTGGGTCAGGTCAGGGTCAGGTGTGGGTCAGGGTCAGGTGTGGGTCAGGTCAGGGTCAGGTGTGGGTCAGGGTCAGGCGTGGGTCAGGGTCAGGTGTGGCAGAGGTGATATCCCTGTGAGAACATCTGCACATTCCTGCACCATCAGCTTCACACAGACCAGCTTTTGGTGCTGCAGTCTTGACGCGACCGCAAGGGGGCGCTGTAGCTCTATTTAGCTCTACCATCCCCGTGAACTGTGTCCCTCCACCCGTGTGTCCCTCCACCCTGATCATTGCTCTGTCTCTTTTTATAATAAACAGACGTGGCCTTGTTCAGACCTGCAACACTCCTGCCTCGCAGTTTTCTACATTCTGACCATGTGTGGTTACGTACGCAGGCACGCACACACACACACACACACACACACACACACACACACACACACACACAAAGGCGGGTGAGTAGATTAATATCATGACAAAAGATGAAAACAAAAGCTGAGCGAGGCCAAGAGTGAATGAATAGAAAGGGGGGAAGACATTTGTGTGAACTGTGTTTAATCTGCAGACTGGGTGGTCCACACACACACACACACACACACACACACACACACACACACACACACACGTACGTTTTGTTGGATAAGGGCTTCTCCAGACTCAATTTGTGTGAATAGAGCGAAGTATGTGCGCTGGCTGTGTGGCTGTGAATGTGCATGTGTTGGTGTTCAGGCCTTTTCTGCTCGTCTATACTCAAGCATCTCCTCTGTGATGGAACACTGTTTGGATCTCTGCTCCAGCCAAAGTAGCTTCTTCTAATCTGTGCTGGCAGCCAGCTGTGCAGGGAGATGTTGCTGCTGCAGCCTGGTGTTCTCCTGCTGGGCTCAGTTAATCAGCACCAGAGTTGGGTTCATCTTAAACCCTTCATTACAAACCTCTCAGCACATTCGCTGGTTCTGACCCAACCTCCGCCTCCAACCTCCGCCTCCTCCAACTGCTGCGCTTCGACCAACAAAGAGTGTTTGGTGGTGAAGCCCAGCTCCACTCTGAGTGGACACACTGACTGACTTTTGAGCAGACCGCAAAATCCAGCTGAGCTGAAAGTCAGCTGTGACTCCAGCACTGCCAGCTGGACCTGTGGCTTCTGTGGAGCTTCACGTGGAGCATCTCTGGAGCTTCACGTGGAGCTTCACGTGGACCTTCACATGGAGCTTCTGTGGACCTTCACATGGAGCTTCACGTGGAGCTTCTGTGGAGCTTCACGTGGAGTTTCTGTGGAGCTTCATGTGGAGCTTCACGTGGAGCATCTCTGGACCTTCACGTGGAGCTTCTGTGGAGCTTCTGTGGACCTTCACATGGAGCTTCTGTGAACCTTCACGTGGAGCTTCACATGGAGCATCTCTGGAGCTTCACGTGGAGCTTCACATGGAGCTTCTGTGGACCTTCACATGGAGCATCTCTGGAGCTTCACGTGGAGCATCTCTGGAGCTTCACGTGGAGCTTCTGTGGACCTTCACGTGAAGCTTCTGTGGAGCTTCTGGGGACCTTCACATGGAGCTTCTGTGGACCTTCACATGAAGCTTCTGTGGAGCTTCACATGGAGCTTCTGTGGAGCTTCACATGGAGCTTCTGTGGAGCTTCTGGGGACCTTCACATGGAGCTTCTGTGGACCTTCACGTGGAGCTTCTGGGGACCTTCACGTGGAGCTTCTGTGGAGCTTCATGTGGAGCATCTCTGCAGCTTCACGTGGAGCTTCTGTGGAGGCCCAGTGTGCTGGGTGGAGGCCCAGTGTGCTGGGTGCACTGCTGCTGGGCTGGTTGTGTGTACGTGTGTGTTCTGAGGCTGGTCGGTGGATCCATGGGCCTGGCTGGAGGTGCTGAGAGGGACTTTGCTGAATACGCAGGTTTATTGTCCGTCGTTCTTCACGACCTGTTTGTGTGCAATAATAAATGAGCGTGCGTGCGTGCATGCACACGTGCGTCTCTCCTGGGCTTAATATGGATATCTAAATTCATGTGCGTTGATGTGGCGGCAGCAGCGGTGGGCGGATCACAGGCGGATTGTGTTGGATTTGAGCTGAAGCCTCTTTAATCATCGTAACGCCGTCATTAATATTCATGCTGTCAGCTGGAACACCGACACTCTCTGCACCAAACTTTCCCCACAAAATATATTAAATACAGCTTAAAAAATTAATGGACTTGAGCGTAAATGATGTGACGGGAGGAGGGAGCAGCCTCCTCTGCCCCCGCCTCACTCATTCATGAGGATTGCTCCCCTGATTGGCCTTTGCTTTTTGCCTTTTTTCTGCAGATTTCCAATTTTTGACAAGACTTCAAAGCAAGCGCGAGGCATGAACGGTCATTTAGAAGGATTTAGCACATTATCACATCTGTAATTGTACATGAATAATAAGATGATCTGCCATTCTCAATTAGCTCTGAGTCCACAAGAGACGGCAGCGCGGAATGAGAAAAGTTTCAAAGTAAAGACATTTCTCGAGGAAGCCACGGTGGAGCTTCAGAGGAGCAGAAGCAGAACATCTGCGCTGTGGAGCTGCTGTTCTCTGCTTCACTGAATCACTCATCTAGAATCCTAAACAAGGCGGTGGTGCTGCTAAACGCTGGACTGGTTCCACTGGGAGACCAGTCAGGCTTGGTTCCGACTGAAGCTTGTTGCTTGTTGGGTGTCCGCAGGCTCCGGGGTTAAAGGTCATGGCCAAGCTAGTCATTTAGGCATTGTTTAGCTTGAAGGTGCTTCAACAAGTGAATTTTCAATAGGAGAAAAGTAAAAATGTATCATGTTTTATTCTGAAGGACCTTTGTCAACATCAGTTCCGTCCCCGCCCCCCCCCACACACACACAGTAGTGTGTGTTATGTTGCTTACTTTTGACTTAAACATTTAACATGATGGCTGACTCCATTTTAATTACACCTGAGGATCTACGCTGGGATTGGTGGTTTATTTAACCAGAGTTGTTCACTGTTCTTAACGAGATATTAAAGCTGTGTTTGTTCTGCTGATGAGCTGCAAGCTTTTGAAAGCTCAACATTACCGCAGGATTACTGGCTGCTAATGACTCCTACAGAGAGCTGAGACAGGCAGCACAACAGTCAGACGGACAGGTGGCGTGTTGTCTCCACTTCCTGTTGTGTCTCCAGGTAACCCTTGATGCTTCCTGTCCTCCCTCAGCTAACCCCAAAGTGAACACGGAGCTACGACAGCGTCTGCCATCCCATTCAGCACCGCCCGTCCGGAGCTGTGACAGGTAGAGAAACAAGGCCCGGCTTCCTGCTGCTAGCTACCTGTGTGCTCTCTTACACCTTTGTCCACGTGGAAATGTACATTTATCACATGTCACACTCGAGACTCTTCTCTAGCTGTAATAGTTAAGCAAGAAAAAAATCAACCTTAAAATGTGTATTCCCACGTCACAGCAGTGCCAGATTAGTGGTTATTACAGTGATTTTATAGAGCAGTAATGAACATGTATGAGCTAGATGACTGATAACCCTCACAAACACAGCGTGGTCACCAACATTAATGTGATACAGAAACACAGGAAGTAACAATGAACTGTATTTTTATATCCGTCTCTACTAACATACCAGCGCACTAACGGCCATGTGATTACAGCTGCCAGCTGGAGATTAGCTGCTCAATGCTAAGTTAGCCACGTGGTCGCCCATGGACACAAACCATGGATCTGAAAACCAATCTATGTGCAGACTGTTGACTAATTCGCCTAATCTGGTGCAACCGCTGAGAAACTACAGCAACATTCAGTTATTTTATTATCTTTGCAACAGGCTGACTGCCCCCTTCTGGATAGTCTCAGCATTACACAGCTACCACAAGAGGGCAGCACAAACATGTAGACTTTACAAAGTACTAACAAGAAGTGCGGGGTTTTAACATACATTTACAAAAACAAATGAAATTTCAAGTAAAATCTGTAATGTAGGAAAGCTGTGAGGTCAGTGGAAGATATGAAAGCATCTGAGAGTGAGCAAATGTCCCCTGGACTCAGTCTGGGATGTAGGCATGAAGGAATATGGAGATCTGCCTGGAGTGAGCGAGGCGGAGGAGTAAGGGAGGCCACCGTGAGGGAGCTGAAAGCTGAAACATTACTAATGGTTGATCATATACTCTCCTTTAGAACTGCAGGAGGTGAAGGGAAGATGGATCCTCGGCCAGCTCGCCATCAGTTCTCTGAGTCACAGAGCTGCAGACAGGAACCTGATGAAGACCGAGGCCACCCTGGCATCCACCAGCATCTGGTCAACGCAGAAGACAGGTCAGACAGCAACAGCAGCACTGCTGGTCAGTCAGAGCACAGAACAGTCAGCAGCCAGAACGGGCTCAGGGCTCCCGGCTCAGGGCTCCCGGCTCCCGGCTCAGGGCTCCTGGCTCCCCACCAGAGATGCTGCTACCTTTGCAGTTCCTGCTGAAAGTATTCAGAGCAGCTCGCTAGTTATTAAAAACTTTATTACCTTTTATTAAACTTCAGCTGCTTTTCATTTCTAGTTTTTCTGTCTTTAGATGATTTTCAAATGAAGTCTGAGTTGCATCACTGAATGAAAGGTGACCTATTAATTTGAATGTGATTAGTGCTGAAAGGAGACAGAAATAGGATAGAAGAGGAGAGCTGATGTAATAAAGTGAGCCTGACAGTGAGAGTGTGAGCGGCGTCTTATTTACTCACTTTATTACGTTAAGAAGCAGCCTGACCTTTAACACCAGACAAGAGAATTACACCCAGCCGTTATTATCAGTGCTCATCTCATAAGGCATCATGTTAAACATCTGAACCTGCTACACAGGCGACAGCCACAACTGGCCACTCAGAACACACACACGCACACACGCACGCACGAGTGATGAGGTCATTTAACTGCACGATATCTCTTCAGCTGTCATCAGCAGGTCGTCGTTGGACCAGTTACGTCTCCTGACAAAGACAAAAACCTTTCATTTTTACTGAAGGAGCTGGATGCTGTGAGAAACGACAACAAGAAGGTACGAGTGCAGGCTGGTGTGCACGAGTGCACGTGAGAACAGCTCCGGTCCACCTGTTTGTAGCAGACAGCTCCCTGTCTTCTGAGGCTGGACGCTGGCAGGACCACACGCCTGCTGTCCCCTCTTCCTTCCTTCCTTCCTTCCTTCATTCATTCATTCTGGACCATTTCAGCTGCTGGATCAGCTGGTCCACAAAGAGACGGAGCTTCAGAGGAAGGAGGTGGAGGCAGAGCTGAGGGAGGAGCAGAAGGAGGTGCAAGGCTGGGAGAGAGCTGCAGGTTAGGAGGAGGTGGATGTTTACCCTCTGCTTAAGAAGATCTCATCTGACCAAAACTCCTTCAATATTGAAATTATGCACTGTTTAATGCACACACACACACACACACACACACACGTGAAATCATCAGGATTGAGGTGACAATTAACAACTGTTGTTGAATAAATAATTGTGATTGTTTAGCCGGCAACTCAGGCATATTGGTGTGTGTGTGTGTGTGTGTGTGTGTGTGTGTGTGTGTGTTTAATCCAGCCAGATTATTGCAGAAAATGATCTTGATTCCTGTCTGCTGGATTTGTCCTCAGTGGTTCTGGAGGAGGTTCTGACAGCTCAGAAAGACAGAGACCAGGCTGTGATGTCACGGCTCCTGCTGGCCAATGAGGAGAGAGATGAGGCTGTTCTTCATGCACGTCAGCTCCAGCAGGCCCCACAGTAATACACACACACACACACGGAAGACGTGCCTTGAACAGGAAGAAACCCTGAGCAGCACCAGGCTGATGGGAGGAGGAGGAGGAGGAGCAGATGGATACGTTAGAGTGAAGAGGCCGAACCAGGACTCCTCACACTAACTAGCGGGTTGGTGTATAACTTCTACATCTGCTCTGTGTGAGGCCTCAGGCAGCTCCTTCAGAAGCTGGAGCCCTGACCTGGTCAGGTGCTTCAGAAAACCTCCGTTGGAAAAGCCCAGTCCAGCCACGCCAGGTAAAGGAGTGCTTTAGACGCCTCTTCCCTCTTCCCTCCCTCCCTCTGCAAGCAGGAAGAGGTGGCTGAAAACGGCTCTTTTTAGTGAACGGGTTCTTGAATAGTTTTTTAACCAACAGAACAGCTGTTATAACAGGACAAAAGAGGTCAACGTTGAGGGAAACGTCGCACCACGTCACCCGATCAGAACGTCTGACGTGGTTTTTAGCAGTCACAT
Source organism: Pao palembangensis (assembly GCA_015343265.1). Taxonomy (NCBI): domain Eukaryota; kingdom Metazoa; phylum Chordata; class Actinopteri; order Tetraodontiformes; family Tetraodontidae; genus Pao; species Pao palembangensis. Next base: position 28,175,944 of record CM027083.1, on the reverse strand, counting down.
GACCTTTCCTGTGCTGAGGGGCAGTTGGGCACCAGTGATCTGTTGACATTATGGCTCTGCTCCTGCTTCTCCTCACTCTTCTGAGGAGCCATAGAAGCAGTCCTGCTCTTCGCTGAGCTGACAGCCCAGTCAGACATGATGCCCTCCTCTTTGGTAGCACCTCCCCCCAGCAGAAGCTCATTGATACTGGAGGCCATGCTGGCCTTTAGGAAGGAGAACATCTGGAGGAGCGTGCTCCATCTGTCAGGTGTGTGTTTTCTGGTGGTTGCTTTTGGCTGGAGGACTCTGTTCACCCAATAGCAGATCCTTCAGCAGCATCCACAGAGGCGGTGCTGGGGACGAATCCCAGCGTTGGTGAATCGGTGGTTCTCCTGGCTCCGCTGACCAAACCGTCAGGGCAGCTTGCAACCCTGGCGTTGACCTCGTCCGCTCTGGCGTTGACCTCGTCAACCCTGGCGTTGACCTCGTCAGCTCTGGCGTTCTGGCGTTGACCTCGTCAACCCTGGCGTTCTGGCGTTGACCTCGTCAACCCTGGCGTTGACCTCGTCAGCTCTGGCGTTCTGGCGTTGACCTCGTCAGCTCTGGCGTTGACCTCGTCAACCCTGGCGTTGACCTCGTCCTCTCTGGCGTTGACCTCGTCAACCCTGACGTTCTGGCGTTGACCTCGTCAACCCTGGCGTTGACCTCGTCAGCTCTGGCGTTGACCTCGTCAACCCTGGCGTTGACCTCGTCCTCTCTGGCGTTGACCTCGTCAACCCTGACGTTCTGGCGTTGACCTCGTCAACCCTGGCGTTGACCTCGTCAGCTCTGGCGTTGACCTCGTCAACCCTGGCGTTGACCTCGTCAGCTCTGGCGTTGACCTCGTCAACCCTGGCGTTGACCTCATCAACCCTGGCGTTGACCTCGTCAGCCCTGGCGTTGACCTCGTCAGCCCTGGCGTTGACCTCGTCAACCCTGGCGTTGACCTCGTCAGCTCTGGCGTTCTGGCGTTGACCTCGTCAGCCCTGGCGTTGACCTCGTCAGCTCTGGCGTTCTGGCGTTGACCTCGTCAGCCCTGGCGTTGACCTCGTCAGCTCTGGCGTTCTGGCGTTGACCTCGTCAGCCCTGGCGTTGACCTCGTCAGCTCTGGCGTTCTGGCGTTGACCTCGTCAGCCCTGGCGTTGACCTCGTCAGCTCTGGCGTTCTGGCGTTGACCTCGTCAGCCCTGGCGTTGACCTCGTCAGCTCTGGCGTTCTGGCGTTGACCTCGTCAGCCCTGGCGTTGACCTCGTCAGCTCTGGCGTTCTGGCGTTGACCTCGTCAGCCCTGGCGTTGACCTCGTCAGCTCTGGCGTTCTGGCGTTGACCTCGTCAGCCCTGGCGTTGACCTCGTCAGCTCTGGCGTTCTGGCGTTGACCTCGTCAGCCCTGGCGTTGACCTCGTCAGCTCTGGCGTTCTGGCGTTGACCTCGTCAGCCCTGGCGTTGACCTCGTCAGCTCTGGCGTTCTGGCGTTGACCTCGTCAGCCCTGGCGTTGACCTCGTCAGCTCTGGCGTTCTGGCGTTGACCTCGTCAGCCCTGGCGTTGACCTCGTCAGCTCTGGCGTTCTGGCGTTGACCTCGTCAGCTCTCTGCTTCATTGGTGTAGCGTGACAAGTGCAAAGGTTGAGTCCAGTAAAAGCTGTAATCAAGTGCTGATGGTAAAGTTTTCTGGCCGTGGATCTCTGGAGGAGTTGCAGGAGCGTGTGAGGAGCTGCAGGAGCGTGTGTGAGCTAGGCTGGAGGGGCTGTAATCAGGGTGTTAGCAGATTTTATTGGAGGCGGCTGTTCTTTCATTACCTGCTACTCCCTGCAGAGCTCTGCCGCCTCGACCACTTTATTACAGTTTATTAGAGAAAAACAGCAGCAGTTCAATGAAAAGAGTCTCCCAGGGGGAGGAGCGGGAGATCAGCTGTTAGCAGCTTCTGGCCAGCATCGTGGCAGCCTGCCTGACAAAGAAAGTGTGCAGCACCGCTCCCGCTCCAGCCCGAGGGGCAGGAGGCCAGCAGGGAGCAGATGAGATGACTGCAGTCACATGATCAGCATCTAAATGAGAGAAGACAGCTGTCCATCCTGGAATCCACACCAGCGTTTGTTCTTCCGGGCTGGACTCTTCAGGAGGTCTGAGGAATTCTGTCAGAACCAACCTGATCCAAAGGGCTGCAGCCCAAGTGGTCACATGACTGAGCTGGCTTTCTCTTTCTTCATTGGCTGCCCATAAAGTCCAGAAGAGACTTGAAAATCCTTCTCCTGACCTAGTTGGCCTAGCTGGATGGAGCTGAGCCTCAGAGGACCTCTGTCAGCCTGGTCCTGCTCAAGGTTTCTTCCTGTTGAAGGCAGGTTTTCTGCCCCTCTGGGTTTCTCTCACGTCTCCAGAGGCACCTCTGTGCTGACCCCCAGCATGTCTGTGTCTTTGTTCAGGGTGGCCAGCGTTCCCATGGACCACTCTGACGTGGTAAAAGTTCTTCTGGATTCTCTGACTTGCTCCTGGTGCTTCTGCTCATTTCTCTGATCAGCGTCTCATGGTTTGTTCAGGACGTTGATCAACTTCTTCAGTGTGTTTGCAACGCGGAATCTGTCCAGGAGCTTCACCGATTTGGTTCAGCGTTGCTCCAGCATCTGCAGCGTGCACGCCAACGGAGGTGTGACATTGTGACTCAGGAGATGAAGGCTGTGATGGAGGAGAGAGATGCCTCCATCTTTAAGGTAACAGGTTCCATCAGCGTGTCTTTCTCTGACTTGGGGAGTGTGCTGCTGGAGCGTGAGGAGCACGTGTGTGGAGCAGCTCTCAGGCTCGGGGCTTTTCAGCTGGCTCCTTCACTACGCTGAGACCTTCTCCTCCTGCACCCTCGCTCCTTCTTCAGCCTCTGCTGTCTCTGCTTCAGGCAGCACGACGGGTGGGTTAGGGCTAGGGTTAGCCTCGTCAGCGGTGGCCTCGTCAGCCTCCACCTCAAATATTTGACTTTAAATGTGAACATGAATATTTTGAATGCTGCAAAAAAGAAACGGCCCACAGACAAATATTGACAGATCGAGCCGACCTGATGAGCCCATGTTTGCTGTGTGTGTGTGTGTGTGTGTGTGTGTGTGTGAGTGAGTGAATTTCTGTGTGACGTGTTTGCATATGGAATCAGCAAGTCTCCTTACAGCGGCCTCCACAATTGATTATTCTGAAGGTCACATGATCACAAAAATGTTTTCAGAATTAAATCAAGCTAACAAGCTTGGGAGCAAGGAGCTCTCGTCCTGCCAGCAGCAGCCCGACGGAGCCCAGCAGGCTCACCTCCGTCCTCACCTCTGTCCTCACCTCTGTCCTCACCTCCATCCTCACCTCCATCCTCACCTCCATCCTCATCTCCGTCCTCATCTCCGTCCTCGCCTCCGTCCTCATCTCTGTCCTCATCTCCATCCTCGCCTCCGTCAGCTCCTTCCTTGAGCTCCGGCTCGTCATGCCGACATGGTTGGACCCCTGGTACAGACCATCAGATCTGTCACGTAAATGAGGCCCACATATTTTTGACTCATTTATAGAACATTATGAGTTAATAAGTTAATTTTCATAAGATTTGAAAAGTTTAATTTTGAAGGTGAGATCAGATCTCTGGGGCTGATTAATATTAAAGTTCACTTCAGAGATTATTACCAAAACCTGCAGAGTCCAGAATTCATTACCCACAATTCATCTGGATTCATATCCCACTCACTGTGGGAGGATCAGAGAGGGGAGAGGAGATGGAGGACGGGAAGGCTGGCTGATGGAGGGATGACAGAGCAGAGTTCCATCCCCTCCTCTTTAATAAGGCAGAAAGTGTAACTGGTCACCAGCCAGCAGGAGGCAGGCAGCAACAGCAGCCCCGACAGCATCAGTCCCCTCAAGTGTTGGATGCCTGGCTGGAGTAAAGATCTCCACCAGCGGAGGGAAACCATCTGTTCTTCAGCCTGAAAGAAGTGGCGTTAAAGCACAAGTGATCAAATGTACCGACTGTGGGCTGAGAGGAGGAGGAGTTCAGTGGCGCCCCAGCGGCCCAGGAGCAGGCGTGTCCAGGCTAGCTTGTGTTCTGGGGTTCGGGCTCTGCTGTCTCAGTTAACCCCATCTGTCTTCTTGGTTGGTGTCACTAACAGTGTTATGGTTATGCTGCTAACCTTCACCAACAGGATGGCTCGGCCATCTTTAACACCACACCTCTCTGCGTTAACACCACCCCTCCATGGTAACACCTTAATCCCACCCCTGCTTGCCGTGGCGACATGTGGAAATGTTTCAATGCAGCTGTAATCCCCAGAGGAGGCTGAGACGAGAGTACTCCATGCTGGAGGACCCCCCTACACACACACACACGCACACACACGCACACTGCTAGCCAGTCCCTCGCTCCCTCTCTTCATCTCTTAGGATTATCTTGCTGGTGCAGCTGAGACTTCTGGGAAATATTAGAACGGGTGAGATTTGCTGCCATTCCTCGTCTGCCTCTCTCTGCCTCGGTCTCTCTCCCCTGATAGCTGCTGTTATTGAGTTCAGATCAGGTAATTACATGGTTAATATAACACAATTAGAGTTGAGAGATTCAGTCTTCCAAGTGTAAATCAATTAAAACAGCCAATAGAAGAAGCAGATCAAATAAATGCAAATGAAGATGCAGCATGTAGCCATTGAGTGGGCTGATGTTCTGCTGCAGGTTCAGACCCAGCTGGAGGATCTGCAAAGCTGCAGGAGCATCTGTGTTCCTGGAGGAGCAGTTCCAGCTTCACCACCTTGGCTGCTCTGCTACATGCTTCCAGATTTGAAAGCATTGTCAGCATCCACCAAAACAGAGCTGTGTGTGTGTGTGTGTGTGTGTGTGTGTGTGTGTGTGTGAGTGTGTGTGTGTGTGTGTGTTTAATGGCTCTATCTTGTGTATTTGCAGTGTAAACGCCTGGAGCAGGATCTGGTGGTGGAGCAGGCCAGAAATGAAGTAACAACTTTCTCTCTTATTTAAAATGTGTTTTTGCTTGTATGAAATCCAACGTTGGGATCTGCTTCATTTGTTTTTCACTGATGCGCCTGACTGGAACAGGAGTTTGTCCAGCTGAGGAGCTTTAGGCTTGTTGAAGGCTACAGACCTACAAGAAAACTAACTACAAGACCTGGAACAGTCCAGTGGACTCTTTGCTAGCATTTTATGGGTGAATACGACCTGATGAAGCTACCTGCACATTAGCTTAGCTAGCATAATGACTGTAGCTACAGGATTATTAGCCATACAGAGGAAGGCCGTCATCTTCATCTTAAAGCAGAGGGAGTCTTCCTCCTCTACCTGCACAGGGAGCCAGTCAAATGTTCTTCAGTCCTCCACTTTGAATGGCTCGTCAGTTAAAGAGCCTGCTGTCTGCTGTCCTTCACTTCTCTCTCGTTTTTCTCAAATAGATTCAGATTTGTTATTAATGTAGCATTTGGGCGTTTTTTGTTTTTTTTTCCTCTACAAAGTCAGTTAATGAGGCTGGGGGGTTCCAGGGGGATTAAAGCCTGGCGAGCGTTTTCATTTCTGTCACAAACACCAACAGCTGCTCTGAAATCATCTGACAGACTGTCTGAGACCAGCACAACAAAAGCTGAACCTGTTTGTGGCGGCTTTCAACCTGAACTTCAGCCATATTTCCAATCCCAACTTCCACCTTTTCTGAAATAACAGCAGGCCATTTTGGGAGCTCATTGAACTGCTCCTGATAAAGGTCAGAGGAGGTCCTCACACTTTTTCCTGTCACCTCCTGCCTCCGTCTTTTAGACCACCTCCTCCTGCTCTCCAGCGAAGTCAGCCCCTCCTGTTAAAGGTCGCTCCTCCTCGGTTGTAAATGAGCGGATGAATAATGAGCATCTCCTTTGAAGCGTCTCCTCTCTGCAGGAGAAAACACATATTGACTCTCTGGTTTCAGTTTCTCCTTTGATGTCTCACTTTAAACTGGCAACCTCACAGGAGGAGGAGGAGGAGGAGGTCAGGATCAGCTCCTCTCTGTTTGATCAGAACACTGAGGAGCTGGAGGTGCGAGGAGAAAGGTTCTGTTGGATTTATCTGCCCCGTCTTAGCAAAACTTTGAAAAGAGCAAACTGCAGCTAATTCCCAAGTCTGCTAAGCAACGTCAGCCGGGACCTTTGCTCCTGCTCAAATGAGTCTTTGGCGTGTTGACTGACATGTGTTTCATCCAATCAGGAGCAGCCACCACCGCTTCCCAGAAAGAGAAGCAGTACCCTGCAGGAAGAAGGAAAGGACATGCGTGGCGTCCCAAGGTTGGGCTATTTTCACATCTGTTTTAGCCGCTGATCTACACACTGCCGTATAACCACACTCAGCGCCAGTCTAGGCAAGAGCCCGTCCAACCCTGACCCGTCCAACCCTAACCCTGTCACTGATCAGAAGATCAGCACGATTTATTCATTCTAATTAAGCCTCATTTATAGTGAGTCAGTTTAGAACCTGACCACCTGTGGACCTTTCTGATTTCAGTGACATCATAACAAAACATTGTCATTGGTCAGAGCCAACCTGGTGGTCCTAGAATGTTTGCCAGCAGGTTCATTCCAAAGAAAGCTTTCCAGCTTTAGGCCCAAACTGTCAAAACTTGATTCTCTTTCCTAACAGCGACATCTGCTGGTGGAAAGTCACCAAAGCATCAGTGAGACGGTAATGCTGACTCAGGTGAACATCTTCACCAGTTCAGTGAAAGAACAAGCTGTGATGTTCTTGAAAGGAATTTGAATAGGAAGTAGTTAGATACTGATGTGGACCCCCCAGGTGTGTGTGGCCCCAGGTGTGTGTGGCCCCAGGTGTCAGTGCTGCAGCGTAACGCGCTGTCAGCCTGTTGGGAAAATAGTCTCAAAAATGTTTGAATACGATCACAGTTTTATCATGCTCCTCCGTTTCTTCCCTCGTCTCCCAGCTCTGAGGATCTCCTGACACCTGTCCTCTTGCTGCCTGCTGAGAACCTCTCTGGGACAGGCCACACCCTGCACCCCCACAGCCCGTCCCTGCTTCTGCAGCTGGAGCTGCTGTCTAACCAGAAGCAAAGCCTGGAGGCAGAACTTGAGCACTGTCGAGGAGCAGAGCAAGAAGCCAAAGAAAGAGTCCGCAGGTGAGATGCTGCTGTTGCCATGACAACATGGATAAATCCGTGTGTGTCTAGGAGGGCAGGTCTGCTGAGATTATGAAGATGTGTTCACTGAAAGTTGACAGACGATGCCTTTGCAGTCGGTCGGTAGAGGTGATGATGCGTTCGCTGTCGGTTGGTCTGTAGAGATGATGATGCGTTTGCTGTCGGTCTGTAGAGGCGGTGATGATGCGTTTGCTGTCGGTCTGTAGAGGTGATGATGCGTTCGCTGTCGGTGGGTCTGATTGGTATTCAGCAGGTGCTTCGATGCTGCAGAGTCCATCGGAAGCATTAATCCTTCAGATTTGCGCGTACGCGGGACGCTGCTCTTTCTTCTTCTGCTGCTTCTCATCTCATCACACTGAAGACGAAGGGATGAGATTCATGATGAAAGCAGCTTAACTCGTCCGTCTGCATTCCACGCCGTCCTCAAATCTGCCGCTGTAATTTGGCTGTCAGTGGGGGGGCAGCTGCTGCTGAAGAGCCTCCCCAGATCCTGAACAGCCAGAGAGGAATATTTGCGCTGAGGTGGGGGAGGGACGGAGGGACGGAGGGAGTTATTACAGACAGCTCCTTTAATTTAGTTTGGATGGACAGGGGGACAGGGGGAGTGAGAGACAGACAGAGAGATCGACAGAAGGAAAGAGGGGGGACAGAGGGACAGAGGGGGACAGAGGGACGGGGGGACCGTGACCAGGTGAAACTCAGGGAGCTGCTCCTCGGGTTCTGACTCTCCTCTCGGTTCTCCTCAGGCTGGAGCGTCTGGTTGATGTTCTGAGGAGAAAAGTGGGATCAGGAAGCGTCCGACCCGTCGTCTGACCGAGGAGACCACCGCGGGTCCGAGGAGTCATGTGACCGAGGAGACCACCGCGGGTCCGAGGAGTCATGTGACCACGGCTTTGATCAGGCTTTCCTCCAGGTGAAAGTACAACCCTGGAGAATCAGCTGCTTCTTTGATGGAACATCTGTGTTTGAACCTTGACAACAATAAAGATCAGATTTGAGGGAAAACCGCTGTTTTCTCCCCATCTGTCACTTTCCTTTGAATTACATTCTTTGATGTTCTGCTGCAGTGATGAAGTTTGTCTTTAAACATTTATCTGAATACTTTTCCAGGTTATCAGGAGTCTCCACCCTCCCTTTTAGCTCCCTCTGTTCCTCTCCCTCCTCCTCTCCTCTCTTCCTCTCTTCCTCCTCCTCCCTCCTCCTCTCCTCTCTTCCTCTCCTCTCTTCCTCCTCCTCCCTCCTCCTCTCCTCTCTTCCTCTCCTCTGGTAACTTCCAGCTGTTTTCACTCCAACTATTTATATCCTGTCACTTCCAAGCAAGGACCTCCCTCTCATCCCTCCCTCTCATCCCTCTTTCTCATCCCTCCCTCTCACCCCTCCCTCTCATCCCTCTTTCTCATCCCTCCCTCTCATCTCTCCCTCTCATCTCTCCCTCTCTCCCTCTCATCCCTCCCTTCCACCCCTCCCTCTCATCCCTCCCTCCCTCTCACCCCTCCCTCTCATCCCTCCCTCTCATTCCTCCCTCTATCCATCCATCTATCTGTCCATTCGTCCCAGAGGCTCGCAGGTCTGGAATTGATCTCAGCTCTCAAAACAGTGAGAGTAGGACACATGATTCGGGTTTGTGTGTGTGTGTGTGTGTGTGTGTGTGTGTGTGTTCTCCCATGTACCCCCACTGACTGGTTTCCATGGTCACAGTGAACCGCTAGTGGTCGACTTGGGTGTCCTTCCTTTAATCCTGCAGATGAAAATCTTGTTTTTTTTTCTGAAGAAAAACTGATTTTGCTTGTTCCAAACTCAACTGTGTGTGTGCCTCTGTGTGTGTGTGTTTTTGTCTTTGTGTGCGTGGTGTGTGTGTGTGTGTGTTCATTTGTGACTCTTAATGACTCTCTCTCTCCCCCTCTAACTGTCTCTCTCTCCTCTGCTCTCTCTCTCTCCCCCCTCTCAGGGTCTCTCGCCCTTTCTCTCTCCGCTTTGATCCTCCTCTTTTCTTCTCTGGGGATTTCTTTGCTCTTTTCTCGCTGCAGCACAATTGTGTTGTTGGAATAATTAATTCCAATCCCCATCAAAAGGCATTAGTGGCCCCGGGGCCCCGGCTCCTCACTTTTTTGGTGAGAGAATAAAGAGCGAGGAGAAGAAAGAGGCCGAGGCCGCCGCTTTGTGGCCCTCATGTTCCTCCATAAGGCCCAGGCACACAAAAAGAGGCTGAGGGGCCGAAACCACCACCTGAGGGCCACGAGTGGCCCCGTTCTGCCTGCCCGGAACATATGGTTCATATTACTGAAGACTGGTGGTGGAGGACCAGTTAGACACCAGTTAGACACCAGTTGGACACCAGTTAGAGACCAGTTGGACCATCTCCAGGTGACTGTCCACAGACACCAGACTGACAGATTCTAAAGTAAAGTCATTTAACGTAATCAAATCTATAATTAGATGTTAATTTATGCGCGTGTAAATGAAGCTTTTGTTGAAATAATTTAGTTCTGAAACATCAGGTTTTAAACACTTTTAATTTAGACTTTTTGGATATTTTATTTTTTTAACATTTCTGCATTTTCTGGTTTAGGGTTAGGTTTTTTCTGGTTTTAATGAAACAGTCTTCCTCTTTGCTATTTATTATTTCTCTTTATTATTTATTTATATTTTGTTGGATTATATTTGTTTTTAACATTAGAAGTTTAAAAATAAATGTATCTGAGCAGAGAGAAAACTGGGGGAGTGTAAAAAAAATCATTAATTAGTCATTTAAAATGATTTACAATTAGTTATAAAAAGTCCATCTTTTAGGCTTAAAATAATTACTATGTTTTTCAATTCATTCTTGCAGTTTTTAATTTTTGAACAAATGAAACTTGTGGTTGTAACCAGCTAAATCTGAAGGAAAACCCGTATATTTAATCATTTAGACCAGATTAGATTTTGTTTCAATGCTGTTTTTAATCTTGAAAACCAAATTTAAGTCTTTCAGTTCGACGTTTCTGCGTCATTATTTTTATAATGTGGAATGAAATATTAATGAAACTAAACTAACTAATATTCGGGCTCTCAGATCAATTTGGGCCTGGTCGCGGCTCCACGGCCTGTCCACTGTCACGCGCTTTTAGTGGATTATTATCTGGGTTATTAGCACGTTAATTAGGTGGAGCATTAACGAAATGAGGCCTGAAGTCCTCAGGTCCGACGACCAAGGCGCAGACACGTGCACGGTGGCTCTGACGTGCATGAACGAGGCCGCAGGAGCAGCTCTGCGATCGGCGCGGTGAGCGGAGGCACCACCGGGGAGGAACCACCGGAGGACCGGGGAGGAACCACCGGAGGACCGGGGAGGAACCACCGGAGAGGAACCACCGGAGGACCGGGGAGGAACCACTGGAGAGGAACCACCGGGGAGGAACCACCGGAGGACCGGGGAGGAACCACCGGGGAGGAACCACCGGAGAGGAACCACCGGAGGACCGGGGAGGAACCACTGGAGAGGAACCACCGGGGAGGAACCACCGGGGAGGAACTACCGGAGGACCGGGGAGGAACCACCATGTCGGAGGTTTCCATTGCACACCAGAGCATCTATCTATCTATCTATCTATCTATCTTGAAATCTTTCCTCTTGTTTCGCGGTAGCGCTGCAGTGACGTCATTCTTCAGAGAAGAGTTTTATGTACGCAATAATATCAATAATTGACATGGATGATTTATCATTAATGAATCAACAAATTATGTTTGTGAATTATTCGTTTTACAGTCGTTTATTTTTCAATGACAAAATAAGTTAAGAAAGCATGCGACAGAAAGCAAACACGGAGAGGAGGAAGAGCCGCTGTTTCAGTAGAGCTGACCCCAGCTTCATTCATTCATGCACGCGACAACAACGATAACAACAACAATAATAATAATAATAATAATAACAACAATAGAGTTTATATATACAGACATAAAGTCTTTTATTTTTGCACTCAGAGTGAGAGTTACTGAACAAAGATCCTGTGTGAGCACATTTAATCAATACATCTGATCAGAGCAGTGATTGTTCTCATCTCACAGATGCTGATGGTCCCTGAGTGTCACCTGTAGCCAAAACCGGGACAGGAACGCCGACCTTCATCTTGGGTTAGAATCAAGATTAGAATCCAAGATGAAGGTCAGTATTGAGTAATCAGCACTTGTGTTGATCATCTCCCTCCGTCAGTCAGCCTCCGTCAGTACGTCAGTCAGCCTCTGTCAGTACGTCAGTCAGCCTCCGTCAGTCAGCCTCCGTCAGTACGTCAGTCAGCCTCCGTCAGTCAGCCTCCGTCAGTACGTCAGTCAGCCTCCGTCAGTCAGCCTCCGTCAGTACATCAGTCAGCCTCCGTCAGTACGTCAGTCAGCCTCTGTCAGTACGTCAGTCAGCCTCCGTCAGTCAGCCTCCGTCAGTACTGCATCAGTACCATCTCTCAGGCTGATCAATACTGTTTATCAGTATTGATTTCCATCCATCCATCCATCCATCCATCCATCCATCCTTCCATCCATCCATCCATTTTCTGGATCCAATTCCAGATCTGGATAAACTAGAGCAGAGAAACGGACCAGTCAGTGATTGGTCCGTTTCTCTGGCCAATCAGAGATCTCTGAGGCTCTGCTGTGGGTGGCGCTCTCTCACTGTGAGGGTCATGACCTCACCAGAGGTCAGCAGGGGCCAGACAAGGTCGTGAGAAGAAAAACACACTTCTTATTTCTGATCAAAATAAAACCAGTCTGTCACCATGCCAACTAAATCACTGTCCTCACCTACTGACCTCTGACCTCTGACTCTCGCCTGGCAAACAGGAAGTGGTGCGCTTGGCTTGGGAGGGTTACACTGAGTGGTGTCAGATCTTCACACATGACCTTCCTCATCGTAACTCTGAGTCTGAGCAGAAGGACCAAGTTTATTAGGTAAAAAAGTTTTGATTCCTCATTTGAAACATGCGTCTTTGTTCGCGTGGACACTTAGCTAACATCCTCCACGTCAGCGGCTCTGAGCCGCTGGTCCCCGGTTCGCCGATGTGGGACCAGCTTCCACAGCCGGACTCCTGCAGTCCTGGTTTGCTCACAGTGTCAGAGTTGATTTCAGAGTCAATCACAGTGGGACAGGAAGTCCAGCACCGCTGCATGCAGGCAGTAGGCATCCAAACAGGAAGTAGCCTCCCTCCTACTACGAGGTGTTGAGGAGGGGTCTGGGGTAGACCCCTTGGTAGTAGCTGGCCTCTAAGGACTCCATGCTCCTCCCTCCAAGGCCAGACGGGCCCCCAGTGCTGTAGGAGGAGTACTGCAGCGCCTCGTAGGCCTTCAGGTCCAGTTTGTGCTGCTGCTCAGTGGAGGACATCAGATTATTGATGGAAAAGGGGTGGTTGAAGGAGTAGTGGGGATCCCCTTTCAGGTGCAGCTGGGATTCATGCGCCATTGGGTGGGGGGGCAGTGACAGCGAGGAAAGCAGCTGGGAACTGGACACCTTCAGGTCCGCTGTTCCTCCCTGAAGGTCCAGGCCTGGAGGTGAGGCTGCCTGGCTGGAGGAGGCCAGCAGCCCCCCAGGCTTGTCCCCAGATGGAGACGTTCCTCCACCTTCTTCTTTCCTGCCGTCACATTTCAGTGACGTCTTCTTCTCGCACTTGAACCTTTTCTGGCGCCGCAGGTAGCAGCCGTTCTCAAACATGTTCCCAGAGTCCGGGTGCAGGGTCCAGTAGGAGCCCTTCCCGGGTTTGTCTGGGGAGCGCGACACCTTCACAAAGCAGTCGTTGAAGGACAGCGAGTGTCGGATGGAGTTCTGCCAGCGCTGCTGGTTCTGCCGGTAGTACGGGAACAGGTCCATGATCCACTGGTAGATCTCGCTCAGGGTCAGCATCTTGCTGGGAGCCTGCTGGATCGCCATGGTGATGAGCGAAATGTAGGAGTACGGAGGTTTGGCGTGGGGGTAGCTCCGCCTGAAGGCTTTGTTGTCACGAGCTCGGTTCATCCCGCTGCCGCCGCCGCCGCCATACGCCATGCTGGACGACGGGCTCATGCCCCCGTACGGACTCAGACCCAGGGAGCCTTGCTGGGCCGGAACCGAGCTCATGTGTGAGGGACTCAGGGGGCCCCCCATCGGCGCCATGCCACCGCCCAGACCTGACATGGCCGCCGGAGTTGAGCTGCTCATCCCAGCCACGGGAGGCGGGCTGAGGGTGGAGCCGCTGTAGGACATGTTGAAGGAGCCGGACGTGGTCCCGCTGGACGACATGTAGCCTGTCATAGAGCCCAGACCGGAGCCCAGACCAGAACCCAGACCAGTGGCGGCCATGGACGGGTACATCTGCAAAGACAGCAGAGAGTTAGAGGAGCTGGACCAGGCCCAGACCCGGGCCCAGACCCAGACGCAGACAAAGACCCAGACCTGGACCCGGGCCCAGACTCGGACCTGGACCCAGACACAGACAAAGACCCAGACCTGGGCCCGGGCCCAGACCCAGACCCAGACCTGACCCACATCCTCGTGGCGGCTCACCCACCTCCGGCCTCTCCTGTTAACATGTTTCCAGTTGGACACAAAATAATTTCTGCTGAATAATTTCTGATTTAAAAAACAATTAGGTCAAATTATCAGTCAAAAAAAAATCACATTTTCATGTTGTTAAACTTTTAATGATGAGAATCAAACTGACTGACTGATCTGGTTGGTCAGTTCCTGAAGAATGAATTAATAATTAATTACGACTAAAAACGATCTCAGCTGGCTGATGATACGCTGTTGGAATAATGGTTATGATTAGATAATAACTGATTATTATTGAATATAACAAACATTTCTGTCAGACTCAGAATTTTTAATCACATCAACAAGTGATCGATCAGTGATCGGCTTCACGGCGTTTGTTCATAAATAAAAAATAAAGAGACGCTGCGAAATGTTCAGACGAGGCCGAAGCGAAGCTGCAAAAGCCTTTCAAATGCATCTTATTATTATTATTATTATTATTATTATTATTACTGTTATTCTTATCGTTATTATTATTATTATTATTATTACTGTTATTATTATTATTATTATTATTATTATTATTATTATTATTACTGTTATTATTATCGTTAGTATTATTATTATTATTAATTAACCTATAGAATTATAACTATTATTACTATTATTATTAACATCGTTTGAATTATAATTATTGCCGTCGTTTTATTTTACTATTGTTATTACGCGCTACATTTAAATACAGTCACATCAATAATAGTAGATCGATATTAAAATAATTACAAACTATCTGCTGTACCGTCAAATTTTCCACCCGATGCGTCAGATTTCTGAAATAATTGAAGCTTCTGGCGCTTTTGAAAAGTCGTCTTCGCGTGTTTTAATTTTTTCTTCAACCAATTCGATCACAGATCGATCATTTAAAGGTGATTAATCTATGAGAATCGGTGATTATCCAGTAGATTATCCGCTGTGTTAATTACAATTTGAAATCAATAGGAAAAATAAAATCAATAATCAACAGCGATCATCGGCGTCAACTCGGGTTCATTTAATCAACTGAAATACGGAGTTTTCAGTTGATCAGTTTGATCTCGCGCGGAGCTTCGCGTTAAAATGAAGAACAATTTAATCATTCCGGATTAAATGTATTCAAATGTTCAGGGTTTCAGTTGAGGATGTTGCGGATTTCTTGTCTTATTTTAGTGAATAAAATGTAGAAACAACAAACCTCACTGTAACATCGTTACGTGTTTGTGTTGTTACATTTAAATATTACATTTTCGATCGGAAACCTCGCACACTTGTCATCACCAACTTTTTTTGTGTTGTTTTTTTTTTTGTTTGTTTTGTTCCGGCGGTTCTGAGTCGAAAGTTCACCCACCTCCTCGCTGTAGAAGCCGCTCCAGTCCGGAGCTTCGTGTCCTTCCATCTTCACCGCGCTCAGCATGACGGGAGCCCGCAGCGCCCGCGCCGATCCGTCCCTAACCTGGTCCAGGTGAAGCCGTCCGGGCCGAGCCGAGCAGAGCCGAGCGGTCCGGAGCCGAGAGGAGCCGACAAGAGCGACTGAGTGAGGGAGAGAAGAGGAGGTGAGGATGACCTGAGGACGGATGTGATCCTCCTCCTGCAGGTCCAACCCTCGTGATCTCCTCCTACACACACACACACACACACACACACACACACACACACACACACACACACACACACATCCTTGAACTTCTATCTTTGTGAGGACCTTCATAATGTATTTCCAAGCCCCTGACCCTAACCATCCCAAACCATCTCAACTAACCCCTGACCCTAACTAACCCCTGACCCTAATCCAAACCCAGTTCTAACCCCGTCCTTAAAACCAAGTCCGCACCCTCAAACAGGCCTCTGAAGTTGTGAGGACCAGTCAAAATGTCCTAACTTTGCGAGTAGAAAGACTGATTCAGTATGAGGCAAGTACTGAAACACACACACACACAGATGTCAATCACAGTCAAGGTCATATTAATGAAACCAGATCAGTATTGACAGAACCTTGTGGCCTGGACCAGATGACCTCGGTGACCTCCAGATGTCCCACAGGTTTCTCCCTGATCCAGCAGTGCCGATCCAGGTTCCAGGCCGGGTCTTAACCAATCTCACCTGTGCCTGTTTGTGAGTGACGTCATCATTAAAGGTCCTGGCTCGTCCCCAGGGTCAAGGCAGGTTCTTCAGCTCAAAGTGCTGGACTGATAATTATGGTCTGTCGTAACTCACCTGTCACTCAGCCACGCCCACCTCTCCAGACTGACAGGTGAGAACACAAAGACCAACCGGAGCCAAAAGCAAGGCAGAGATTAGGACCTGCACCTGACCTTCAGGCTCATCTGTGTGT
Source organism: Pao palembangensis (assembly GCA_015343265.1). Lineage (NCBI taxonomy): Eukaryota > Metazoa > Chordata > Actinopteri > Tetraodontiformes > Tetraodontidae > Pao > Pao palembangensis. The sequence continues at coordinate 28,159,966 of CM027083.1, read as the reverse complement.
GTTTCATGACGGGGCTCCAGGTTCCAGCGGAGGGGAGGGCTCTGCAGGACCAGCTCGTGCACCCACGCACACTTCCTGTCCTGTCAATCATTAACAGGTGTCTGCGCTTACCTGAAGGTCCAGTCCTGACATCAGATCATGTGACCTGTGACGTCACACAGCTGTTTATTCTCCTGTTTAGTTTCTGTCATTGGTGGATGATCAATCAGTTCTGATCAAACCATCAGGTCTGATCACGTTTTCTGGGGGATGCTGCCACCTGCTGGTGAGATTAAGACCTACATCCCCCAGCCCCCCAGTCCAGTGCAGTCCAGTCCAGTCCAGTCCCAGTCCAGTCCAAGTCTAGTCCCAGTCCCAGTCCAGTCTCAGTCCAAGTCTAGTCCAAGTCCAGTCCCAGTCCAGTCCAGTCCAGTCCAAGTCTAGTCCAAGTCCAGTCCCAGTCCAGTCCAGTCCAGTCCAAGTCTAGTCCCAGTCCCAGTCCAGTCTCAGTCCCAGTCCAGTCCAGTCCAAGTCTAGTCCCAGTCCCAGTCCAGTCTCAGTCCAAGTCTAGTCCAAGTCTAGTCCAAGTCCAGTCCCAGTCCAGTCCCAGTCCAGTCCAAGTCCAAGTCCAGTCCAGTCCAGTCCAGTCTAGTCTCAGTCCAAGTCTAGTCCAGTCCAGTGCTACATCTTTTATTCTAAAATTGCTGTGACAGTGAGACAGTCCAGATGTTTCTCACTGTTCATATCTGCTTCTTTTGATCATAAAAGTGTGTTAGGATCAGAATTCACCTCTGACCTTCTGAAACTCTGGATATTTTTGGATCTCCACTAAAGCAGAAGTTTTCTGAGAGCCGCTGACCGGAGGCAGAGATCTTTAACTTCATTAACCTTCAAACACACAACAAACACGTGTAGACCAGGGCCCGTTTCAGAAAGCCGGTTTACAAAGTCAGGCTCAGAGCCGAAGCTCAGGGTATCCAAACCCTGAGCTGTGACTGAGAGTTTTGGGTTTCAGAACTCGTGTTAGCAACTGCCTTAATCAACTCTGACTCACAGTTACCCTGAGTGAGGCTCGTGCACGAGGATCTAAACAGCCTTATCAATGGAGCACAGAAAACCTGATTCACTATGGCAACGAGTGAAAAAACCTTGATGGTCCCACTTCTCCCTGTTGGAGATGGAAGACTTCATGAGCGCGGACACCGAAAATGTGCATGTTTTCAAGAAAAAAAGATACTGCGGCAAAAGAGAGATAGTTGAAAACTGCTGGGCGAGTCCCTGAGAGATTATTAACTGGAGAGAGGAAAAAAGAAAATGTTGGGTCTTGGTTGTTCCACTCATTAACATTTTTATTCTAGATGTGTGTTTGAGCCACAGGTGACACCCAACAGGCCACAGGTGACACCCAACAGGCACCAAACAGACTTGGCAGAAAGTTAAGATGAAATACAAAAATATAGTTCAAACATGTCAGACATGATTTAAATTCCAGCTGCTGTGGCGGCCTTTAGCCCGTCCTCATTAAGAAGATAAAAAAACCGAATCCCAACGAACCGAGAGCCGATCAGCAGCATGAGCGAGGTGAGGCTGAGAAGGCTGATAAGAAGCAACCGAGGGTGAAACCAGATCTGGACGCTCACAGAAGCTCCCACTGGGGCTTCAGCAGACGTCTGATCGGGGGCGGAGCTTCCTCGCCCGACAGTCTGCAGGCTTAGAGAGCAGCGGAAAGTCGGGCTTATTTGGAATGAACCTGCTCGCGAGCGGGTTCATTTGAAAGCGTATGTTACCATGGTAACAGACTCGGAGTTTCGCTGAACCCGCTTTCTGAAACGGGCCCCAGATGACTTTCATCCATAAATATGTCAGCAAGAAACGGCCAAAACTGTGAAAGGGCTAAATTCCAGGTGCTGCTGCGTCACCTCCACCTTCAGGCAGCAGCATCTTGGACGGAGACGGAGACACTGGGGTTTATGGTGTTTATTGATCTATTACAGTGACATTAAACAGCCCTGTTCAGACACACACCTTATTTTTAAGAATTAAACATGCTGAGATAAAAAACCACCGCCATGACCCTGAAAAGCGTCCACTCAGCTGTGAGACACACGTCTGTCTCCCTCTGCTGGACGGGTGATGACATCTCAACTCAATGCTGCTCATTTCTCCTGATCTTTGCTGTCCATCGACATTTTCTCCGCCTTCTTCGCAGCTCGCCTCTTTGACCTTCTCATCACGCAACATTTGATCACCACTGCAACCAGCAGCACCAGAACTACCAGTGCTGCTGCGGCAACCAGCGCTGGGATTAGGGGCCCTGCAGGGGCCCCTCTGTCGGGGCTTCCAGCTGTGTCCCTGCACGTGGGCGAGTCCTCGCTGACCACGTCGCCCTTCTCATCGGTGCAGACGCACCTGTAGGAGCCCAGCGTGTTCAGGCAGCCGCGCCTGCAGGGGGCGCCAGTCTGGCACTCGTTCACGTCTTCGCACGTCCCCGAAGCGCTCTTGTGGAATCCGTCGTCACAGGGGACACAGATGCTGCTGAAGTTAGCGACAGACCCATCCAGCAGGCGCCACAGCGCCGGCTGGCCTGAGCAGCGGACCTCCACCAGGACCCCAGGGCTCCAACACTCTACCTGGATCCTGCCGGGGTCTTTGGGGTCCGGAATCAACGAACGGGCTGCCGAGGAGCCGGGACGCCGACACGAGCCGGATCCTCCATCCTGCTGAGATCCATAATGGGAGTCGGGTGGGTGGTTTGACTCTGCTCGGCTGACAGGATTTTCTGGCTCAGGGGTGGTGTTCTGCGGCTCAGGGGCGGGGCTGGATGGCTGCGGCTCCGGTTCTGCGGAGGTAGGTTCCAGGCTTGGCCCAGTGGGTGTCGGCGGCTCCGTGTGCTTACAGATAAACGGGTATCGGCTCCTGCAGCTGACTGGGATCAGACCCCATCCAGCCACGGCCGGTCCACCGAGCTGGGCCTTCAGCGCAGCACAGCGGACCGTGGTACAGGTGTGCTCTGGCTCCTCTGCCCAGCGGCTCACCTGTGTCACATCGCTGCCGTCAGACGTCCACTTGAATCCTCTGAGTGGGAGAACTGGAACCATACACTCGTTCTTGGCCTTCCGCAAACCCACCCAGAAGGTGAGCTCGGCGTGGGTGGGAGGTGGCACTGACCTGGAGATGAGGGCCAGGATGTGGTCCACCTCCTGGTGAGTAGCGAGGCTGGTGAGAAGGCCAGGAGAACAGGCTGCAGTGGCCTGATCGAAGGGGACCCGGCTCTGCTGGAGGCTGTAATACGGAGGCTGAGCTGCAACGTTGCTGAGCACAGCTGTGACTGAGGTCCACACACACACCCAGAAGCACGGGGCCATGTCCTGGGAGTGCTCGGCTCTGGGAGAACAGAGAACAGGAAGCTTGGAACAGAACCTTCAGAGAGGAAGCCTGACTGGTACTGACTGAGCTGGAAAAGGGGTGATCACACCAACGCTGTAAAAAAAACCTGTCCAAATGTGAGCAGCCAGACCTCCTGATGCTAACCACGCTAACCCGCTAACACACCTGCAGGTGCTTGGCCTGTCCTGGTCTCTGGGACACGGACACACACACACACACCTGTGTCTGCTGCTCCTCTTACCTTCTCTGCACTTGATCGTCCTGCTCCTTTCTTTCTTTCTGTCTTTCGCTGCGCTCCTCTTTACTCAGCTCTTCGGCTTCTCCTCCACAGGAACTCCTCCTAAAAAGCGACTTCTCCCCGTGTCCTGCAGAGCCCCTCCCCCTCCTCCTCCCCCAGGACAGGAAGTGTGCTACATCTTGATATGAGTCGTTTCATCAAATCCAAGCAGACTGAAAGGTGGAGATTCTTAGGAGAGGTCTGATCAGGTGGAGGCGTGTCCAGCAGGTGAATCAGGTGTCGCCGGTCGGTCGCCGACTGAACACAAACCTTCAAAACCATCATGGATGTTTGCTGACACGGAGACCCAGATGCTTCCTGCAGGAAGCGTGTGAAGAATAGCAGGAAGCTCCACTTGGTAGGTGGAGCTGTGAGACCGTTGTCATAGTAACTCAGCAACAGATATCCTGAGTGAGTGTAGGTTCGAAACTACACTTAGTCTGACTAAACTTCTGTCTGAAAGACGCCAGGGTTCTAAACTATAGTATAGAACCCTGGTCCAGGATCAGATCTTTGGTTGTGGAGGACCCTGGTCCAGGATCAGACCCTTGGTTGTGGAGGACCCTGGTCCAGGTTCAGACCCTTGGTTGTGGAGGACCCTGGTCCAGGTTCAGACCCTTGGTTGTGGAGGACCCTGGTCCAGGATCAGACCTTTGGTTGTGGAGGACCCTGGTCCAGGATCAGCTCTTTGGTTGCGGAGGACCCTGGTCCAGGATCAGACTTTTGGAACATGGACAGGAAGTAGTGAAGAAGCCATGAGGACAGAAGAGCTCCTGAGCGACAGGATGTTGGAGACACTTTTATTCAGTGACAGAGAAGCTCTCAACATGAAGAACGTTAACATCAACATTGCTCCTCTCCTCAGATCAGCTCCAGTCACTTCAGCCCCGTTTCCGTGGACCACTCCCTCTGCCCAACGCTCATGGGAAAGCTGGACAGTGTACAGGTGTGTAAAATGGTTGTCATGACAACTTAGGCAGCAGACGCAAGATAAAAAAGGAGGCATGAGGGGAGAGACACACAAGCGTGCTCAGGCAGCGCTGGACACAGCAAGCTTCTTCAGGTGGTCCATGAAGACCTGCAGGCTGACGTCGTCGGTCAGGATGGGAGCTCCGGACTCCTGTGGACATCGTCATGGTTACCAGACATGACAGATGGACAGACAGCAAAGGTGGAGCCACTCACCTGACCCCAGGCATACATGTTGTTGTGGGTCTGAGACGGGTTGACTTTGGACAGCAGGAAGCGAGCCTGCAGAGAGAGACACCATCAGTGACACCATCAGCAGGTTCCCAGCCAGCCCGGCTCACCACAGCGTTGCTATGGAGACCACCCTGAACCAGCCCCGTTCACGGGGTAACAATGGCAACCATCTGAGATGTTCCAAGCCTGGCTGTGTGTAGTTACATACTAATGAGCTGCTGATGGCGCTCAGGGTCAGGGCCAGGGTCAGGGCCAGGGCCAGGGTCAGGGCAGGTCAGGAGTCAGGCCAGAGCTGTGGCTAGGCCAGGTCAGGGCCAGGCTAGGCCAGAGTCAGGTCAGGCCAGAGTCAGCCATGGGCTGTGAGCCAGGCCAGGGCCAGAGTCAGACCAGGGTCAGAGTCAGGCCAGAGCCAAGGTCAGGCCAGGGCCAGGAGTCAGGGTCAGGCTAGGCCAGAGTCAGGCTGTGGGTCAGGCCAGGCTGTGGTCAGAGTCAGGCCAGGTCAGGCTTCAGCCAGGCCAGGCCAGAGTCAGGACCAGGGCTGGCTGCGCCACCAGCGCTGAGCCGCACCAGATGAGAGCCAGGCTGGAGCGAAGGTCAGGCCAGGCTGCCACAGCCACACGCCACCACACGCGCACTGAGTCACATGTCACGTCACACCAGGCCATAGTCAAACACCGCCTGCACGGCCAGGTCAGTCAACAACATGAATATGCAGAATATCATGGTCAGTCACGAACAATGAACACATCAGTCAATGAACAAACAAATATCATAAACATATCAACTATCAATGAACAACAAACATCACTGCAATGAAACAAATATCATCAATATCAACAAAACAAACAATGAACACTATATCTAATGCGCCAAGTCTAGTCAAAACAATGCTCAAATGTACCATGTCAATAATGCTGTCGTTGTGCCAGGGTTGGGGGTTGTGGTTGTGGTTAGTTAGGTTAGGGCTAGGCTAGGTTGTGGGTTAGGGTCAGGGTTCAGGCTAGAGTCAGGGCTAGGCTAGAGCTAGGCTAGGGTTGTGGGCTAGAGTTGGGGCTAGGGTAGAGTCAGACCAGGCTGGGAGTCAGCCACAGAGTCGCGTCAGGGCCAGCTGTGAGTCAGGCTAGGCCAGAGCTGGGGCCAGGCCAGGTTGTGTCAGCCAGGGTCAGGATCAGGGTCAGGGCTGTGGTCAGGGCTAGGCTGTGTCAGGTCAGGCTGTGATCAGGTCAGGTCAGGCTGAGCCAGGCCAGGCCAGGGCTGTGAGTCAGGCCAGGCCAGAGTCAGGCTGTGGGTCAGGGCTGAGCCAGTTGTGGTCAGGGCCAGGCCAGAGTCAGGCTGTGAGTCAGGGCCAGAGTTGTGGCCAGGCCAGGGCTTTCAGGATTGTGGTCAGGTCAGGGTCAGGTCAGAGCTGAAGAAGAAGCAGAGCCAGGCTACAGGGCCAGAGTCAGGGTCAGAGTCAGGGCCAGGGTCAGGTCAGGGCCAGGGTCAGAGGTCAGCCAGGCCAGGCCAGAGCCGGGGGCCAGGGCTGTGAGCCAGCCAGAGTTGTGCCAGAGTCAGGCCAGGCCAGAGTCAGGCCAGGCCAGAGTCAGGCCAGGCCAGGAGTCAGGCTGTGAGCTGGTGGGCCAGGCCAGAGTCAGGTCAGAGAGTCAGGCCAGAGTCAGGGCCAGGGTCAGGGTCAGGGCGGACTCACCTGGCTGCCGCCGTGCTCGGTGTCGGCGTAGCGAGGCATGGGGAAGCGCTATGCAGTAGCAGCTCCTGCCGCCGCCCACCGGAGCCTGAAGGAGGTGGCCGAAGTTCTCGCACCGGCATCTCCTGGTAACCAGCCTTCCTCCACTGGCACCGTCCGTGTCACAGAACATTACACACATCGCACAATGGCCAGTCGCACACACTCCCTGATGTCACCTAACACAATAAAAACGTGTGTGCATGTGCATGCGCAGTGTGTGCGCGAGCGCATGTGTGTGTGCGTGAGTGTGTGCGCGCGTGAGCGCAGTGCATGAGCGAGCATGTGTGTGCGTGAGCGCGTGTGTGCGTAAGGCGTGTGTGCTGAGCGTGTGTGCGTGCCTGCATGTGTGTGCGCGTGCAAAGTATGCCTGCATGTGTGTGTGCGCGTGCGCGTGTGTTGAGCGTGCGTGCGTGTGTGTGTGTGAGCGTGTGTGTGTGCGTGTGTGCGTGTGTGCGCGTGAGCTGTGCGCACGTGTGTGTGCGTGAGCGCAGTGTGCTGTGAGCGTTGTGTGCGCCTCAGCGTGGTGCGTGAGAGTGTGTGTGCGTGAGCGTGTGTGTGCGTGCGTGTGTGTGCGTGAGCGTTTGTGTGCGTGCCTGCATGTGTGTGCGTGCGTGTGTGTGCGTGAGAGTGTGTGTGCGTGCGTGAGCATGTGTGTGCCTGCATGTGTGTGCGTGAGAGTGTGTGTGCGTGCGTGAGCGAGCATGTGTGTGCGTGCGCGTGCGTGCACCTCTCCATGATAGATGAGGATCTGGAAGAACGTGTCCATTAACAGGATACGATCCGGCAGGATGCTGCTGCTGTCCAACAAAACTGGCTGAAAGACACAGACGGGTTCAGCCTGGAGCCTTTGTGTGTGTGAGTGTGTGTGTGTGTGAACACACACCTCTGGAGGCCCGTTGAAGGAGTAGGCGTAGAGGACAGGCTGAATCATGATGAGGGCCTGAGTCAGGTCCTGCCTGTTGAAGTGATGTCTGTAGTAGGAGCTCTCATCAGGACTGTTGTTGAAGACCTGCAGGAACGGAGAACGCCGCAGGTGGAACATGAACTGGAAACAGAGAAGAAGAACTTCAGTGGTGTCCAGCCTTCAGTGTCACGTCCTTCAGTTCAAGCACTCCAGCTGAGCCTCTGACGTGTCTGACTGAGCAGCATGTGGACGGGGACAGAGGTCCCAACGCTGAGCTCCCATGGTTGCACCTTCTGCCAACCACTGAACCTGCAGGAGGGACTACCTGAGGGTAGAGGGAGAAGGTCTCCGAGAACCTGAAGGAGTTCGGATCGTCTTTGTGATAATCTCCAAACTTCTGACACTGAAGACAACAGCAGTATGTGTCAGATCATCAGCTTCCTGAGGCAGAACGTGTCCAGAAAGCTCAACCTTGTCCTACCAGTCGAATCAGCTGTCTGTCCAACCAGCGCAGGACATCAGGCCCCTCCTCCGTCTCCGCCCGGTACACCGACAACCTCGCCATCAAGATGGCTGCTGCCTCCTGATCAAAGGACGCGGCGATGCTCTGAAGCTGAGACTGAGCGTCTGCCCAGCTGAGGACACACACACACACACACACACACACACACACACACACACACACACACACAGGTTGGTGGTTGTTTCTCGGCCAGACTGAGCAGTGTGTGTGCTGCCTACTTCCTGGCGATGGTGGTCACTCTGATGCGTCTCTTTCCTGACGAGTGTTGGTACTGAGTCACAAACTGGACGGCTCCACGGCCACCCTGAGGGATGGGAGCGTTGTGCTGCAACACACACACACACACACACACACACACACAAAAGGAGATGGCCTCAGCTCAGGCTAAGGTGAACATGCTGCAGATGCTGACATAGTTCCAGCCCTGATCTTCACTCTTCCCTCACAGGTAACGCACGCACACACACACACGCACACACACACACACGTACAGCATGAAGCTCCATCAGAGCCCTGCTTCCACTCCTCCTGTGTCCAGCAGCCATGGTGGACGTCTCCAGGCTTCTCCGCCGCCCTGATGCTACTTTCCAGTGTAGCCTCAGTCTCTGGGAACCTCCTCCTGCTCCTGCCGCTCTGCTGGGCCTGACCCTGAGCTCCAGCCTCAGCGACCTGGCCCTCGGGGTCTCCATCATCCCCTGTGGAGCCTACAATGGACTGAGGGGCCAGGCAGGTGTGAACGGGAGGGTCCAGGCTGTTGGTCTTCATCCTCCTGCAGATGTGGTCCATCTCCTCCTCCACCTGGGGGACTGTGGCCAGGTTCCTGGAGGTCTGCTTGGCCCTGAGCTCCAGCAGCATCTGGATGCCCAGGAGGAGCTGGGCAGCTGTGCTCCTGCTCTGGACCTTCTGCTGGGCTTCAGATCGTATGCCTACAGCCAGTCCAGGTTTCTGAGCTGTCCCAGCCTCAGCCCTCACAACAGCGTGGATGCTGGTGGGCGTGCTGGTGCCAGTCTGAACAACGTGCTCTCTGCATGGCTCCATGGTGCTCGTGGCCAGGAGACAGGCCAGGACGGGCACCTTCGTTTCTACGTTCCTGCCAACAACTTCCTGAGGAGCTCCACGGCTAACCTGCTTCATCCTAGCCCCAGACATGCTTGAGTTGAGGAAGCTAGTTGAAGATGAGAACGATGAGGAGCATCAGAGGTCCAGCAGGACCTCGGAGGTCTCCACTGCTGGTCCCACGTCAGCATCAGCACCCAACCCTTCATCACCCACATGGAATTCATCGGTTCTTAGCAACCAACTCTTCCAGTTACTGTGGAAACAGACAGGCAGACAGACAGACAGGCAGACAGACAGGCAGGCAGGCAGGCAGGCAGGCAGGCAGACAGACAGGCAGGCAGGCAGGCAGGCAGGCAGGCAGGCAGGCAGGCAGGCAGACAGGCAGACAGACAGGCAGGCAGGCAGGCAGGCAGGCAGGCAGGCAGACAGGCAGGCAGGCAGGCAGGCAGGCAGGCAGGCACAGACAGACAGACAGGCACAGACAGGCAGGCAGGCAGACAGACAGACAGACAGACAGACAAGCAGGCAGGCAGACAGACAGGCACAGACAGGCAGGCAGGCAGGCAGGCAGGCAGACAGACAGACAGGCAGACAGACAAGCAGGCAGGCAGACAAGCAGGCAGGCAGACAGACAGACAGGCACAGGCAGACAGACAGGCACAGACAGACAGACAGGCGCAGACAGGCACAGACAGACAGGCAGGCAGACAGACAGACAGGCAGGCAGGCAGACAGACAGACAAGCAGGCAGGCAGACAAGCAGGCAGGCACAGGCAGACAGACAGGCAGACAGACAGGCAGGCAGGCAGACAGACAGACAAGCAGGCAGGCAGGCAGGCAGACAGACAGACAGACAGGCACAGGCAGACAGACAGGCACAGACAGGCAGACACAGACAGGCAGACAGGCACGCACAGGCAGGCAGACAGACAGGCAGGCAGAGATGGACAGACAGGCAGGCAGACAGACAGGCCCCTGCTGTCACAGAAGCTCTTTGTGGAGATAGTAACAGTAACTCCAGAAGGTGTAAAGCTGCTCAGGTGTTTGTACCTGGTTGACCACCTCAAAATAAAGAGCCAGGGTGGTCATGGGGTCCAGGCCACACATCTTCCACTGACAGGTTCCTCCGTTCCCGATCTCCTGTATACACACACGCAGCAGCAGGGTTAGGCTGCTAACACACTTCAGGTGAAGCCTTTGCTGAGAAGGACTGAGAAGAACATACGTTCTCAGACACAGACGGTCCTTTGGCACCCAGAGACACACATGGACCAATGGCTCCAGAAACTTTAATTTCTCTGGATGTCTGAGGAAGAAGACATAGATCAGCTGGGAGTTCATGTCAGCAGGTGAGAGAGAGACAGGGAGAGCTCACACCTTGACCTCCAGCGTAGCACCAAAGGCCATCTTGAAGGAGCCCTGAACGTCTTTGGTGAAAACTCTCTGGAAGGTCTGTTTAAAAAGTGATGTGTTGAAGGAGTCTGCCATCACCATGTAACCCCTGGCAACAAGAAGGAGCCGTCAGGATAGAAAACAACACACAGCAGAAGGACGGGAGTGTGTGTAGACAGTCCAGAAGGCCAGAGTGTGTGTAGCTACCCTGTAGAGTTGGTGCAGCACTTCATCTCCAGCAGCCCCGTCTGGTCCAGAGCACACGCGTAGATGTCCATGATATGGCCGTTAGTGGAGGCTCTGTTAGCGAGGGACTCATAGTGCTAGAGGACACACACACACACACACATACTCTTTGTTAGCATGATTCCAGGCTCAGAGTCCAGTGTTTATTCTGGTTTCTCCCTCACTTTGGTGGCCTTCTTGGTGTACTTGGCGTTGTCCTTCTCCAGGTCGTGCCAGGACCTGATGGGCATCTTCAGCTCATCTCCGACCACCATGCCAGGACCCTGTGTTGCAGGCCCACCGATGAAGGTCATGATGCGAGCTCCCGTGTTTGGAAAGGTGCACTGCAGGTAAAACCACAGCGTGAGTGTAACCTTTGTGCTTTTAAAGACTCCAACCCTCATGTTTTACCTCTAGCAGGCCAACAGCGATGGACATGGCCACGCCCAGAGAACGCAGAGGCCTCTTCCCTTGAGTGACAGGCCAGGGGTCACGCTGCAGCTCCCCCAGCAGGTCAGTAAGGTTCATGTCAATCTTCTGCACTGGCTGCAAGAACCTGCCCCCAAAACACATCACACCATGGCTCAGGGTTAGGCTTGGTTCAGGGTTCAGGGTCAGGGTTAGTTTTGGTTCAGGGTTCAGGGTTAGGCTTGGTTCAGGGTTCAGGGTTCAGGGTCAGGCCAGGGTTCAGGGTCAGGCCAGGGTTCAGGGTCAGGCTTGGTTCAGGTTTCAGGGTCAGGGTTGGTTCAGGATTCAGGGTCAGGGTTGGTTCAGAGTCAGGGTTAGGCTTGTTTCAGGGTTCAGGGTTAGGCTTGGTTCAGGGTTCAGGGTCAGGCCAGGGTCAGGGTCAGGCTTGGTTCAGGTTGCAGGGTCAGGGTTGGTTCAGGGTTCAGAGTCAGGGTTAGGCTTGGTTCAGGTTTCAGGGTCAGGGTTGGTTCAGGGTCAGGGCTGGTTCAGGGTTCAGAGTCAGGGTTAGACTTGGTTCAGGTTTCAGGGTCAGGGTTAGGCTTGGTTCAGGGCCTGGTTTTGGGCCTGGCTTTGGGGAATTTACCTGTTGGACAGAGGCTGTTGGGCTGCTTGAGGAGCTCGTCCCTGAGTGGCTAAAGGTTTGGTCAGACCCAGCATCTCCTGCAACGACAAGTCACAAAAACTGCTTAGCAAACGTGTCTACATCCAGTCAGACTGCTGGTCCGGCCCTGAACCCTGAACCATCCAGGCAGACTGCTGGTCTGGCCCTGAACCCTGAACCATCCAGGCAGACTGCTGGACTTGATTACTCCTATCCCAACACAAAGAAGCTGCTGCTGGTGCTGCTGCTGCTGGAGCCAGAGCTGGTGCCTCCAGAGAACCGATTCGCTTCTCCACAGGCTGAGAGCCGCGCAGAGCCAAGCCAGACCCAGTTCTGCCTTTTATGAACCCACCAGGAAACATTGTTTGAGAGACAACAACAACGTATGTTCAGCCCAGCTCCAAGCCTGGAACCAGCCTGGAACCAGCCTGGAGGAAACGGGGCATGTGTGGTCTACTGACCTGTAGTTGCTTGGCACTGAGATCTTTCGTTCCTCTGAAGACATAACTTTTGGAGATGCCCTCACAGCCGAGCTCATGAACCTGAACCATCCGGCCAAATGTGATGAGACCCACCAGAGCTGTAGGGGGCAGCAGAGACAAGGACATCTGCAGAGACTCCTTCAAGGCCTGAAGGTCCTCGTCTTCCATACAGGTGTCCACCACATACAGGAAAACCAAAGGCATCTGAGGACCACGCTGGGAACACACAGCACACATGGTCAGCACCTGTCTCTGATCCACATCATGACCGTACCTGGACCTGGACTCACCTGGACCACATACTCGATGGTGGAGAACTGGGGCAGCAGCTCAGCAGGCTGGTTCACTTCAGAGATTCCGGCATAGGATGGAGGAAACTAAAACATGAGCAGGTGTCACTGGCAGTGTGTGTGTGTGTGTGTGTGTGTGTGTGTGTGTGTGTGTGTCTGAGCAGCAGAGCTTCAGCTGCTCTGTTTGGCTGATGATCTAAACCCTCCCCTTGGTGACATCCTTTGGTTTTCTCCTCCTCGGTAGCCAACACGCCCCTCCATTCCACGCTCCACCATGGGGAACATGCAGCCGCTCTGCTCCTCCACTATGGAGCTCAGCACCGGCGCCTCAGTCTGTCTTCAAAGCCAAACGTCAAAGCCGTGTGTCCGATAGCGCTTTGGCCCTGTGATCTATTTAGCATCACTGCTCAACCTAATTATCGCCTCGTTTTCCTGCTCTCTGCCTGTTTTCATTGCCTTCTCTAACTAACTTAGTGAGTGTGAGCTTGTGTAGAGACAACGAACCTGGTTCCTCTGGTAGCAGAAGTTACAGGCCCACAGCTTGGCTCTGTAGTCCACTTGGCTGAAACACACACCGGGACCGAGGTCAGACAGGAAGCAGCATCATCACACAGGCAGGAAAGTAGGAGCGCCTACCACAGGGGATTGAGCACAGCTCGGCAGGTTGCACGGCTGCACAGAACTGGTTCATACTGGATGGGGGGCAGGTCAGGCCGCTCCTTCAGAGGGGTGATCAGCGACGCCACTGGGACCACCATGCGGGTTGCCTCTAGTCGGCTCGACGGCCACACGTTCCAACTGAAGCGCACGCCATCACGGTCCTCATTCTGAGCAATGTACTCTGGAAAGGTTGCCATGACGATTCTGGGGGTATGCCACACTGACAGGTAAAAAGAGGGGTAACTGTGACGTCAGTGAACTCGGGCTGTGTCGTCTAGCGCCACCTTTGGGACAAGCAAGAACATCAGGTTTCAACAAAAGCGGCTTGAATGTCGACTTTAAATCACCAAAGTAATTAAAGGCCCTCTGGAACCCGGAACATCACCATCTGTTCCTAGGCCCGTTAGCAATATCATTTAAATCTGTCCAGAATCTTTCCAGGTTTTTTGCTTACAGACAGACAAACAGACAGATAGACAGACACCGGCTGCCTCGTCACCTCCACCGCACAGCATCTTCTAACAGCGAAAAAGAAGATGTTTGGACTGAATGTCCTGACCAGAGGGTTCATCAGGTGGCCAGTTCATCATCAAACATCGCCAGAAAACTTGAAGACGGACAGACATCGCCAATAAAATCAGGTTTGGAAAAGCTCTGGAATCAAATCTTATATTCTTAAAGCTTCCACCATCTCTCCAGCTTTCACAAACGGCGTATGCAATAATTAGTCTGATCAAAACAACGTAGTTTAACCGGATCATTTCTGACAGAGCTGATTGGAAATATCAGGTGATCAGATGATCTTTTCATATTCCCGGTAAGACTGCTGAGATCGGGCGACAATAAAACTCCACTAACTTTTATAACACACGTAACTATGCCAGTTGGAAAGTATGAGAAGAAAAAAGTTTAAATCCAAAGAGTTTAAATCTAGACGAAACAAAGCAAAACAACCGAGATCCGGTGAGCTACTATAACAGCTAACAGCAGCTAGTGGAGCACTTAGCTTAAGGCGTCACTCAGGTCATAGTAAGCAATTTATGCCGATTTACTTCCATATCCATATCCTCACTCAGAGTCTCACATCGGCTTCCCACACCAAAAACCTCACCTGGACCCAGTTATTTTTCCGGTGTGTCCAGTAAATCACCGTCGCTTTGCTCCTACCGCTTCGACTCTAGTGACAACGAAGCAAAACAACATGGCGGCGGCCGGCGCCACGTCAAGACAGGGAGCGTCTCAGTTAGCAGAGGTCTCACTCTGTGTCAAAAATAAATACATGTATCTTTACAAATTTTAAAACTAGCCAATTTGAAGTCCTCGTGCCATCCGAAACTATTTCAAATATGCAAACGGAATTAATAAAAAGTACATTACCATATTCACGACTTAAAAATTCACGATGAAGCTGGATCTTCTGTTCCAATAAAGTTTTAAATCGTGCACGGAAGAGTGACGTGGCTGTAGGGATTTTAAATACGCATACAAAAAAAAAAAAAAAAAAAAAAAAAACCCAATATGTATCGTTGCACGCTGAAGTAGGCATCTAACACAAGAGCAGTTTTGTACAATTATAATTTCTCCAAACTTGTGACAAGTAATCTATTGTGTCCCAATACGATCTTTGGCTGAGCAACACCATCGTCCTCTTTAAAATTTCAATAAAAATGGTCAATTCTTGTTTAAAAAAATGTCTCTTTTAGAAATACACACACCACATCAAAAACTGGCAAACAGGTCTAAAATGTTAAAGTAAAAATTTATTTGAGAAATATTTTCACAAATGATATAATCTTCATTGTAAGTTCATCATCACCATCATGTCTTTTTGACCTCATAACACTTATGCACAAATATAGCGGGGGTTCGTTTCAAGAGCTGCTATTCATCACTCTGCCACATATTCTTTAAAGGTTATCATCAACTGACTCAGAGTCTCTGCATGTTTTACCCCTAAATAAAGTCTTTATTAACAAGTCGGGTCCAGGAAGGAAAGGGCTGGTGTGGCCTTCCTATGGAGCTTTTACGTTTTAGGGCAACCTGTTGGTTGGCGGTCACATGTTGTTGAAATTCATCATGCCTTTCATGTTTCCAGCAGCTCCCTGCTGGAACTGACGCATCATGGACTGCAGACCTGCCATTCCACCTTAAAGAAAAACACCAGAAATGAATGAAGACATGAACGGTTAAGGACCAGCACAACCCTGAACAGATGCCGTTCCTTTGGCGCTGGCTGTCTGTGGAATTCCAGACAAAAGGAGCAGTTTTGGGGGACACCAATCTGCTCTGCAGATGGTGTTTATCTGGACCTGATCCTCTCATCTGTGGTAATCTGCTCATTTTAGCAGGCGTGCCACAGCATGACGCATCTCCTTCTACCTTCCAGCTAACGCAGTTGTGTGAGTGATATACTGTGTGCTTCTGAAGCTTGAAGGTGAGAGCACACGATATATCACTCAGGCAACTGTGCTGGCTTGATGCGACGGATGTCCCGCCCAGGTGGACACACCCCTGGATGCTGCTGAGCAGGACCACACTCACCCATGTGCTGCAGGACTCGGGGGTCCATCATTTTGGCCATCTGCTGGTTCAGTTTGGCCATCTGTGATGGGTTCACATTCTTGGACATGTCTCCTCCTGAAAGGTAGAAAAGGAGTAGGTTTAATCAGCCAGTCAACAGGACGTGACCTCCTTTCCTGCTTCCCCGGTGACCTTTAAAGAGGCCTTTGATGCCGCCCATCTTTTTGACCATCTGAGCAAACTTGGTGTACTGCGTAAGCAACTCCTGGACGTCTCTGGTGGCCACTCCAGACCCACGGGCTACTCTCTGGATTCTGTTTGGCTGCTTACTAAACAGCTTGGCACCATCTTTACTGTCCAGCTCTGAAAGCACAGTGTTCAATCATTTCTGGTGAGCAAGAAAGCCTGATGTGAAAGAGTCAACAGCTAACACGCTACCCTGGTCGTTCATGCTGTCCATGATGGTCATCAGCTTCTTCAGTCGTGCCATTGACTCCTGTTCATTTCCTTTACTCATGAAATCTGTACCGAAGCCTGGAATCATCCCCTGGATGCAGCACAGGGAGGGGGAGGGGAAGGAAGAGAGGGACTATTACCTCCGTTTATATCAGGTGAGCACGCTGTGAGGCAGAGGCTCAGGAGTCTGCGTGCGTACCATAATCTGTCCAAAGGGACCCATCTTCATGATGTTCTGGAACTGCTCATACATGTCTCTGAGGGTGAACTGGCCTGCAGGAGCGTTAGGGGTCAGAGGTCAAACATTATTCTTCAGGTACGGCTGCTGTCAGGCGATGCTTCTTACCGTGCTTCAGCTTGTCAATCAGCTCTTCATTGTCATCCAGTTTCAGGTCGTTAACTCTGTCGATCAAACCCTCAATGTCTCCCATTCCTGCCAATGAAGGGATCAGTCAGGTTTCCATGACAACGCAATGTGCGTATCAGAAGATGTGTCACAACATGAGGTTACCAAGAAGCTTGCTGATAAACGGTTGAGTTTTGAAAGGCTCAAAGTCATCAATGTGTTCTCCTGTTCCGATGAAGATGATGGGACTCCGAGTGGCTGCCACGCTGAAACAAGGAGGCAGGGCTTTAAAGGAAGGAACACCCACGCTCAGACAGGAAGCTGAAGCTGGCCTTACGCGCTCAGAGCTCCTCCTCCTTTGGCGTGTCCGTCCAATTTGGTGACAATTACTGAAGCCACGTCCACCTTGTCTTTAAAAGCTTTGGCCTGAGACTCACAGGCCTGACCAATGGACGCATCCATCACATACACAATGTTGTCTGGTTGCTATGGAAACAGGTTCAGAAGGTGGTAGGTGAGTGACATCACCAATTAGGCATTAACAAAAACTGAGTAATGTTGCTGATTCAGGTCACAGGGTCAGGGTTAGGAGGAGGAGGAGGAGGTGGTGCTCCCAGGAGTTAGGAGGAGGAGGAGAGTGAATTGTACTCAGGGTTGGGAGGAGGAGGAGGAGATGGTGTACTCAGGGTTGAGGAGGAGGAGGCGTGTACCCAGGAGTTGGGAGGAGGAGGAGGAGGTGGTGGTGGTGTACTCAGGGTTAGGAGGAGGAGGAGGGAGATGGTGTACTCAGGGGTTAGGAGGAGGGAGGGAGGAGATGGTGTGCTCAGGGGTTGGGAGGAGGAGGAGGAGGAGATGGTGTACTCCGGGGTTGGGAGGGAGGAGGAGGAGGAGATGGTGTACTCAGGGTTGGGAGGAGGGCGTGTACCCAGGGTTAGGAGGAGGAGGAGGAGGTGGTGTACTCAGGGTTAGGAGGAGGAGGAGGTGTACCCAGGGTTAGGAGGAGGAGGAGGAGGTGTACCCAGAGGTTAGGAGGAGGAGGAGGAGGTGGTGTACTCAGGGTTGGGAGGAGGAGGAGGTGGTGTGCTCAGGGGTTGGGAGGAGGAGGTGTACCCAGGGTTAGGAGGAGGGAGGAGGAGGAGGTGGTGTGCTCAGGGGTTAGGAGGAGGAGGAGGAGGTGGTGTGCTCCCAGGGTGGGAGGAGGGAGGAGGTGTACCCAGGGTTGGGAGGAGGAGAGGTGTACTCAGGGTTAGGAGGAGGAGGAGGAGGAGGAGATGGTGTACTCAGGGTTGGGAGGAGGGAGGAGGTGTGCCCAGGGTTGGGAGGAGGAGGAGGAGGTGTGCAGGGGTTAGGAGGAGGAGGAGGAGGTGGTGTGCTCAGGGTTAGGAGGAGGAGGAGGTGGTGTGTCTCAGGGTTAGGAGGAGGTGGCACCCAGGGTTAGGAGGAGGAGGAGGAGGGTGTGCCCAGGGTTAGGAGGGAGGAGGAGGTGTACCAGGGTTGGGAAGGGAGGGAGGAGGTGTGCTCAGGGGTTGGGAGGAGGAGGGAGGTGTCTCCAGGGAGGAGGAGGGAGATGGTGTGCTCAGGGTTGGGAGGAGGAGGAGGAGGAGATGGTGTACTCAGGGTTGGGGAGGAGGGAGGAGGGAGATGAATGTACCCAGGGTTAGGAGGAGGAGGAGGAGGAGGTGTACTCAGGTCTAGGAGGAGGAGGTGTACCCAGGGTTAGGAGGAGGAGGAGGAGGAGGTGTACTCAGGTCTAGGAGGAGGAGGTGTACCCAGGGTTAGGAGGAGGAGGAGGAGGAGGTGTACTCAGGTCTAGGAGGAGGAGGTGTACCCAGGGTTAGGAGGAGGAGGAGGAGGAGGTGTACTCAGGTCTAGGAGGAGGAGGTGTACCCAGGGTTAGGAGGAGGAGGAGGAGGAGGTGTACTCAGGTCTAGGAGGAGGAGGTGTACCCAGGGTTAGGAGGAGGAGGAGGAGGAGGTGTACTCAGGTCTAGGAGGAGGAGGTGTACCCAGGGTTAGGAGGAGGAGGAGGAGGAGGTGTACTCAGGTCTAGGAGGAGGAGGTGTACCCAGGGTTAGGAGGAGGAGGAGGAGGAGGTGTACTCAGGTCTAGGAGGAGGAGGTGTACTCAGGTCTAGGAGGAGGAGGTGTACTCAGGGACTGACCACAGCGTTGGACACTTGCAGCATCTCTTCAAACAGCGAGTCTTCCTGTTTGTGTCGTCCGCTCGTGTCCACAATGATAATTTCAAAGTTCTCAGCCTTAAACTTGTCCACGCCCTCTGTGGCGATCACCACTGGATCCATCTCTGTGTAACTGAACACAGCACAGGAGTGAGGTGAGCCAGTGGAGGAGAACACAGATCAGACCCTTTTCGGCTCCTCACCTGCCATAAAAAGGGATTCTGGCTTTGGTAGCGTTCTGTTTAAGCTGGTCGAAAGCACCTGAAAGATGCAAAAAGGTCGCCATAACAACGGTAAAAGTGATGTGTCTGGTAGGTAACAGTGCAAAGAACACACAGTTGTGTAGTAAAAGATGTCAGCGCTGCAAGGTCAGGAATGTTTGGCCTTGCAGCTGCGTACCTGCTCTGAAGGTGTCGGCACAGATCAGGCAGGTCTTCCAACCCTTCCTCTGATAATAGTAAGCCAGCTGCAGAGAGCAAGATTCACACCACACATTCAGCAGGAGGCATCATGGACAAAGGTGCTCTATTAATGTGGAGATGAGTGACGGTACCTTGGAGCAGGTCGTGGTTTTCCCACTGCCCTGCAGACCAACAAACATGATAACGTTGTTTTTTCCTTTGGTGGGGGTCCAGGCCTTCACACCAGGGTCTACCAGCTGAAACACATGTATACAGGAACTGTGAGTCACAACACAGAAAACACACACCGGGTTTAAAATGACGTGAGCAGCTTGTCCTGACAGGCCCGATTAACAGTTAAAAGCACAGTCACATGTTTTATCACGTTTCTCCGTCTCCAGGAATTCCAGAAGACTTGTGGAATCACCTTGACAAGCTCCTTGAAGACAGCATGTTGGATCATTCTTCGTTTGTTCAGGCCTGAAGCCATCTCCTCCAGGTCTATGGCAGCTCTGCAAAGACAAAGAAGATAGAAGACATGTTGGTGAGAGCTGCTAGCCAGACTAAAGGCGCTTTCCACTGCAGGAGCCTCCACCAAAGGGCCATTTACAGCAACTTTTTTGGGGCCTAAACAAGATTGGCCCCACAAAACTCCTGGGTGGGACTTGAGGCACTGACCCAGCACTGACTGGCTCAGCCCGGAGCAGGATGTGACGTGGAACCCAGCAGAAGTAGAGCTCCTGCAGTGGAAACGTGCCTTACGATGAGCTTCAGGTGCTGGATCAAGCTAACTTACTTCACATTCTCTCTCAGCTGTTTGACTAGTTTAATGTTGACATCAGCTTCGAGCAGAGCAGCGCACACCTCTTTCAGCATGGCATTCAACACCTGCACGGCAGACACACACACACGGGTGAATACAGACAGGAAACAGGCGAAGAGATGTACAGTATGTTCATGTTTGTAATGTAGTTTTTACAAAATTGTAGTTAGCAGTTTAACAAGTAAGCACATTTTTTGGCTGAATCGTGAAAAAAAAAACAAAAAAATATTGAGATGTTATCTGGCCAAGTCTGAGTGACCTCCTCGTTGATGATGGTGGCATTGCTGAGTGACCTCAGCGCCGAGGTGATCTTCCTTCCCAGGTCAGCTAAAACCATGACTGCAGTCTGAATGGGTCCTGTTGAAGATGCACAAGAAATGGGAGTGAAGGACCTCCTCAGGGCAGGTTAGCAGGTAAGTGCTGTACTACAGTCGCCTACGGAGAATGGAGAAAACAAAAAAAAAAAAAAAAGGCATGAAGACAGCATGTTGGTTTTCAGGGCCTGATTGACAGGATTTGTCACTAAAAACAATTAGACACGAATCAATTGATTTATCTTTACAATATAATAACAGTGAGGTTTTGAGGTCAATACGGAGAAATGCAGGCTGAGGCTGTCAGATATAGTACAAGAATAAAACATTAACCTGTTTCTGACACGCTAACAAGCTAATATCTGCGTGACGTCCTGCAACATATGTACAATATACCTCACTTTATAATATTTAGGAATATTTGTTTAACACAAAACGATCAATTTATGCAGTAGCATTTCAATAACAGTAATAAGAGCAGGATCAATCAACGCTACAAATAATATAAAACTATTTCTAGATTGTGGTCTGAGGAGTTAGATTTTCCACTAATAAATCCCACTGAGGTGTAAGGGGCCAAATTGGTCCGTCCACTCCTTTTAAATTTGTTGTGAACATTTTCCGAATTAAAACGCTAGCCCTACTTGACGACAGATTTGATTACGTGGTTGAAAAATAACCAATCCCAAAACTTTTCTCAAACATTATTTAAGCCCATAAGGCTCATCTCTACTAACTGCCATTACTCGATAATGATACTGATTGTACGATGATGTATTGCAGCTGCACTTTGTTTCGGTCGTTTTTTTTCTGATAGTTGTCAGAACACCGTCAGCTGTTTACAGCGTTTATCGCTAACATTAGCTTAGCCGTTACCTGTCGCGTGAAAAAGAATGAAGGTTCGCACCACTAGTGTCGAGTTAGCTGCTGACATACCTCATATCATGATGAAATAAAAGCATACATCTTACGCCAACGAATATTACGTTCTTACCAAAACATTCGAGTTTAATCACAGCACTGTTGAACACAGGGGACCTCACAGGAGGACGTCATCAATCACAGTTGACCCGGAAGCAAATCAGCTGAACCCATACGTCTGTCTGTGAGTGAGAATCTACACAGACGTCATACGTCTGTCTGTTTGAAGCGTCGCCTGAAAATGACGTCACAATTAAGCGCGGTCTTCTGCGGACAGAAACGTTAAATTGACATTTGATTTCAAATTATTCACATAACAGCTGATAATGGGGAGCTTTTGGAAAAAATGAATTTTTCTGAGGCAAAGTCGGAAATGAAGCAGCTCCTGGGCAGGGTGGACCCGTCCGAACTGCCCAGACTGATCAACTGGATCCAAGGATCAGGTGAGCCGCCCGGAACCACAGGACCAAAGACCTCATCACTTGTCACCCTCACAAAAGTGGCGGTGTTACCAGTTACCCCTGCAGTCATGCATTAGTATTCCAGTGCTGCCATGAACTGGTCAGACTGTAGATTAGGATGTTAATTATGATTTTAGAAAAATGTTAGGTTTTGCTATTTTGCTAACAGGCAGATAAACGCCAGCTGTCACATGACGTCCTGCTTATTAAACACTCAAAATTACAATTTTAATCTGAAGGACCTGAACAATCATTTACCTGAGAATTGAGCAGGTTATTGGGTCTCTGATTTATATTCTGCAGATGAGATTGATGAGCTGCTGTTCGACAACAGGAGGACCATTCTAAAGAGCATTGCTGATGACCTTCGAGCGCGTCTGCCACCAAACGCCATGTTTTCCTCTGAGACTACTGTGCACAGCAAGGTGATGCATCAAAGTGTTTCTGTAGTCCAGCAGAATCCTGCAGACTTAGCTAATGATGACAGTACTCCATCCATAATGTTGACGGTGCAGATGCAGCGGCTGTGTTGCCCAACGCTCCACGTGGACAGCTTCCTGTATGATGAGGATCAGGTGGATTCTCTGTGTGAGACTGGAACCATGAGTCGATCATTCTGCCTTACCTGTGGTTCCTACAGAACTGCCCCCTTGGGTCAGAACACATCGACAACAATCTTATCATCAACAGTCACACCCAGCTGACAGCTGTCTTCTTCTCCTGCAGATTTCATTTCTCACTCCTTCTCCATCTCAGAACTTCAGTTTATTTTCCAGAAGGTTCTGCCAGACCTGAATGGATGTGTCCTGGTGGATGTGGGCTCAAGACTGGGAGCTGTCCTGTATGGGGTCAGTATATCTAAAAGAGGGATGTCCAAACCAGTCCACAAAGGGTCATCGCAGCAAGTTTTTCTTCCAGCCAATCAAGCACAGGCAGTTTGACCAATCAGCTGTCTGATGTCTCCAGTCGGTTGATAAATGAGCCAAGTCTGCTTCTGGTGGGCTGTTGCTTGGGGAAAACTAATCCTGATCCCTGCAGTCCTTCTGGATCTGACATCTGTGTGTGTGTGTGTGTGTGTGTGTGTTTTCAGGGTTATGTGTTCAGTTCAGCCCCCCAGCTGATTGGTTTAGAGATCAGTGAAGAATTTGTGAAACTGCAGAAAGACATTGTGGAAAAGTATCAGCTGACAGACAGAATCAAGGTACCAATAATACACACAGAGTACACACAATATCCTGACAGTGCACGTGCACACTCAGCAGGTGGGTTTGTGACCAGTTTCATTTTCTGCAGGTTCTACACACTGATGTGTGTTTGCAACAAGCTCTTCTTCACAACACTGATGTTCTCATCATGAACAACGTGTTTGAGTTCTTCATGGAACCTTCTGAACAAGCCAGGTGAGCAAACACACTTAAGACACCTCAGAGTCCAGAGAAGTGTGTGCATGCAGCAGGACTGGCTGATGTTGTGTGGCTGCTGCTGACGTGCTTTTAAACATGTGACAGACTGCACTAGTGCAGGTTCTGGTGGGACCTCCGAGGTTCTACGATGGCAAACATAGAGGGGAGAGATGCAGATGTTTATGGTGGAAATGTTGTCTGTCTGTCTGTCGGTCTACCCGGGTATTTATGGTCTGTGTGTGTGCTTGTGTAGTGCATGGAGCTTCATCATGCAGAACTTCAGGAAGAGAGGGTCTCTGCTGGTCACAGTCCCCAGTCTAGACGAGAGTCTGAACACACTACAAGTAAAACACACACTTGTCTACGCTCAACAAGAAAACGTCACTTAGGCCATGAAGTAACTGCTGACTGTTTGTGAGTAGATGGTGCTGCAGCCTGGTTGGGTGGAGGAACTTCCTGTGGACCGTGAGGTATACCTGGACAGACACACAGACCCGGACAGTCTGACACAGATCCATCTGTACCGAGTCCTTTAATCGGGACTCGACAGAACTGAACAACGTCTCAGGTGGATTTGGTTTGGGCCTCCAAAAGACCTTTTATTTTTGTGAATGCAGAATCGGGACTGCTGAATGGTTTTGTCCTAAACCTGAGGTCATCGGTGAGGCAGACGTCTGAACGGTAGCCTGCTAACATTAGCAAGAGGGTTCACTTCAGAAGGAAGTTCAGCAAATCCAGAATTTTTGACAGACATGAACAGAAATTGGATTGGTTCTTTATTCAGACGTCTTGTTTTTTGTTTCTAAATGAAGAACTTTTGCATCGTTCCTACAGAATTAGAAAACTGCCAGGACAGTAAAACTACTTTGTTGTGGTGACCTGCCAGTGTTTCAGCTGAAGACTTGCTGTCAGAGGGTTGATGTGAGTGTCTGTATGTAACCATTAAATTCACCCTGTCCGCCGTTTTACCATTTGTCTTTATCACAATATCTGAACTACATATATGTCTGTGTAGAGTCTCACTCATCCAGGTCATAGTTATCCAAAATTAGATCTCTCTGTGTCAACTGGAGTGAAAGGTTTCCTTGAAGAAGTTTCGCCCTCTCTCCAGAGAGCTTCTTCAGTTCTAAGCTTGCTGGGGGCAGAGCTTGAAAATCTAGCCCTGTGGACCATCGGCATGTTAATGGCCCGGGTGGTCAGATTTAGTGGATTCAGGTCTGTGACCCCTGTGGCATTAAAGACAAAAAACCCATCACTTTAATATTGTAAAATGATCGGGATGTCTATAACTGACTCGGCACCCAATCTTAGCAAAAACAACCCTGCTAGTTAAGCCTGGTGTTGACTGAGCACAGGCAGAAAGACGGCTGAATACCAGGTCAGTTCACACTGCCACCATGAGCCACTATCAGTTCACTATTGGTCTCCATAGTGACCTAACCAGGATAAATACATGAACAGCTCCAAGACTTGGTGCCTTGTGTCCATGACGGCTCTCTTTCATCCAGTTCAGTCATTTACGGCCTCCTTAAAATATGAAGTATGTACGTCGAGGTTGCGTCATCACTTGGACCCGCTTCCGGCTGTTCGCGCCATGTGACTTCAGACAGTGAAGCCCCGCCCATATGCTCAATGTGGTGCGTTCAAGTAATAAACTATAAAAAGAATCTAACGCACATGACATTTTTCAAATTTAATGATGGGTTTAGTTGTTTGAAATTGCTATTTTACTGTAGAAGTAGGGGTTTGTTTTTTCACAATCTGACACTTTTTTTCTTTACCATTTATCATTTGAAACAAAACATGAAATATGAGTCAGAGGTGTGAAATTTCCGAGCTTCGTCGTAGGGTCGTAAAGTGGAAGAAACTTCGTCAACAAGCCGCCGTTCGGAAGCTTCGTCGTCCCGGGACTCTTCGTCTGACCATCAGTTATCTCTTCATCAGTCCAGAGGTCGGTGAGTTTCTAACCCCGGGCTTCTGCTCTCCGGGATATTTCTAGGGCTGTTGGGAAGTGAGAGTGGTGTTTTGGCGAAGCGGAGTCGGCTGAGAGCCTCGTCTCCATGTGGGCAGATTACCGCCGAGTAGAACAAAAGACCCGCTCCGCCGGCTCATCTCTCCAGTATCCTCAACTCCGACTCCATCTCGACTGGCACGCTACTCGTACACTTCTTTGTCTTCCTTCCTTTTTAGTAAACAGTCGGTGGGTGACGCGGAGCTCCGAGATGCCGCTTCTCCACAGAAAACCCTTCACCCGGCAGCAACCTCCGGCGGACCTGCGGCCGGACGAAGAGGTCTTCCTCTGTAAGATCACATACGAAATCTTCAGAACCTACGAGTGAGTGTGGTCACCAGCCCCGGGTCAAACCGTTTACACGCACTTTGAATGAACTTCAGGTCGCAGAAAAACGACAGTGACCGAACCGAACCAAAACAGAACCAACAGGTTAAAGCGTCACGACCCGGTTCGAAAAGATGCGCCGGAAAGTGAGCGACTGACAAACGCGGCTAGCTGACTGAGCTAACACAAGTTAGCAGCCGTTAGCAAAAGTTGTTTAGCCGATAGCTGAGTGACGCAGGCCTGCTGTCACGTGACAGTATGGGCCACGTGCTCGTTCACCTGTGTGAAGGTCTGTTTCAGAAGTTGAGCCTGAGCACCAGAGCTCACACACACTTTTCCTCCCTCCAAACACGCACTCCAGAACAGTTCTGGTCCTCATCCTCCTGTGTTTGCTCACAGATGTCTGATGTTCTATCAAGAGTCCATATAAAAGTCATTGGTAATTAAATTATTCCACCAATATAACACTGATGGATACGTTTAACAACATTGTGAAACAGGAAACCTACATCATAAAACATGACAAATGATCAAAATGGAGTGTGTAATCCTGCCCCTTTTTCTGTTTTTTTGCTTTAACATTTCCATTTGTGATGCAGGTGGGCGCACCACATACATCCTGCTGTGGTTGCTATGGTGATATTTGTTTAGAGGAAGTGTGGGAAGTGTGGTAGTCCGTGTGGTCACAGTGCTGTCCTCTCCTCAGCGAGTTCTTCGAGCGGACCATCCTGTGCAACAGTCTGGTGTGGAGCTGTGCTCTGACTGGGCGAGCTGGCCTCACCTACCTGGAGGCCATGGAGAGTGAACGCCGGGCCCGCCAAAGCCTGAAGAGCTTCCCGGCCTCCTTGGTGGTGCCGCTGCTCCACCTCGTTGCTATAAGCCGTTGCAGCAGACTGTCTGACCTGTGTGAGGACGTCTACCTGTTCATCAAGAACCGCTTCTTCCCTGGAGAGGCTGTAGAGGTCACAAGGCGTAACGGAGCCAGGTACTGAGGGGGCGGAGCATGATTGGCGTGCTGTCATCAAGGCTGAGTCTGCTCAGCGACATGTAGAAATAAATCAGCGGGTCTGCAGGCCTCCACAGTTTACCTCTGCTTCTTCCTGTCAGACAGACGAGCGCTTTGCTTTTCAGTTTAGTGACATGTTTTTATTTCTGATTTGGAAGTAAAAATCTGTTCATGTGGTGTGTGTGTGTGTGTGTGTGTGTGTGGCACCGTACCGTACCGTGTTGCAGACAGGTGTGTGAGATCCTGCAGGTGCACTCTCCTTATTCCACTGCTAACGGAGCACCAGCGGCTAACCGCCACTGCAGACCAGCTGACACCGACAGTATCGTGATCAGCGACAGCGACGATGAGATCCACGCTGTGCAGAGTCTGCCTCCCACCGCCAAGGGGTCAGTAGGTCAAGGCCATGAAGAAGGGCGTGTGCTGACAGGCGTCGTGTTCACTTACACCCATTGGTCTTTACACACATACGTACATCTCCTGTGAAGTTAGAGGTGTGACTTGCTGGGCACCTGAATTGTGTGTTTGCATCTCCCTGACTTGTGGAACCCGTAGCAGATGGACTTTCTCCACTTTTAAAAGAGCATTCAGTCCTCTCAGGTGATGTGGTGAGCAGACCACCTGTCAGGTCCAAGCTGCAGCTCTGCAGTGCTGAGCCAGCAGCAGGGTCACCAGGGCCCTGTGGAGCATGTTGAGAGTTGGCTCCTGGAGCTTCAGGTGGCTACAGTTGCTGGTGCTAGTTCTGATTGGAAGGTGTCAGAATTCTGCTGCCCAGCCAGGGTGCTGACCCGGGTCCAGGAGGCACCAGGAGGTTCTGTGGAAGAAGCTCCACCTGACACGTTGCCCAAAGGGAATAATAGGTTTAATACAGCTAACGGCTGTGAATCGGCCTGCTGGTGCTTCTATTCACCATCGTCCTGTTGGAGGAAACCTTCATCTGATTTCTGTGTCAGCAGAAAGAAGCCGCTGAGTCCGTCAGTCTTTAAGTACACGGTGAGGATGGACGCGCACAGCGAGCCCTTCACCGTTGCTGCTAGTCACATAAGGTGAGTGAGTGCTGGTGGTCCAGCCCTGAAGCCGGGGTCAGGGTCAGGGTCAGTCACACAAAGATGTCTGTCTGTGTTCAGCCGCAGGAAGGCGACTGTATCCAGAGAGAGGCTGAAGCTGCTCTTCAAACAACACTGTGAACCTGTGAACGGAACCATCGCAGTCAAGGTGATGACGATACCTGCAGGCCGCAGATGCTTCACCTTCACTCAGCTAATGGTCTCTAATCCAGCCGGTGTGTGTGGAGCCAGGACAGCACCGTTCTGTGGGGGCAGCTTGGTGGCTGCTGTCATTGCTGTTTTAGCTCACATGCTAAGGCTCAGCCAGGAGAACCTGCGGCCCCCCCAGAAGTGCTCTAGCCTGTTCAGCATCCATGCTCATTTGTGTTGCCCTGTTAGCTTAGCAGCACGCTGGAGCTGCGGCGGTGAACACCCATCCCTGTGTGCTCATGTGGTGTTTGTGTCAGGTCTCCGCGGTGACAAAGTACCAGCTGTGCGATCAAACGTTCTCACAGTTCTTCCCCGATGACTCCCCCCTGGTCTCCGTCAGCTCCGCTGCGAAAGGTGGAGGCTGGAGTTCACCTGGGCAGGTGAGGAGCAAGCGGAGCTCTTTGGATGTTGACTGGTTACTTGGTGACGTGATCTGATTGATCTCTTTGCAGGCTGACTCTTCTCTGCTGAAGGAGAAGCTGAAGCTGCTGCAGCAGAAGCAGGAGGTCGCAGCTGCTCGGCTGAAGATGGAGGAGGAGGCGCAGGAAGCCAAGAGGAGGGAAAAGGAGGAGCAAAGGAGGATGTGTGAAGAGGAGAAACAGAGGAGGAGGGAAGAGAAGGAGCTCAGAAAGCAAGAGAAGGAGAAGGTTCGTGCTTTCCAAGATCATGGATCATCAGTTTACCAGCAGTCCCTGGTGGGAGATTGCTGATGTTTGGAATGTGATTGGCAGGAACGAGAGAAGCTGAAGGAGGAGAAGAAGAAGTATGCTGAACGACTGAAACTGTGGAACAAACCTAGAGAAGATATGGAGTGTGAAGACCTGAAGGTGTGCAGGCCTCCACCCAACAGTGGTCTGTGTCCACACTCATCCACAGCGACTTGATGTTCCTCCTATGTGTCCTCCAGGATCTCCCCTGCCCAGTCCCTGTGAGGACCAGACTGTCTCCAGAGCTCTTTGGAGAGGCCTTGATGGTGCTGGAGTTTCTGCAGGCTTTTGGCCAGGTCTTTGACCTGAAGGATGAGTTTCCTGATGGAGTCTCTCTGGGTTAGAACACTTGCCTCAAGAGAATCAGGACAGGAACCCAGATACAGTAAAAAGAAGTCCAGCAGGAGCCAAGTTTAGTTAAAATCACTTGCTCCAGAGTTTGGGACAAGCAGAGGTTGGGTTCCTGCGGTTTAAGCTGTGACTGATGGTAAAAGCTGCTTCTTCAACGACTCTGTGCATTCAGCTTGTTCACACGGGTTTTTCTCTCAACAGAGGTTTTAGAAGAGGCCCTGGTTGGCTCTGACCCTGAAGGACCTCTGTGTGAGCTGCTCTTCTTCTTCTTATCAGCCGTCTTTCAAGGTCTGGATGAGGAGCAGGAGGAGGGGGCTAAAGAACAGGCTGAAGGTCTCTCACTCATTCTCACACACTCTCATAAACATTCACACACACAACCTTGTGGAGCCTGACCTAAGCCCATCTGGAACCTTAGAACCAGGGCTGAACTCTCAAAAACACCGCTAAAGTTATATGAGGACCAGACAAAATGTGGTTCCTTAACAAAAATGTCCTCACTTTGCTAGTAGGATGAGTATTTTGGTACTTGGTACATAGAATTTAGCATAACGCACGACCTGCCTCACATTTGCGGGCTCCAGGTTGTGTCGTCATGGTGACGAGCCACCAATTCTAAAGCTAAGGGGTACAGCCCCTAAGTAAGGGGCTGTTTTCAGAAGGCTTTGCCCTCACGAGCGTTCTTCGGCCCTCACTCTGTGGTTTATTGGTAGTGTCTGGCAGATCTGTGGGAGGCTCTGTGGTTTATTGGTAGTGTCTGACTGGCAGATCTGTGGGAGGCTCTGTGCGTTTATTGGTAGTGTCTGACAGATCTGTAGGAGCTCTGTGGTTTGATAGTAGTGTCTTACTGGCAGCAGATCTGTGGGAGCTCTGTGATTTATTATTAGTGTCCTGGCTAGCAGATCTGTGGGAATCTCTAATGGTTTTTATTGGTAGTGTCTGACTGGCAGATCTGTGGGAGCTCTATGATTTATTAGTGAGTGTCTGACAGATCTGTGGGAGAGCTCTGTAAGTTTATTGGTAAGTGTCTTACTGGCAGATCTGTAGGCTCTGTGATTTATTGGTAGTGTCTGACTGGCAGATCATGGGAGGCTCTGTGGTTTTGTGGTAGTGTCTGACTGGCAGATCTGTAGGAGAGCTCTGTGGTTTTATTAGTAGTGTCTGAGCTGATCTGTGGGAGGCTTCCTGTGTGGTTTTATTAGTAGTGTCTTGACTGGCAGATCTGTGGGAAGCTCTGTGTGGTTTATTAGTAGTGTCTGATTGGCAGATTTAATGGGAGGCTCTGGTTTATTGGTAGTGTCTGACAGATTTTTGGGAGAGCTCTGTGGTTTTATTTGTTGTGTCTGACAGATCTGTTGGAGGCTCTGTAGTTTGGACTGATCTGCCGAACTGTGGTTTATTGGTAGTGTCTGACTGGCAGATCTGTAGGAGGCTCTATGGTTTGATAGTAGTGTCTTACTGTAGATCTGTGGGAGGCTCTGTGATTTATTAGTAGTGTCTGACCTGGCAGATCTAGCAGGGAGCTCTGTGGTTTTGTGTGGTAGTGTGTCTGACTGGCAGATCTGTGGGAGGCTCTGTGGTTTGTGGTAGTGTCTGACTGGCAGATCATATAGGAAAACTCTGTGGTTTTATTAGTGAGTGTCTGACTAGCAGATCTGTGGGGAGGCTCTGGTTTGTTGGTAGTGTCTGACAGATTTTGGGGAGCTCTGTGTGGTTTGTTGTTGTGTCTGAAATAGCAGATCTGTTGGAGGCTCTGTGGTTTATTGGTAGTGTCGACTGATCTGTGGGAGACTCTGTGGTTTATTGGTAGTGTCTGACTGGCAGATCTGTGGGAGACTCTGTGGTTTATTAGTAGTGTCTTACTGGCAGATCTGTGGGAGGCTCTGTGGTTTATTGTTAGTGTCTGACTGGCAGATCTGTGGGAGAAGCTCTGTGGTTTATTGGTAGTGTCTGACTGGCAGGTCTGTGGGAGGCTCTGGTTTGTTGGTAGTGTCTGACTGGCTGTGAATCTGTGGGAGAGCTCTGTGGTTTATTGGTAGTGTCTGACTGGCAGATCTGTAGGAGAGCTCTGTGTGGTTTATTGGTAGTGTCTGACTGGCAGATCTGTGGGAGGCTCTGTGATTTGTGTTGGTGTCCTGACTGGCAGCAGATCTGTGGGGCTTCCACTGTGATTTATTGGTGAGTGTCTGACTAGCAGCAGATCCTGTTAATGGGGCTTGCTGTGATTTATTAGTAGTGTGCTTAGATCTGTGGGAGGCTCTGTGGTTTATTGGTGAGTGTCTGACTGGCAGATCTGTAGGAGGCTCTGTGGTTTATTGGTAGTGTCCTGACTGATCTGTGGGAGGATCTGTGGTTGTGTTAGTGTCTGACTGGCAGATCTGGGAGGCTCTGTGGTTTATTGGTAGTCTGACTAGCAGATCTGTGGGGAGAGCTCTGGTTTGTTGGTAGTGTCTGACAGATTTTGGGAGGCTCTGTGGTTTTATTTGTTGTGTCTGACAGATCTGTTGGAGGCTCTGTGGTTTATTGGTAGTGTCTGACTGATCATGGGGAACTCTGTGGTTTATTGGTAGTGTCTGACTTCTGGCAGATCTGTGGGAGGCTCTGTGGTTTTATTGGTAGTGTCTTACTACAGCAGATCTGGCAGGAGAGCTCTGTGATTTATTAGTAGTGTCTGACGCCAGATCTGTGGGAGAGCTCTGTGGTTTATTGGTAGTGTCTGACTGGCAGATCTGTGCGTGGGAGGCTCTGTGGTTTTATTGGTAGTGTCTGACTGGCAGATCTGTGGGGCTCTGTGGTTTTATTAGTAGTGTGTCTGACTGGCAGATCTGTAGGAGAGCTACTATGTGATTTATTAGTAGTGTCTGACTGCCAGATCTGTGGGGAGAGCTCTGTGTGGTTTATTGGTATGTCTGACTGGCAGATCTGTGGGAGGCTCTGTGGTTTTATTAGGCTGGTGTCTGACCTGGCCTTGCAGATCTGTGGGAGGCTCTGTGATTTATTGGTAGTGTCTGACTGGCAGATCTGTGGGAGGCTCTGTGGTTTATTGGTAGTGTCTGACTGGCACATCTGTAGGAAGCTCTGTGGTTTTATTGGTAGTGTCTGACTGATCTGTGGGGCTCTGTGGTTTATTGAGGCCGAGTGTCTGGCCCAGCAGATCTGTGGGAAGGCTCTGTGGTTTATTGGTAAGTGTCTGACTAGCAGATCTGTAGGGGCTCTGGTTTTGTTAGTAGTGTCTGACAGATTTTTTGGAGGCTCTGTGGTTTATTGGTAGTGTCTGGCAGATCTGTTGGAGGCTCTGTGGTTTATTGGTAGTGTCTGACTGATCTGTGGGAGAACTCTGTGGTTTATTGGTAGTGTCTGACTGGCAGATCTGTGGAACTCTGTGGTTATTGGTAGTGTCTTACTGGCAGATCTGTGGGAGGCTCTGTGGTTTGTGGTAGTGTCTGACTAGCAGATCTGTGGGAAGCACTGTGGTTTATTAGTAGTGTCTGACAGATCTGTGGGAGGCTCTGTGGTTTTATTGGTAGTGTCTTACTGGCAAATCTGTGGGAGGCTCTGTATTTATTAGTAGTGTGTCTGTTGGCAGATCTGTGGGAGAGCTCTGTGATTTATTAGTAGTGTCGACTGGCAGATCTGTGGGAGACTCTGTGGTTTATTGGTAGTGTCTGACTGGCAGATCTGTGGGAGGCTCTGTGGTTTATTGGTAGTGTCTGACTGGCAGATCTGTGGGGAAGCTCTGTGGTTTATTGGTAGTGTCTGACCCAGCAGATCTGTGGGAGCTCTGTGGTTTATTGGTAGTCTGTGCAGCAGATCTGTAGGGCTCTGTGGTTTTATTGGTAGTGTGTCTGACTGGCAGATCTGTGGGAGGCTCTAATTTGTTATTGAGCCAGGCAGATTTTTGGGAGGCTCTACCGGATTTATTTGTTGTGTCTGACAGATCTGTTGGAGGCTCTGTGGTTTTATTGGTAGTGTCTGGCTGATCTGTGAGGAGACTCTGTGAGGTTTTATTAGTAGTGTCAGCTGCTGCTTGAATCTGTAGGAGGCTCTGTGGTTTATTGGTAGTGTCTTACTGGCAGATCTGTCGGGCTCTGTGATTTATTAGTAGTGTCTGACTAACTTAGATCTGTGGGAAAGCTCTGTGGTTTGGTAGTGTCTGACTGGCAGATCTGTGGGAGGCTCTGTAGTTTATTGGTAGTGTCTGACTGGCAAGATCTTGTAGGAGAGCTCTGTGGTTGTGGTAGTATCCCCGGCTGGCAGATCTGTGGGAGGCTCTGGTTTTGTTGGTGAGTGTCTGACAGATTTTGGGAGGCTCTGTGGTTTATTTGTTGTGTCTGACAGATCTGTTGGAGAAATGTGGTTTATTGGTAGTGTCTGGCTGATCATGGAGAACTCTGTGGTTGTGGTAGTGTCTGACTGTAGATCTGTAGGAAACTCTGTGGTTTATTGGTAGTGTCTTACTGGCAGATCTGTCCCCCGGAGGCTTTCTATGTGATTTATTGGTAGTGTCTGACTGGCAGATCTGTAGGGAGAGCTCCTGGTTTGTTAGTAAGAGTGTCTGACTGGCAGATCTGTGGGAAGCTCTGTAGTTTATTAGTGAGTGTCTGACTGGCAGATCTGTGGGAGGCTCTGTGGTTTATTGGTAGTGTCTGACTGGCAGATCTGTAGGAGAGCACTGTGATTTATTGGTAGTGTCTGACTGGCAGATCTGTAGGAGGCACTAGTTTCAATGGTAGTGTCTGACTATGCAGATCTGTGGGAGGCTCTGTAAGTTTCGTGGTAGTGTCTGACTGGCAGATCTGTGGGAGGCCTGTGATTCATTGGTAGTGTCTACAGCTGGCAGATCTGTGGGAGCTCTGTGGTTTTATTGGTAGTGTCTGACAGCAGATCTGTAGGAAAACTCTGTGATTTGTGGTAGTGTCCTGACTGGCAGATCTGTGGGAGAAGCTCTGTGGTTTATTGGTAGTGTCTGACTGTATGGCAGATCTGTGGGGAGGCTCTGGTTTTTTTTTTTGTTGGTAGTTTCTGACAGATCTGTGGGAGGCTCTATCGGATTTATTAGTAGTGTCTGACTGGCAGATCTGTGGGAAGCTCTGTGGTTTATTGGTTGTGTCTGACAACAGCAGATCTGTGGGAGAGCTCTATGGATTTTAATGGTGGTGTCTGTCTGTAGATCTGGCGGAGGAGTTCTGGACTGATGACGGCGGCCCGGCGCTTCCTGCTCGGGTGCGTGGCCTCCTTGGCGGCCGTGTGGTCTCAGCTGTTTCAGGGCTGCAGTCTGGAAGCAGTTGGACCTGGACAGCTGCGCGCTCTCCAGAGGTCTCGCGTCTTCATCTTGGCGTCTGGGGCGGCTATTTACCAGGGAACTAGCGCCAAGTTGCAGCATCAGAAGCAGGGGCTGACTTCTGCGTGACGGATGACCAGTGTGTGGGGACTGCGCTTGGCTGAAGCGGGGGCTGCCTGAAGAGGCTGGCGACCACGGCGGTCTGACCTGACTCCAGGTGAACGCTCGCCCTCACGTCGTCCGGCTTCTGAGTGAAGGAATCTCCTGCAGGCTCTGGTGGGAGGCTTCTTGACCTTAGCCTCCACCAGAGAGCTGATCGAGAGTGTGTGGAGGAGCAGAGATCTGCCAGACAAGACCTGTGAGAGAGGTCGAGCTGGGCAGCACAGGCGCCAGCGGGAGAAGCTGCTCTCAGGTACTGCAGCTGCCTTCCTTCAGACCCGCCCTGGGGAACCGTGGGTCAGTCACCTGATCCAGGAGCCCTCCTCTCACTCCAGCTCAGTAGTTCCTCTCCTCCGCACCAGCAGGCCTAAACCCCTGTCTGCTTGGCCTCCTCTTCCTGAGAAGTTGTCAGCTCTTCTCCACGTGGAAGGAGCTTTCCTTTCTTTGATATGATGCCAGCGCCATAGCCTTGGCGCCATGAGGTGTTTCTCAGGATGAAACACAAATATTTTTTTCTCCTTACCGTTCTGCATTGGGCAGATTGTGCTACTCGTCAGACTCCGTCTGGCGTCTCATTGCTACATTCTCAGCTGCTGCCTCCTCCCACCCTGCTCTGCTTTT
This sequence comes from Pao palembangensis, assembly GCA_015343265.1. Classification (NCBI taxonomy): domain Eukaryota; kingdom Metazoa; phylum Chordata; class Actinopteri; order Tetraodontiformes; family Tetraodontidae; genus Pao; species Pao palembangensis. The sequence goes on along the minus strand of CM027083.1, from coordinate 28,125,248 downwards.
ACTCTATTCTTTCCTGCTGTTGTCAGGTGACCTTGAGTGTCCAGAACTCTGCCTGTTAATAAAATGTGCTGTTATTAAGCAAACGACCACCTCTCCTCTGCTAGAGTTCGCCTCCGAAAAGAAGAGAAGCTGAAGGAGCAGGAGGAGAAACTGAGGGAGGCAGCGGAATGGTTAGCTAGCAGGTAAGAACAGGGCTTCTGGGTGTGTGTGTGTGTGTGTGTGAGAGAGTGTGGTGAGTGAGTCAAACCAACTTCTTGAATGTTTGTGTGTCTGCCTGCAGGGAAGAGAGCATGGAGGTCTACACACTGAGGAGAAAGCAGCAGCTTAGTCTCACCACCACCACCAAGATGGAAGGGGTTTGCCTCTTGGTTTGTCTTAGTGCTCATGGCTGGTCATTGTTAGTCTAGTGAGATCTTCTCAGTCACCCCTCTCTGTCAAAGAGATAAGCTCCGCTTCCCTGATGGCCAATATTTTCATCAGGTTCAATCCTGACACCCATCATGTTGTAGTCACGATAGAACACAGCTGGTGGTTTCCCCAATCCTGCCCTCTTGTGGCAGAGGCGTAAACATTGGAAAAGAGATCTGGGAGGGCTTCTGTCTGTCTCATGGGGCTTCTGTCTGTCCTCGCCAGGGCTTCTGTCTGTCCTCATGGGGCTTCTGTCACCCATCTCCAGAAGATCACTCCTAAGAGCAAAGAGCTGACTGCAGAGCTGCGACCCTTCCTGCAGCAGCCTGACTGCCCAGAGGAGCAGGAGGAAAAACAGGGAGAAGGAGGGCTTGGCCTGTGGAGTGGGTGGAGGGATGGATAGGTGGGTGGGTGGATACAGGGATGGATGGATGTGTGGGGAGGTGGATGGGTGGGTGAATCGTTGGGTGGATACAGAAGGTGATGGATGGGTGGATGGGTGGATCAACCACCGGTGTGCTGGAGTGATCCTCCAGATGCAGGATTCAGATCGTGGGGAGACCCACCCAGCGAGCCTGTGGGCCTGTTTCCCAGATCCGGGGCTTCAGGCATCAAGGAAGGCAGGCGTGCACCTGTTGCTGCAGCTGGGCAGGAACCGCCTGTATCGCCAGCTACTGGCTCCTCCCCTCAGCATCTGTTTGTAGAGGATGACGGCACATGTGGAGGAGATGCTGCGGCCTCGGCAGGCTCAGGCTGGACACCCAAAGCAGCCTGGAGGAAAGAGGAGGTGAGCGGGCCTGCAGAAAGGCAGGTGGTGGGAAGCGCCCTAGCCGTGATCAGACCCAAGCAGTGCTTGGCCCAGGCGGCAACATGGCCCGGCAACTGGCCCAGCGTGGCAGCGGCGGCGGCAGCGGTAGCGGCGACAGCGGCAGCGGCAGCACCGTAGTAAACAGCGGCGACGTGGCGGCGGCAGTGGCGGCAGCAGCAGCAGCAGCGGCGGCAGCTATTTAGCGGCGCTTAGCGGTAACATGGCGACGCTTAGCGGCAACAGCATTTCTAACAGGCTCTGTTGTTCAGCGCTGGCTCGGTCCTGCTCCCCTCTACTGCGTCTGGCCTGTCGTTGCAGAGGCACAACCCGGTGGTACTTCTACAGCTCCATGGAAGAGGTGGATCACCTGATCGAGGCTCCTGAACGGCGGTCACCGAGAGGGCAGCCTGAAGGGCGCTGCTGCAGGGGCCGGGACAGACTGCGCTGCTGATGCAGAGCTGCAACCAGAACAAATACAGCCACACAGGTACCCTGCCTGGCTTTGGCCGTGCTGACTCAGGTGACTCGCGGCGTTGTGATATCCGCCGGTGATGGTTTTCAGCGATGGCTGCGCTGGTGCCTGGCTCCGGGAGCATCTTCTCCTCCAGACCAGCGTTGATAGAAAATGGCATAAGCGCTCTGCCTGGGTAAGTTAGATGGTTGATCACCTCCAGGCGTGCTCCCCACGCCGTCGTCCTCGTCCACCGCCCGCCTCCTAACATTCACCCTTTTTCTCTCTCCTGAACTCGGGTGTTCCTGATCTCTCTCTTCATTACTCGCTAGATCTTTGATCCTTTGATCTTCTACATTTGGTTGTAATATTTCAGGCTGGCTGAGCACTTTGTACAATCTGAATCTTGTGGAACACAAATTAGATACAGATGGACACATTTGCTTCCAGTCACCGGAGTCGTCTCGATCTGTCCCAGAATGCTGCCTTCGCCAAGAGAGCTGATGGAGCCAGGCTGAAGAACCTGTACTCGACATTGAGGCGCATCTACCGAGCAGCCAGGATGTGTGAAGAGTACAGAGCGAGCAGCGCCTGCCGCTGAGGGACAGAGTGGAGCGCTGCTGCCTGGCTCACCTGTGTCGCCTCTCTGGCCGGAGGCAAGGACGAGGCAGGTGTGGAGATTGGCTGGGGTCTGGGACTGACTGCTGTCCTCCAGCAGCAGAGGAGGCGGGCAGGCGCCAGACGTGCCTGCGTGCACACACCCCCAGGCTGGAGACAGGTACACACCTGCACACACACCCCAGAGCTGGAGACAGGTGCACCTGCACACACCCCCAGAGGCTGGAGGCAGGGTACACACCTGCACACCCCAGAGCTGGAGACAGGTACCTGCACACACACCCCCAGAGCTGAGCCGGGTACACACCTGCACACACACCCGAGCTGGAACCAGTGCCACACCTGCACACACACCCCAGGCTGGAGACAGGTACACACATTTTACCCCCAGAGCTGGAGGCCAATTTACACCTGCACACACACCCCAGGCTGGAGACAGGTACACACCTGCACCCCAGAGCTGGGCAGATTGCACCTGCACACACCCCAGAGCTGGAGACAGGTACCTGCACACACCCCCAGAGCTGGAGACAGGTACACCTGCACACACCCCAGGCTGGGCGGGTGCCTGCACACACAGGGTGATTAATGAGAAAGCTCAGGTTTGTGTGTGTGTCGTCCGTCCGTCCAGGAGACGGCTGGGGGGGGAGCAGGTGAGCCCCTGCAGTGGTGGTCTGAGCCCACAGGTGATCAGCAGCTCTGTGCATCACCTGGCTGAAGCTCTGAGTCATTCAACAAGGGATCGAGGCGCTTCCTCAAACGCCTCCACTAGGTGAACTGTTTGGGCCTTGAAAGACCACTGGAAGAGCCTGGAGAAAAGTGTGGCAGAGGGCAAACTGATGTGTCCCACAGGTGAGGGCGGCTAGAAGAAAGAGCAGAAGATGAGAAGAAGAGTGAGAGAAAGATGAGGGATCGGGACAGTGAAGAGTAAGCACATGGGCGTGGCGTGGGTGGCGTGGCGTGGGGTTCAGGAGTGTGCTTCGCTCTCCAGATGGCAGCAGCCCGAGGCGGGGCAGTAAGGAGCCGGTGCTGGAGGCGTGGAAGAGTCTCTGCAGTCCTGCACCAGTTTGTCTCAGAATCAGACCGCCATGACTCCTGCTCTGAGATTGGCTGGTCGAACTGCGCCTCATCTCGTTCTTCCTGGGCTCAGGTGTTTGTGCACCTGTATCCACTCCTGGGCGGGCGTCCTCCTGAATCCCGCTCTGTCCTCACGCTGGCTGCGCATCTTGCAGGCATAAGGAGCTGACAATATGCTGCTGTGTGATGGCTGCGACGCGGACACCACACCCCACTGTCTCGACCCGCCTTAGGTGGGTAACACATGCCTCCTGGCTGCTCAGGAGTGCACGTGGCCGTGACCCATTGTGTTTGTGTCAGGCTGTTCCAGAGGGACTGGTTCTGTGTCAGACATCCTTCAGAAACAAAGTCCAAAGCGCTTCCTTCCCGTCAGCCGCGGAAGCCTGTCCATGAGGAGGAGGACCAGGACCAGGACCAGGACCAGGAGGAGGAGTCAGCAGAGGAACAAGAGCCTGAGAGCTGCTGCTGGATGAGAGTAGCAGTGGTGTGGCGGCAAACATTTCGACTCATTCATCCAGTCTGGCAACTTTCTCACCTATGAGCAGCGCCAAAAGCAAGCCCCGCCCTAAAAAGAAAGCCCCGCCCTACCACCAAAGCTCAGACCTGCTTGGCAGGAGCACCTGCATCCCAGGTGTGTGTGCCTGTCTGTGTGTCTGAGCAACCCCTAGTTACTGCAAATCCATCCAATCACAGGTCAGCAGGGAAAAAGGCCGCCGCCCACTCTGGGGATCAGGTGACTAACTGTCACATCCAGCCATCAAACGTGAGCAGACGCGGTCAGAAGCAGCCCTCGCAAAGACGTTGGCAGGTAGAGCTGAGGAGGGAGGCAGCAGGCGGCAGAGACTCTTTCAGCTGCTGGGCTGGGCTCTGTTTCTGTTCGTCCCTGACCAGGCGCTGACCCGTCCAGCCTCGCCTCCGCCTCCACTCCAGCCGCGCTCTTTGCGGCAGGAGCAGGGCCTCCATCAGCTGTCGACCTGCGAGCAGCTGGTTGTTGAGCTGGTCAGGCACCCCTGACACACACCTGTACTCCGCTCCCACACACACACACACCTGCGTACAGGTGTGACCAGTCTGAGACTAGCCTGCGTCTGCAGGTCCCCATTCTCTGACATCATCAAAAGAACCCCATCGCCTGAGCACCATCAGAGAAGAAAATCAACAACTACGATATCAGTCCTTGGAATGGCGCACACACACACACACACACACACACGCTGGTCCAGAGCTGTTGGGTCTGGACAAAAGCGTCATCTCTTGGGGATTCTGATACTTCCAACAGTAGATGGCACAACCATCGCTCACTCTCTCTCTCTCTCTCTGTCTCTCCCCTCTCTCTCTCTCTGTCTCTCTCTCTCTCTGTCCCTCTCTCTCTCTCCTCTCCCTCTCTGTCCCTCTCTGTCCCTCTCTCTCTCTATCCGTCCCTCTCTCCCTCTCTCTCTCTCTCTGTCTCTCCCCTCTCTCTCCTGTCTCTGTCCCTCTCTCTCTCTCCCTCTCCTGTCCCTCTCTCTCTCTCCTCTCTCTCCTCTCATCCCTCTCCTCTCTCTCCTCTCCCTCTCTCTCTCTCTCTGTCCCTCTCTCTCTCTCTGTCCCTCTCTCTCTCTCTGTCCCTCTCTCTCTCTCTGTCCCTCTCTCTCTCCTCTCCCCCTCTCTCTCTCTCTGTCCCTCTCTCTCTCTGTCCCTCTCCCTCTCTTCCTCTCTCTCTCTCTCCCTCTCTCTCTCTCCTCTCCCCCCCACCTGTCCTCAGGTGAGTTCATCACAGATGTGAGCCTGATGTTCTCCAACTGTTTCCAGTACAACCCTCGTCACAGCAGCGAGGCCAAGGCTGGCCTCCGCCTGCAGCTCTTCTTCACCTCTGAGCTCAGGAGGTGTGGTCTGTGGGATGTCCACTCTGCCTCACCTGCCAAACGGCCCCGCCCCTGATGCTGTGGCCACGTGCTCTGATCCAAGCGTGTGGATCTTCTGCCTTCCTGCTGATGTTCTGTTTCATGAGGGACGGTCGGAGTCCTTCACCTTCTACCCTGCACTGACGTCTCCACCAGAAAGATTAGCTCAACCATGTCTCAAACAACGATGGTCAGCAAGATCATGTGACACCAAGCTCAGGTATTGGACTTTCTCAGGGGACGGTGTTCACACAGGTCTTGACCTGACCTGCAGGTCAAAGCCCCTCCCACTGTCCACAGACCACACCCCCTGGTCCAGCATGTCCCCAGATTCAAAGCTACTGAGCTGACCTCTGACCTCAGACCAGGAAGACCTCCGGTTGTTGCCTCGGGCAGACCCTCGCTCTCAGGTCTGTTTCCTGGCAGAGCTTTTTGATGAACGTAGCTTAGCATCAAGACAGGAAGTGGGCGGAGTCAGTATCCTGCTGAGATTTACCTACTTTAGCCACTTCCTGCCCCCAGCTGTTGGGTGTGTGTGTGTGTGTGTGTGTGTGTGTGTGTGTGTGTGTGTGTGTGGTGTTGTGTGTGTGTGTGTGTGTGTGTGTGTGTGTGTGTGTGTGTGTGTGTGTGTGTGTGTTCTGTGCACACTACACTGGAGCAGTTGTGTATTTATTTAGTTAAGTCTATTTATGACTGCTAGTTGCTCCTTTCCCTCTGTAATGTTCTAATGTCAAAATGAATAAATGTTTTCTAGTTTTCTCCTGTTTCTTGTTTCCAGGGTCAGGGGTCAGGGGTCAGGCTCAGGGTTCCTCAGAGAATTTCTCACTTCTTTTAATCAACTTCAACAGATCCAGGATGAAACTGTTGCTCTTTGATTAGTTAGAAGCCAAAGTAGACCGTTTGGGTGCTAACTGACCCTCGGTTCGGCCCGCTGGCGATGACAAGAGGAGAATGGTACCAATTATTTATTGTGTTATTTAATATTATTTAATGTGTTCAAAAACCCTCATTGCTTAGCTGTCTTCTGTCACTGGAACCGAGAACTTCGGGAGCAACTCGTCTGTCAGAAAAAGTACCGTCTAGGGTTCTGGCCAAAGCAAAGAACTGCGCCTGCGCGGCCGGAACCGGTCGTGTTCCGGGTTGTCGGCTCGGTCCGCTGGCGTCGGGCAGTGTAGCCCCGCCTCTCGGCCCCGCCTCCTCCTCTTCTCCCCCCACTGAGACGGCCGCATTCCCCGCTACCTTTCACCCCGGACAAATCCCGATTACACGGCGGAGCAGCGCAGACAAACATCGGGACAAGATGGTAAGAACCGTCTGCACACCCTCCTGGTTCCCTCTGCGCTCCCGAGGAGCCGGTTCGTGGGCGGCCGTGGTGTGCGGGTGTCGGCGGGACCGTTATGTGGACCCTCCCCGAATAGCGGATACTAGCTAGCATGGCCGCCGCCGTCAGTTAGCTGCCGACCGTTAATTCGTGCCAGCGTCGGTCGGAAGTTTCTCCTGTCGCCCCGGGTTGAGGTGTTGACGGTCCCTGGGCTTCTCTTAGGTTCGGAACCTGCCGGCCTCGGTGGGGCGCCGGGCCGCGTCGGTCCCAGCTCCCTCGGGCGGTGTGGCCCCGGGCGGCCATCTTATTAAACGGGTCTTTTTGGGCTGACCGGCCCGCGGCGAGGCCGGACCATGCTGGATCCGGACTCAAGCGGGCAAACCCAGTAAAAATGTCCAGATTGGCGTGGACCAACGTGTCCAGTTGGGTCAGAGAAGCGTGACTGTGCAGTCTTACTGGGAGCACTGGCCTCCAGCCTGTCCCAGTTAGCCTGTTAGCCGCGGACTGACGGCTCCAGCTGCTCTGAGTCACTGCGGACATTTTAGAGTCCATCTGATCAGCCGATGATTGATTGATTGATTGATTAATCATCAACTTCTGCCGACCAGCAGGTGACGCAGCCGCGCCGAGTTATTGATATTTGTGAAAGGATTGATCTGCTCTTATTTAATTCAGTTGAAGCCATGACTTTCTGTTTGATTTCATCTTTAAAAGTGATCAATGAGAGGAAAAAGGGCTGCTGATCAATAGTCGTTAAATGAATCGCTTATAAAACTCCACTGTGGGGAAAAAGCATCAAAAGCAGCTAATAATCCAGCAGACCTGACGTCACCGGAAGTTTACAGACTGACTGGCTAAAGCAATCAGTGATCAGGATCGCGGTGTGATGACGTCACCAGTGGCTCCTCAGAGTTTATGATCCTCAGTCAGATAATCTTTTTTGATCGCTAGAACGTGAACTGTGATTGGACGCGTCTGCTCGTGGACGCGCTGATGTCACACACGAACAGGAAGTGCGTCAACAAGCGATGCCCCTGTCAACAGTCCTCTTCCTGTTTGTTTCCATGACAACTGACAGACGGCCTCTGAGGCTTTAATGTGATGACATATTGAAGTGGTCATGTGAGGTGCCGTCCATCACATGATCACATGGGAGGCGCCCCTCCTACAGAGGACAGGTGGAGGTGTTCAGGGCTGTCCCATGCCGCTGTGTGACGACAGGCTAACGGCGTTAGCAACGGTCCTGCTGATCCACCAGCTCGCCAGGCCTCGTCACCTGGACTGCCTGTTTTTGCTCACACTGGTGTTCTGTGTTTAACAGGCATCAGGTGTGACCGTGAACGATGAGGTCATCAAGGTGTTCAATGAGATGAAAGTGAGAAAGTCACAGACTCCAGAGGAGGTGAAGAAGAGAAAGAAAGCAGTGCTCTTCTGTATGAGCGATGACACAAAGAAGATCATTGTGGAGGAGGGGAAGCAGATCCTGCAGGGTGAGATTGGTGAAACGGTGGAAGACCCCTACGCTCGCTTTGTTAGTCTCCTCCCCCTCAACGACTGCAGATATGGCCTATATGATGCCACCTATGAGACTAAGGAGTCCAAGAAAGAGGACCTGGTCTTCATCTTCTGGTGCAGTATTCAGACCATATCTGACCTCCTCAGACTGACCTCAGACCCCAGACTGACCCCAGACTGACCTCAGACCCCAGACTGACCTCAGACCCCAGACTAACCCCAGACCAACCCCAGTCTGACCTCAGACCCCAGACTGACCCCAGACTGACCTCAGACCCCAGACTAACCCCAGACCAACCCCAGACTGACCCCAGACTGACCTCAGACCCCAGACTGACCTCAGACTGACCCCAGACTGACCTCAGACCACAGATTGACCTCAGACCCCAGACTGACCTCAGACTAACCCCAGACCGACTCCAATAATGACCTCTGATGACCTCTGCAGTCTGACTCTAGGTGAGCAGAGATGTTCTAGGGTTAAAGCGGTGGTGTCCTCCTCAGGGCTCCAGATGGTGCTTCGTTAAAGAGTAAGATGGTCTATGCCAGCTCCAAAGATGCCATCAAGAAGAAGCTCACAGGTGAGCGATCATGTGACCAGCAGAGCCACCTCTCGGGGTGGGAAAACCTGCTGGTTTGCGTCTGCGCTGCATGATGTCATACGTGCGCCTGTTTGCAGGTATCAAGCACGAGTGGCAGGTGAACGGGCTGGACGACATCCAGGACCGGAGGACCCTGGCGGAGAAACTGGGTGGGAACGTGGTGGTGTCTCTGGAGGGCAAGCCCATCTGACGCCTGGGTGGCGAGCCAAGCGGAGACGAGCCAACCGCCGTGCCATCCGGACTGAAGCACCTGACCCCGCCCACCGCCGCTCCCCCAGCAGCTTGCTCCGCCTCTCTTCCTGTCCTGAAGGACTTAGCATCTTTAGGCCTCTTTGGGGGTTTCTTTGGTTTTTTGCTTTCCAACATGGAGATCTCATTAACATAATTATATGCAAACCCCTCCCCTTTCTGTTGCCACATGGCTTGTGTTCCTCATAAACCCTGGACAGTTGTCTCTCTCGCAGCCAGAGTTTTGCCAAAAGGTCAGCGTGAAGAAAGCATCCGCACGTGTCGGAGGCGGGGTCTGTGCCACCCGCCAAGCTCCGCCTCCTGTTGCATTAATGTCGACTTTATTTATTGTTGTAAACTGATGTTTCTTCTTGGGTGTTTGAACGTCGCAGATGTTTGGTTGACTGCATGAAGAGAAGAAGGAAACGGGCTGCTCTCCGTCTCACCCTGCTAATGACCCTTACCTCACTTCCTGTCGGACTCACTGTCGCCGTAGCTGTTTGGTCGTCGCCTCACGTTCAGTTTGAATGTAACATCACACCACGTCGTTAGCGTGCACTTTTATTTTGTAAGAAACACTACAGGAAGCAGAGTTGACCTCGCAGCGAGAGATGACTCAACACGAACCCGCCGGCATCTGGAGCCTTAACGTGGAAACTTGTTTCTGAGATCACAGGAAGCCGCTGCAATAAAAGCATGTGGCAGACCTGATGACTCCGCCTCCTCTGTGCACCGCCACCACTCCCAGCCACATCAGGAGCTTCTGACCCCTGTGGTCTCAGGCCTCCTGTCAGTGGGACCAGACTGGTCTCTGGACAGCTGCTGAGCTGATCCAGTCTGAAGAACCTGATCCTCCTGCTTCTATTTGTGAACATGTGAGTCAGCACTTCCACAGAAGGCGACAGTGGACCGACCAATGAGGAGGTGAGGACCTGCCACGCCCTGATGCTGTCACATGACCGCTTTCTGTTAGCCGTGGTATTAACAGCACTGATGACCTGGACCTGGAAACGGTCCCAGCGTCCCTCTGGTAGCTGGAACTTCTCAGCTGGTTCTGGAGATGAAGGTAAGGTGGAGTTAAAGACCCGAGCGGAAGTGGCTCACAGGTGTCGTCATCCGCCCGGAGACGGTGGTTCTGCTGGGGTCCATAAGCTAATGAGCCAAGTTTAGACACAGATGGTGGTGCGCTGAAGGTGTGACCCTTACTGACCACCACAGACCACCGGCCCAGGAGGCTGAGCTTCCTCCTCGTACCTTGTCAGATGGTCCAGCGCTGCAGCCGTACAAACATTTGGATCCTTCTGGAACCAAAAACAACAATGAATCATCTGTTGTTGGCCCATTAGCAACACTTCCTGAACGTTTAATTAAAATCCATTTAGATTAGATTACCTTTTTGAGTTAGTTTGCAAACATGCAGACAGACAGACATCCATCCATCTGTCTCATAACCTCTTGTTGGAGGTAAAATTCTCTCTGGGAGACATTTGGTAACAAAAGATGTGTAGTAGTTCTAAAGTTAAAGGAAGAATGTTTGATACGTTTTGAGGTGGATTAAATGGCTCCTGGGGGACCGTTGATCGCAGTTTTTACTGAGCTCACATACCAAAGTGATCTAAACTGTCAGTATTTCTCAGAAAACCACAGATTTGCGAGGTCAGTTTACGTCCGGGTTGGTGACGTCATCGCACTTCCGGTCTCCACCCGTTCGCAGCCATGATGGTAGGTTTGAGTCGCTCCTTCTCGCTTTTCCTTTTCTCCCTTCTCGGCTCTTGATCGTCCCCGGTGGAACCGGGCTCGTCCGCTTGGTGTGTAACGGTGGTGAAGTAACGGCTCTGCTCTCTGTTTGTCCGCAGCAGGAGGGGCTTGATGACGGACCGGACTTTCTTTCCGAGGAGGAACGGGGAGTGAGTGTCCATGTTGGAGCCGTCTGCTTGTCTTTGTGTCCGCTCTGCTGCGGTTCTCCTCGGTTAACTTAACCATTTAACGCGTCCGCTTCATGTCGAGCTTCACGGGGCTGTTGGAGCTAGTTCCGTGCTGACGGGCTGGAGGCCGTTAGCGGCGGCGGCTAACCGAGCTAACTGAGCTAACCTGCCCAACAGCTGTCATTGAAGTGGTCACATGACTGTCATGCGCTTTGTCCTGAGCCAGACTCACTTTAAATATGTACATTCCTAAAAATGTACATTACAACGTTCTGGAATATCTATTTTAGCTTTTTATGAAGAAATAGAGTTTGGTTATCTGCTGCTACACATAGGTGCGTGAGGTCATGAGCAGCGAGCTAACAGTTGGCATCATGTCAGTTTTCCTGATTAATAACACAAGTTAAAGATGTATTAAAGCAGATTAATCAGATTCAGATTAGTCAAAATCTCAAATCTTATTAAATCTTATGGATGTTCATCAGGGTCAACAGTGTTTATAAAAGGTTGGCGTTTAGTTTATTATATTTAGACATTAAACTAAAGCTGGTCTAGCTAGTTGGGTTAAAGCTGGTCTAGCTAGGCAGGTTAACTAAAGCTGGTTAACTAGCTAGTCAGGTTAATTAAAGCTGGTCTAGCCTGTTAGGTTAACTAAGGCTGGTCTGGCTAGTCAGGTTAACTAAAGCTGGTCTAGCTAGTCAGGGTAACTAAAGCTGGTTAACTAGCTAGTTCAATAGTGCAGGTGATCTCGTGGAAACAAACTGATGTGTGGACAGTTGTGGTTCTGCCTGATGTTGGTCTGGTGTTCTGCAGCCGCGTGCGGTGAACGTGGACCTGCAGACAGACGCCACGCTACAGGTGGACATCTCTGACGCTCTGAGCGAGAGAGACAAGGTCAAGTTCACCGTCCACACCAAGGTGGGTCTGTCGGAGGAACCCTAAGAGCCCCAGAGCTGCTCCCATGCTCACACGCTGCTCTTCTCTCTCCACAGAGCACCCTCTCAAACTTCAAGCAGAACGAGTTCTCAGTGGTCCGACAGCACGAAGAATTCATCTGGCTTCATGACTCCTTCGTGGAGAACGAAGAATATGCAGGATACATTGTGAGAACCCGAACGCTCCCTCTGCTTCCACTGGTGAAAGCATCAGGTCTCAGCAGAGACCATCATTCAGGTCCTGGCTAGGGCTAGCTGGGTAGGGCTAGCTGCTTAGGATTAGCTGTTAGGGCTAGGGTTAGGTGGCTAGCACTGTTGCCTCACAGGAAGAAGGTTTGGGGTTCAAATCTTGGCTCTGGCCTTTCTGTGTGGAGTGTGCGTGTTCTCCCCGTGCATGTGTGGGGTTTCTCCGGGCGCTCCGGTTTCCTCCCACAGTCCACAAACATGCTTGTTGGGTGGATTGAACAGTCTAAATTGAACACAGGTGTGAGTGCTTGTCTGTCTCTGTGTTAGCTCTGCGATAGGCTGGCGGCCTATCCAGGGTGCACCCCGCCCCTTGACAGCTGGGACAGGCTCCAGCAGACCCCTGAGACCCAAACGTTGGATAACGCAGGTACAGAAAATGGATGGATGGATGGATGGATGGTTAGGGCTAGCTGCTTGTTTCTGAAGGGCTAGCAGAGCGTTTCCAGGTGAAGATCAGGTCTCCTCATCAGTGAAGGTGATGTTCAGAGGTGCTCCTGACCAGCGTGGTGGTCACATGGCTGCAGTCACAGATGGGTGTGGGTGGTGACCTTCAGAGGGTGGGGGCACACCTCCCGGCTGTTGCTGATTTGGTGCTCACGCGTGTTGTTGCTCAGATCCCTCCTGCCCCCCCGAGGCCAGACTTTGATGCCTCCAGAGAGAAGCTGCAGAAGCTCGGAGAGGGTGAAGGATCCATGACCAAGGAGGAGTTCACCAAGATGAAGCAAGAGCTGGAGGCGTGAGTTCCTGCTGCTGACCTTGACCCTGACTCTGTCCCTGACCCCTGACCTTGCCCCTAACCCTACCTCTGACCTCTGACCCCGACCCTCTGTCCTCCCTCTGTCTCAGACCCTGCCCCTACCCCTGACCCTGACCCTCTGTCCTCCCTCTGTCTCAGACCCTGCCCCTACCTCTGACCTCTGACCCTCTGTCCTCCCTCTGTCTCAGAGAGTATCTGGCCATCTTCAAGAAAACCGTGGCCATGCACGAGGTCTTTCTGTGCCGCATTGCTGCCCACCCAGTTCTCAGGAAAGACCTCAACTTTCACGTTTTTCTGGAGTACAACCAGGATGTGAGTCACGTGACACACAGGTCACATGATCCTGCCTGTGGCTGTGTGAGGTCATGTGACTGGTTGTTGTGCTGACAGCTCAGCGTTCGAGGGAAGAACAAGAAGGAGAAGTTGGAGGATTTCTTTAAAAATGTGGTCAAGTCAGCAGATGGCGTTCTGGTGGCCGGAGTGAAGGTGAGTGCACACACACACACACACACACAGGAAGTGATGCCTGTCCTCCTGTCCTGTGTGTCAGGACGTGGACGACTTCTTTGAGCACGAGAAGACGTTTTTGTTGGAATATCACAACAGAGTCAAAGACGCCTCCGTCAAGTCTGACAGGATGATCCGCTCACACAAAAGTAAGAGCAGAACACACACACACACTCACACACACACACACGCATAGACACACACACACACCTTTCTGCAGCTGCACCACAAGGGTGCACTTAGAGTGCTTGTGTGTGTCTGTGTGTGTGTGTGTCTGTGTGTGTGTGTGTCTGTGTGTGTGTGTGTCTGCGTGTGTGTCTGTGTGTGTGTGTGTCTGTGTGTGTGTGTCTGCGTGTGTGTCTGTGTGTGTGTGTGTCTGCGTCTGACGACATCAACAGAATGGCCTCGTCTCTCTACACGTTAGGAACTCAGGACTCTACAGATCTCTGCAGGCACGCTCAGTCTCACCTGGGTGTTTCCTGTCTCTGTCTTCTGCTGATGTCATCACTTCCTGTTGTCTGTGTCACTTCCTTGTTGTCTTCAGGTTCTTCCTAAAAGTGTCAGAGCTGTTTGAAAATATTCTGTGCACTGTGAGTGTCACATGACCGTCTCTCACGCTTGTCCACTGACGTGTGTGTGTGTGTGTGTGTATATGCCTGTGCCTCTGTGTGTGTGTGTTGGTGTTCTGCAGAAGATTGAAGTCAGGTTGCAGCAGATGAAGACCTGAACTGGCCGACTGCTCAAATATTACCTGCGAGTCTCAGGCCGCCATGTGCACGCCCACTCTCCTGTTGTTCGTTTGGTGTGTTAGGAACGTTCCTCCAGCTGCGATAAGTGTGACTGCTGCAGGACCTCCTGTACCGCCGGGGCCGGGCTCTGGTGGACTATGAGAACGCCAACAAGGCTCTGGACAAAGCTCGAGCCAAGAACAGGGACGTCCTGCAGGCCGAGACCAGCCAGCAGCTCTGCTGCCACAAGTTTGAGAAGATCTCTGAGTCGGCTGGGCTAAGCAGGAGGCTTTAATGAGGCTGGTCCTGCTGGCTGGGAGGGTGAGGAACGCTTGGCGCCTCCGCCTTTCTGTCCTCAGAGCTCACGACTTCAAGACGAGACGAGTGGCGCGCCTAGAAGAAACCGGTAAGCTGGCGGAGCTGGAGCTCAAACATGCAAAGGTAAGAGTGGTGCAGGACAAGAAGAAGCTAAGCTTAAGCGCTTGGAGCCGCTGTCACTCCAGTTTCCTGGTGCTGCCCTCACCTGCAGGGGAACCCAGCTGCTGCAGAGCTGTCTGGGCATCCTGGAAAGGAAATACATAACCTGAGCACAGCCACGCCCCCTTCATCACAGCCACGCCCACCTCAGACTGGACACACCTTCACCAGGAGGAGCCCAGATGAACGAACGACCCAGAATTAAAGCAAGCAGGAAGTCCATCAGCTTCATCGGGTCTTCCTCCTCTTCTTCCTCTTTGCTGCCGTTCATCCCCTCCTGTTCTTCAGCGTCCCTCTTCTGCTTTTGGCTGTCCAGCAGTCTTTCCTGAGTCACCTCCATGAGACACAGACAAACAGCAGAAGAATGTGTCCTAGTTAGCATTAGCATGAACACGCGACGCCCCTGTTGGTGTGTTGCTCCCCAGTGGTGGCGCCCACCTGCAGGCTTCCTGTCACGCTTTTTCATAGTCGCTTGCTTCTTCTCATCTACTGGGGGGGAGAAAATCTATGACCAGGCGGTCCGCTCAGAGCGGTTCTGGGCGGTCCGCTCCGGGCGGTCCGCTCCAGGCGGTTCTGGGCGGTCCGCTCCCGGCGGTCCGCTCAGAGCGGTTCTGGGCGGTCCGCTCCAGGCAGTCCGCTCCAGGCAGTCCGCTCAGAGCAGTTCTGGGCGGTCCGCTCCAGGCGGTCCGCTCAGAGCGGTTCTGGGCGGTCCGCTCCAGGCGGTCCGCTCCAGGCAGTCTGCTCAGAGCGGTGCCCTGCGGTCCGCTCTCGGGCGGTCCGCTCCAGGCGGTCCGCTCCAGGCGGCACCTCTGGCGGCTGGGCTCCAGGCGGGTCCGCTCAGAGCGGTTCTGGGCAGTCTGCTCCGCGGGTCTTGTCCAGGCGGTCCGCTCAGTAGCGGGTTCTGGGCGGTCTGCTCCAGGAAAACCGTTTCAGAGCGGTTCTGGGGTCCGCTCCAGGCGGTCCGCTCCAGGCGGTCCGCTCAGAGCGGCTCTGGGCGGTCCGCTCCAGGCGGTTCTGGGCGGTCCGCTCCAGGCGGTCCGCTCAGAGCGGTTCTGGGCGGTCCGCTCCGGGCGGTCCGCTCCAGGCGGTCCGCTCAGAGCGGTTCTGGGCGGTCCGCTCCAGGTGGTCCGCTCAGCGGTTCTGGGCGGTCTGCCCAGGCGGTCCGCTCGAGCGGTTCTGGGCGGCCTGCTCCAGGCGGTCCGCTCCAGGCGTAGCCTTCTGGGCGGTCTGCCCAGGCGCAGGTCCGGCTCAGAGTGAAAGTTCCTGGGCGGTCCGCTCCAGGCGGTTCTGGGCGGTCCGCTCCAGGCGGTCCGCTCCAGGCGGGTCTGGGCGGTCCGCTCCAGGCGGTCCGCTCCAGGCGGTCCGCTCAGAGCGGTTCTGGGCGGTCCGCTCCAGGCGGTCCGCTCCAGGCGGTTCTGGGCGGTCTGCTCCAGGCGGTCCGCTCAGAGCGGTTCTGGGCGGTCCGCTCCAGGCGGTCCGCCATTCCAGGCAGCAGCCTGCTCCTGGCGGTCCGCTCTGAGGGCTCTAACTGCTGCTGGGGTTCCTGGACAGGTTTTCCAGCCTCGCTCCCCTGTGTCTTATTTGGGCGGTACGAGGATGCTTTTGGTCGGGGTCCAGCGAGGCTGAGTTCTCACGCCTAACGTACTGACGAGCTTGTAAACGTTGGTATTAACGTGGGCTCTAGTCACGGCTCATCCTCTCTCCTCCTCACTTGTAGCCGCGGTTATTTGTTTGCCTTTTTTCATTCAGTCATGCAACTTTTACTTTTTTCTATTTGAATGTTTTCCTGTGACCAAAGTTCATTTAACTTCAGTGTGGAGGAAAGCTCCGTTTCCATGGTAATACTGATATTCATTAAAAATCCTTTATGAACACTCTTCCTACAACACTGGGCTGTACCTTGCTGAGGTGTAGCTCTGAATAGATTTTCATGTAACAAGATGGGAAATGACACGCGGTTAAGTGTCTTCACAAGGACGACACGCCAAGTGGAAGATGCTCCGCCTTCAGCTGACCAAAATAGCAGGATGAGGAAGGAAAAGGGCATCTTAATAAATTAGAATATCCTCCAACAGTGGATTTATTTCAGTAATGAGTCAAAAATGTGGTTTAGCTTCACTCAGACTGGAAGGTTCTAGTGTCTGTAGGTGTTGGATCAAGTGATGGACTGAAAACCCAGAGTTGAGCCTGCTCTCCGCTTGGATCCCAGAACCTTCTGGAGAGATGAATGAAGGGAAGGATGAGGTAGGAACGCTGCAGAGGCATCAGAGAGAAGCACCTTTAGAGGGTCGAGAAATGAAGGTCGTCCTAGAGCATGGAGCAGATTCTCCAGGAGTGGCTCAAACAGCTGAGTCAGAGCGCCGGGTAGCGCCCAGGGGAGCACCCAGGACCTGGACCCAAGTGTCAGCCAGCCTGGCTGTCACCCCGAGGCTATTAGGAGGAGACCTCCACCTGAGCTGAGGACAAACAGGGAAGTCAAGGTCCCAGAGTCTGAGGTGGAGTGGGAGTGAGTGTTCACAGAGTCCAAGCTGCTGATCCAGTCTGCCCCTCAGTCATCTCTGGAGCCACCGTGTTTTATCAGGTCAAAGGTCAGCACAGCCACGTTGGAGTGCTTTCTGTGCTTCCTTCTGCTGAGATGTTGCTTTCATTCTCCAGTTGTGGACTCGAGCGCCGAAGACCATTGTGCTTGAACAGCCCCATGCAGAGCTGCAGTCGAGAGGAGTCTTGGGTTTACCATCAGATCCACTTGTGATGCACCTGTGGCTCAATGGCAGATCCTGCACACCCGTGAGCAGAGCGTGTTCTTAGAAACTGAGTTACTATGTACTAGTTACTACCAGTTACTATGTAATAACTACTAGTTACTATGTAATGCTGTTATGAATGACAAAAGTCTATCTGCCAATTACATATACGCGGATAAAGACGAGACAATTTCATCAATGTCAACATTTGATTATCGTAGAGAAATGGTAAAAATTTAAAAACTAATTTGTTTTGGGGTGGTGGGGAGCATTTCATGGCTTTTAATTTCCCTTTGAAGTCCAGACTGAAACCAGCCTAGCTTGTTGGCTGTTAGCTGTAGCTAGCACGAGTCCGCATATTTGAACGCCCTAACAGGATCCGGAAGTGGGAGGAAAAATGAGCCCATCGGGACCGGGGTAGTGCTTTTTACATCCATATCAGTCCGACATGCTGTTTGAACTGTTTCGCCCCTCACACGATTCAACTTTATAAATAAATAAGGCGTACTTGTTATTATAAGTCGGTGTTTTGTTCGCTGTTAAGCAAGCTAGCATGTGCCTGTTGATCACAATAGGCTATTCAGCCGAATTTAAGTGAAACAGTGACAAGTTTGATGTTTAATTAAGCATGCTCTAGGCTAGACAAAATCAGCATAAACTAAAAAGACCAAAATAATTTGCTTAATGAAAATTAAGCAGATGTGAACTTGGATTGAAGCTAACAGACCCCGGTGTGTGGAACCTTTATCACATTTTTTATGAAATAAGGTTTTTTTTTGGAGGACTGGTCTGTTAGCAGACCGGCCCAGTAGAGCCTCTGGGTGTATGGGCAGTGATCCATGTGCCTGTGTTACAGTACGACCTGTCAGCCTTCCACCTTCCCGGCCTGGACGCAAGAAGGCTGTGGAGAACAGCAGGTCAGCAGCCCCCCGTCCTCCACACACACACCCCAACCCATCTAGCACTGTCTCACGGTGCCTGTCCACTTGCTAAATGGAGATGGTGGGTCAACCGACAAACACCTCAGACTTGGTATGAGTGGGATGAGGTTATAACGTGTGTTTGCAGTGACATCAGAGGACAATCATTGTGAACAAATAGAATATTAAACTACAGATACAGTATGCAATTTCAGCTGGAGGCTGGGGTAGCTTTTATGCTCAGTCACCAGCTGATCTGATAACACAGACCGACGCACTATGTATAGACGCCTGCTGGCCAGAGAAGTTCTGATTAAGATGGGAGTTTGTCCTGTTGACAGGAAGTGGACTGATGAAAATGTAGAAATGTATTCATTTATTTAGACTGTCTGCCTGTGTGTGGTTTTAGCACAGCAATCGCACTTCGCTGTAAGGACGGTGTTGTGTTTGGGGTGGAAAAGCTCGTCCTGTCCAAACTGTACGAGGAGGGCTCCAACAAACGCATCTTCAACATCGACAGACACGCCGGCATGGCAATCCACACACCGCCCGCTCTGAGTGGTCCTGTTTCCACATGAAGAGGCTAGTTTATGTCGACGGTTCTCTCCTCAACTTTTGGAACATCTTCAAACTTCCTGGAGTAGAAATGTTCTGCCTTCTTTTGTGCACGTGGTGCTGTACACGCTCTAAAGATCCCACAAGTTTGAAATGTTTATGCTTCAGATTTAATTTAAGCAATCAATTAGTTCAGAAGTAGAAGAACCAAAGAGGGAAGCGAGCTCAGACAGATTTAACGCAATAACGCACATCAGATCGGAAATGCTTGCTGCTTCCTCTCTCAGCAGCAACAGAAACAACAGAGCCCTCTTCCCTGGATATAAAAGTGTGTTTTTTGAGCCATTTTCCAGGCTGAACTTGCAGAAGTGTCCCACCCTGAGCCTGCCTCACTTCTTTCTCCTCCTCCCACGCCTTTCTCCAGCCTGCAGGCTTTTCTGCCGCCGACTGTTGGTGATGCCCGCCTCGCAGACGCGCTAAAGAAGAAGCTTCAGTTTCAGGTCAAACTATGGCTACACGACATCCCCCTTAAAGGTCAGTGGCCGATCCATGTGCACGTGGGATGCAGGCTGAGCCTGGCTGCCCTGACAGCAACCCCTGACTGACTGCCTCTCTTCTTCCAGCACCTGGCAGACAGAGTGGCTATGTACGCAGCACGCCACACGCCAGGCCAGCTGGCCAGACCGCTTTGGGCTGCAGGTGAGCTCCAGAGTTCGCTTTCGTCACACCTGAGCTGCAAGGCGCTCAGGGACCACCCTGGAGGAGAGACTCAGGATGGGATGATGACCACAGTGGTTTCGCCCATTGACTGAACCCCCAGTGATAAACATTTCCTCTTGGCTGTCTGACCTATCCCTGAGACCACGTGCATGAGCACGCTCTGACACATTCCCCGTGCTTATGTCTGTTGTTGAAGGCATCACTGTTTTGCCTTGCTCCATTTGCTTGGAGATGTTGTTAGTCACCAGCTGTGATGTTTTTTGTGTTTTGACAGTTTTATTTTAGATCGCTTTTGACAAAGATGACGGGTCCCCGCCTCTACATGGTGGATCCATCAGAATCTCCTATGTAAGGACCGTCTCATCTCTGAACAGGATCGGCCTGTGATGTTGCTGCTGTTACCTGCTAGAGGTCGTCAGAGATCAACCTCAGATGGATGTGGCTTCTGTAATAACCAAGTGTGTGTGTGTGTGTGTGTGTTTGCTCAGGGTTACTGGGGCTGCGCCATTGGAAAAGCAAAACAAGCTGCCAAGACAGAGATCGAGAAACTGCAGGTGAGGCGTCACATCAGACTCAGTCGTCATCAGTACTGCTGATCAGTCATTGAACATGTGTCCTGAAGCACGTGTGTGTCTGTGTGTGTACAGATGAAGGACATGACGTGCAGAGAGGTGGTCAAAGAGGTCGCCAAAATGTGAGTCTACTCACCCAAAGTAAAGGCCTTATGGCGGTTTGTGATTCTGAGGTCAGAGTGAGACCTCCTCTCATCCAGGAGTGTTTTGGTCTTTATTTGTGATTCAGAGGTCAGAGTGAGACCTCCTCTCATCCAGGAGTGTTTTGGTCTTTGTTGATCAGCCTGAGTGTGTGTCAGGGCAAAACCCCAAAAGACAAGTTCATGTCAATATTTGTGACCTATAAAACCCTCACTGGCTGCACAGAAACACATTTTTAAACATGTGAGAAGAACATCAGCATCTGTAAGATGATGATCAGTAAAATGGGACAGTGGCGTCGATGACGAGCGCCGTTACCCTGGGGTTACACCGGGTGCGGTGCGCCTCTGTCAGGACTGATTTCTGCTGTCCACCAGACTGATTTTCATCTACGCCGACTGCGTCCGTGCTGTGCAGCTCCTGACAGGAAGCTGAATGACGTCAGGTGCGTTCATGACCACTGTTTGGCTCTGTGGACGAGCAGCGCTTTAAAGACGGCAGCGTTGGTGTGAGTCGGTCCACTGCCCAACATTCACTCCTCTTGCTTCTGAAATCACTTTCTTTCTAGATCACCCTTCTCTAAAGGATGTGACGCGTCATCAATAATGGCCTGACCAGTCTTTCTTCGTCCTTGTCTAAAATAGTCGTGAGATGGTCCTCATGAGACTCAGGACCTGCTGGAAACCATCGCTCCGAATACGGGACCTTTTATTTGGACAAATTCTCAGAGGCTTTATTTTCTCTTTGCACCCCACTTCCTGTCCCCACGAAGCCTTGTGCGAGATTGTTGCGGTGTGCATCCGTCCAAAAGAGAAGCGATGCGTGTTTTTTCGGGGGCGATGGAGCCTCCAGCCCTGGTGGAGCTGACCCAATGACTGGACTGGATCAGTCCGCACGGGGACGCACCACACCCACTGTGGGGTTAATGTTTGCGCTCTTCTGGTGGCGGCTGGAGGAGAGAGAGAGTCCAGTGTGTGTGTGTGTGTGTGTGTGAGAGCTGCAGAGCTCAGCTATCATCCTGATACTGAAGCGTCTCCACTATCAGTGACGGAGTCACCACCATGATCAGTTCATCTGTCTGTTGCAGCATCTACATAGTCCACGATGAGGTGAAGGACAAGGCCTTCGAGCTGGAGCTCAGCTGGGTGGGAGAAGGTACCACGCTAACCAATCACAGCCTTGCTTCGCTCCTGCACCCGCCCAGCTGTTGTTATGGTAACAACACTCAAACTGCTTTCTGCTTCTTTCCAGTTACAAACGGACGCCACACACTCGTTCCCAAAGACGTCCAAGAGGAAGCGGAGAAATATGCCAAGGTGAGAGACAGGAGGACGCAGACAGAGAGAGAGACAGGAGGACGCAGACAGAGAGACAGACAGGTGGACGCAGACAGAGACAGGTGGACGCAGACAGAGAGAGAGACAGGTGGACGCAGACAGAGAGAGAGACAGGTGGACGCAGACAGAGAGACAGACAGGTGGACGCAGACAGAGAGACAGACAGGTGGACGCAGACAGACAGACAGGAGGACGCGGACAGAGAGACAGGTGGACGCAGACAGACAGACAGGAGGACGCAGACAGAGAGACAGGAGGACGCAGACAAAGAGAGAGACAGGAGGATGCAGACAGAGAGACAGGTGGACGCAGACAGAGAGACAGACAGGTGGACGCAGACAGAGAGACAGGAGGACGCAGACAGACAGAGAGACAGGAGGACGCAGACAGACAGAGAGACAGGTGGACGCGGACAGACAGACAGGAGGACGCGGACAGACAGACAGGTGGACGCGGACAGACAGACAGGAGGATGCAGACAGAGACAGGAGGACGCAGACAGAGAGAGACAGGAGGACGCAGACAGGAGGACGCAGACAGAGAGAGAGACAGGTGGACGCAGACAGAGAGACAGGTGGACGCAGACAGAGAGACAGGAGGACGCAGACAGAGAGGCAGACAGAGAGACAGACAGGAGGACGCAGACAGAGAGACAGAGAGACAGGTGGACGCAGACAGAGAGGCAGACAGAGAGACAGACAGGAGGACGCAGACAGAGAGACAGGTGGACGCAGACAGAGAGACAGGAGGACGCAGACAGAGAGACAGGAGGATGCAGACAGAGAGACAGACAGACAGGTGGACGCAGACAGAGAGACAGGTGGACGCAGACAGAGAGACAGGAGGACGCAGACAGAGAGACAGGTGGACGCAGACAGGAGGACGCGGACAGACAGACAGACAGACAGGAGGATGCAGACAGAGAGACAGGAGGATGCAGACAGAGAGACAGGAGGATGCAGACAGAGAGACAGGAGGATGCAGACAGAGAGAGACAGGAGGATGCAGACAGGTGGACGCAGAGAGAGAGACAGGAGGACGCAGACAGAGAGAGACAGGAGGACGCAGACAGAGAGAGAGACAGGAGGACGCAGACAGGTGGACGCAGACAGAGAGACAGACAGGAGGACGCAGACAGACAGGAGGACGCAGACAGGTGGACACAGAAAGACCTGTGTGACCAGACAGGTGACCTCTGGTGTGTCTGTTGCAGGACTCTCTGGAGGAGGAGGACGACTCTGATGAAGACAACATGTGAACATGAATGTGTGTTTTTTGTATTTCCTCTAATTCTGTTTGATTCCACTTTGAGTAAAAGGTTGAGCTAGTTTGTGTTTGAGTGTTGTTTTAAAGCAGGATCAGCTGAGCCACCAGCATGAATGAATTCTGTTTATTATGGGACATTGCAGTGTCCCAGCAGCATCAAAGAACAACTAAATAACACCAAAGACTTTTGAGTAAATAAAAATGTATATTTACCGGGACTGTGCTGAACATGAGTTGCACGACCATTCCACACGAGTGAGTTACTGCACGTGAGGAAGGCAAATATTGCACTTGAGGTAGACTGAGCTGACTGGGATGCTGTGACTGGGATGCTGTGGGGAGGAGCGACCTGGTAGCGCTCCCTCCTGCATCATGGGGGCCTCAGTCTGGGGTTGAACAAGCTGCCCAACATCACAGACTACAGGTGAGTTTTGAGTGTCCAGGCTCTGCTGGTTTCCTCCCAGTTCCTCCCAGTGATCGTGTGTGAACACGTGTGGTTTTGGAGGGCACCAGCTCTGCTTGATGATGTCAGACACGGGATCAGTCAAACTGACTAAACAAAGGCCTGGAACTAACTGAAGCCCCGTCAAAGCTAACGTCAGATGACGTCACAACAACGCTCACTTTAGGCTCTGTTAAAACATCAACGTTTTTGAGACTGGCTCATTTACAGCGTCCTGTTCCGGTTTGAGACGCTGATCGCGGCAATGACGTCACGGGCGCGGAGAAGGCGCGCTCCATTCAGCACCTTTCCGACGATTTCTGATCAGTTTGGCCCAGAGAAGCAGCACGTATCGGGGCGGAGCTTCTAAACGGTCCTAAAGCGAAGAAACCCACTCAGCCAATAACGACGCCCGCCAGCGGTGCGAACCAATCGCGTGTGACCAATTACGACATTCTTCTTTGCAGCTCGCCTCTGATTGGACGATCATCTAACCGTCGCCGTCATTTCCCTCGTGGCGCTGCGTTCGTATTGACGAATAGCGGAAACAGATTGATCCTATCCTATCACAATCGAGGATGTCGTTCGCCAATGGAATTTGGGGACTAGGAGAAGCAGCGTGAGCGCAGCCAATCGTGTGTCCGGAAACAGAGCTCAGTGCTCAACAGCTTGTTGTTCATGTATCGCTTCTGACCTGAGCGAGAGGAAGCAGCCGCGGCCGTGAATGTAAGTAAAAATGTCCACATTAGGTGTCGAACAGGGCTTAAAGTGAGCAGTGGGCCAAGAACGAAGGGCCCAGCGGATGTTAGTCGAGAACCGTGAGGTCCCCCGAGAGCAGCCGTGAAAACGAGCTGGCGGTGAATTGAATGGCAGCGGGACGCGGCTTGTTTTTGCACTGAAGAAATGCGAAGCTTGTTCGTCTTTGTGGAGCCAGAGTCGCGTATTAAATACACAAACCCAGCGCAGAATTACCTCCACCGGCTGCCACTTTGGCTCCGTCTGCTTGAAAAACTTTAAAGTTTAAGCTCGGAGCGGGGCTCGCGTCGAGGCTGCTCCGCTGCTAAGTCGGTTTAAATCGCCATATGATTTCAAACTAGCTTGTTGAGTCGCCAGTTAGCCAAGTAGCTAAATTGAGCTCCAACGCGAACTCTGCTCGATTCTGCGGCCCTTTGGCGACAAATAACCGCACTCTGGTTTCAGTCCGAGACTCCACTCGGTGGTGTTCGGCGTCGCCTCCACCTCGACTGCGGCTCGTTAGCGGACGGCTGCCGGGAGAGAAGTTAGCTGAGCTAGCTGAGCTGACATGGCGAGCCGTGATGGCGACGTGACTCAGTGGACCTGGGAGCGGAGCGGGAAGGACGGCTGCTCTCCGGGCTTACTGCTCCATTTCTCCGCCTTACGATCATACAGGAGCTTCCGGCTACAGAGAGCTGCTGCTCCAACACGGATGAATTAAACGCTGTCAGCCAAATTGTTGTGAGCTCTTTAGGCCACATATTTGATGTGATCCGGGTAGGGAGGAGGGAGGGGGCTGCACCGAGCCAGAAAAGAATGCCTGAGCTGACACCAGCCAGCAGCTAGCTGCTTAGCTTCCTTTACCTGATGTTCTCGCCCTTGGAAAGTTTGAGTTCGTCCGGCCTGTGGGCTTTACTCATCCCCCTTTGTGTGTTCCACAGATCTAAAGTCCTCCGAGCTGGCCCCCCAAAAATAAGCAGAGACATGAAGGTAAGCGTGAGGCGTCCATCTGAAGCCTGCATCTGCTTGAGCATCTGTGAGCTTGTTTGCAGCAGGACACCTGCATCTAGTTCACCTGACTCACTTTCTACATGTTTGCTGCTAACTGTTCATGCTAGCATGTTCCACTGAGTCAGACCCCAGAAACACTGTGTGTCCTTTGAGTCCCGATCAAAACGGTAGCGGGACCACAGCTGCTCACAGCGACGCCTCAGAAGTCTCCACCGTGCTCTTGATCCAGATGCATCAGTCTGGACGGGCTCGAGAAACACCTGAGAAGGTTACAGCCGATCCATGTGACACCGCTAACGTCCCCGGAGGACAGCCTGAGCACGCTGCTCTGAGTCCTGGCGTGGTCTCGGACCTCCTGGGGACAGCGACGGTCCCAGTCATCCATGCAGGACGGCGTGGTCTCCTCAGAGGAGGCAGGGTGGTGCATGTTCTTCTCCCCTCAGCGTCTTTAACTGAAGCATCTCAACGGGCAGGAAGCGTCCCAGCTCCTCCAGGAGCTGCCCGCTGGAGCAGAGGCTGCCGGGACGGTTCTGACGCCTGTGTCTGTGTTTGCAGGCAGCTGATGAGCCTGCCTACCTGACAGTTGGAACAGACGTCAGCGCCAAGTACCGAGGAGCTTTCTGTGAGGCAAAGATCAAGACTGTGAAGCGTCTGGTGAAGGTGAAGGTGAGTAGAAGCAGGTCCAGGAGGCCTCTGAGCACGCTGCTACCTGAGTCCAGCTGAGCTCCTCACGGCTCCAGTAGAGCTTTCAGCTGCTCCACAGCCACGTGCACTCTTCCCTGACCTGTGAGGGAGGGTTGCTCAGTGCACAGACGGCGTGTGTGTGTGTGTGTGTGTGTGTGTGAGGCTTTAGGCCACTCACACTCGCCAACTGTGCCCAAGCCTCAGAGCTGCATCAAGGGCCGGCGACACAGTGTGACGTCATCGCTCAGGAATGTGTGTTTTATGCTGTGGTTAATGACCACCGCCATGTGGTGGGTGTGGTCAGCGAGCTCGGCGAGGAGCCGTCCTTCCTGCTCTTCCACTCAGGACGTCGCTGGTTCACTTCCTGCTTGTGCAGTCACATGGTTTTGGAGGTGAACCCGGGACTCTTCCTGACCTAGCAGGCAGCCAAGAGCAGCGGTTTCTAAGTGTGTGTGTGTGTGTGTGTGTGTGTGTGTGTGTGTGTGTGTGTGTGTGTGTGTGTGTGTGTGTGTGTGTGTGTCTCATCAGGTGACTCTGAAAGGTGAAAACACGTCTCAGGTGGTACACGATGACCAGGTGAAAGGGCTGCTCAGGGTAAGGCTGCGCTTCTCCTGTGGTGTTCGTCGCCATGGCAACGGGGCAGATTGACAGGTGTCCGTGTCTCCAGGTGGGATCTACAGTGGAGGTGAGGACCAACGAGGGCCTGTCGAGCGAAGCCGTCATCAGCAAGCTGACCGACGCCAGCCTCTACACTGTTGGTGAGTGGGTGCCGCCCACCTGGTCACATGACCCTGTCTAAGGCTCTGGGGTCAGAGGTCGCCTCTGCCGTTTTTATCGCCACGCTTCTCCTTAAAAAACCGTTGTTGTTGCCGTGAAAACGCAAACGTTTAATGGAGCAGTTTTATACGTTTGAATGAAAAAAAAAGAAATATAAACTCAGGAAACAGCAGCTATTTACAGCTGTTCACACACGGACAAGATTTATGTAGCCGGCCTGGTTCTGCTGCTGGAAACGCCACCCTGCCGAAGCATGGCTGGCCTGGTGGCAGCTGGACAGGAAGTGAGGCTGGCCTGGTGGCAGGTGGACAGGAAGTGAGGCTGGCCTGGTGGCAGGTGGACAGGAAGTGAGGCTGGCCTGGTGGCAGGTGGACAGGAAGTGAGCGTGTGCCTCTTTCAGTGTTCGATGACGGGGACGAGAAGACGCTGCGGCGAACGTCCTTGTGTCTGAAAGGAGAGCGACACTTTGCAGAGAGCGAGGTGAGTCCCCTCCGTGCGTCCCTCCGCCGCCACCACCACAGGCCAGACGGCGTTGACAGGCTGTGTAATCGCTCACAGACCCTGGATCAGCTGCCGCTCACCAACCCAGAACACTTCGGAACGCCGGTCATTGGCAAGAAGAGCAACCGGGGAGGACGGCGCTCCTCACAGGCCGTGTGAGTGTGGGCGGAGCAGCAGGCCACGGGGAAGCACCAGAGCTCTGACTTCCTGTTTCCTGTTTGGCCCCGTCTCCTGGTCCAGGGCCGACGAGGAGAACGAGTCTTCGTCCAGTGAGGAGGAGGAGGAGGACCGGAGGCGTCTGACTGACGAGCTGCTGGGGAAGGTCTGCAGCATCGAGGCCGAGGAGGATCCAGTCGGCTGGTACCTGGCTCTGGTAGGTGGGTGGGGGTGGAGGGTGGGTGGAGGATGACTCTTTTATTCAGAGCCGATACCGATTATTGGTGTGTGTGTCTGTCTTTCGTGTGTGTGTGTGTGTGTGTCTGTGTTCGTGTGTGTGTCTGTCTGCGTGTGTGTGTGTCTGTGTCTGTGTCTGTGTCTGTGTGTGTGTCTGTGTGTGTGTGTCTGTGTGTGTGGCTGTGTGTGTGTGTGTGTGTCTGTCTGCGTGTCTGTGTGTGTGTGTGTGTGTGTCTGCGTGTGTGTGTGTGTGTGTGTGTCTGCGTGTGTGTGTGTGTCTGTCTGCGTGTGTGTGTGTGTCTGTCTGTGTGTGTCTGTGTCTGCGTGTCTGTGTGTGTGTGTGTCTGTCTGTGTGTGTGTGTCTGCGTGTCTGTGTGTCTGTGTGTGTGTGTCTGTGTGTCTGCGTGTCTGTGTGTCTGTGTGTCTGCGTGTGTGTGTGTGTGTGTGTGTGTGTGTGTGTCTGCGTGTCTGTGTGTGTGTGTGTGTGTGTGTGTGTGTGTGTGTGTGTGTCTGCGTGTCTGCGTGTCTGCGTGTCTGTGTGTGTGTGTGTGTCTGTGTGTCTGTGTGTCTGCGTGTCTGTGTGTCTGCGTGTCTGCGTGTCTGTGTGTCTGCGTGTGTGTGTCTGTGTGTGTGTGTGTGTGTGTGTGTGTGTGTCTGCGTGTCTGTGTGTCTGTGTGTGTGTGTGTGTGTGTGTCTGCGTGTCTGCGTGTCTGTGTGTGTGTGTGTGTGTGTCTGTGTGTGTCTGTGTGTCTGCGTGTCTGCGTGTCTGTGTGTGTGTGTGTGTGTGTGTGTGTGTGTGCCCTCTCAGGTGGTGTCTCCCAGCTGTAATGATGAGCTGCTGGTGAAGAAGGACCAGTGTCTTGTCAGAGCCTTCAGTGACTCCAAGTTGTGAGTAGGCTGAGGTTGGAGGTTGGACGGAGGGTGGGTGGAGTTTCTCTCACCTGTACCCGTCTCTCTGCAGTTACACGGTTGCTAGGAGACATGTCAATGTTGTGGGCTCGCTCAGCGTTTCCAAGTCAGACTTCTCCAGTAGGAAAGGTGAGAACTCCAGCTCCCATGATGCACCTGTGCAGCCACACACCTGCTCTCCGCCCACCTGCTCTCCGCCCACCTGCTCACCTGCCACACACACCTGTCCTGCAGGCTTTGAAGCAGCTCACCTGTTCCTGAAGACCAGGGAAGTCCCAGACGTGTGGAAGATGGACCTGAGTCAGATCCTGGACTCTTCCTCCAGCGATGATGACGACGACGATGACGATGAAGAAAAGGAGAGTGAGGAGGACGAGGAGGAGGACGAGGACGAGGATGAAGATGAGAAGAAAAAGATAAACAAGCAGATGAAGGATGAGGTGAGGGAGTGTGACACGAGTGTGAGCTGGGGGAGGAGCCACATGCTGAGGTGTGTTTGTGTCTCAGGTGGAGGAGGAGCAGGACCCAGAGGAGAGGGACCAGTTCCTGCAGCAGCTCTACAAGTTCATGGAGGACAGAGGTCAGCGCCACGTCTGTGACACGTCTGTGTCCCTCGTCCTCCACTGGACACTTCCTCCAGTCACTAAGACAGGAAATAGTAAAAGTCTGGACGCAGCTGGTAGAAGCCAGAAGGTCCAGGTGTAGCAACTAAAGACGTGTGTGTGTGTGTGTGTGTGTGTGTCCGTGCCCGTGTCCCTCCACCCACCAGGAACCCCCATCAACAAGCCTCCAGTTCTGGGCTACAAAGACCTGAACCTGTTCAAGCTCTTCAGGCTGGTCTGTCACTACGGAGGCTGTCGAAAGGTGGGCGGGACCCGTCTGTCCCCTGTCCTCACTGGTCCGTCTGACCAGTGGAAGGAGGCGGGGCTTCAGGGGACGGGGCTGGGGGAGGCTGCACCAGTGCTGATGATGTCACTGTTGTGGCTGCAGATCGAGTCTGGGACCATGTGGAAGCAGGTCTACGTGGATCTGGGAATCCCTGTCCTCAACTCTGCTGCCTCCTACAACGTGAAGACGGCCTATAGGAAGTAAGAGCTCCGGACGGGTGTGTGTGTGTCTCTGTGTGTGTCTGTGTGTGTGTGTGTGTGTGTGTGTCTGTGTGTGTCTGTGTGTGTCTGTGTGTGTCTGTGTGTGTGTCTGTGTGTGTGTGTGTCTGTGTGTGTGTGTGTCTGTGTGTCTGTGTGTGTGTGTCTGTGTCTCTGTGTCTGTGTCTCTGTGTCTGTGTCTCTGTGTCTGTGTGTGTGTGTCTGTGTGTGTGTGTGTCTGTGTGTGTGTGTGTCTGCGTGTCTGTGTGTGTGTGTCTGTGTGTGTGTGTGTCTCTGTGTCTGTGTGTGTGTGTCTGTGTGTGTGTGTGTGTCTGTGTGTGTGTGTGTCTCTGTGTGTGTGTCTGTGTGTGTCTGTGTGTGTGTGTGTGTGTCTGTGTGTGTGTGTGTGTGTGTGTGTGTGTGTCTGTCTGTGTGTGTGTGTCTGTCTGTGTGTGTGTGTCTGTCTGTGTGTGTCTGTCTGTGTGTGTCTGTCTGTGTGTGTGTGTCTGTGTGTGTGTGTCTCTGTGTGTGTGTCTCTGTGTGTGTGTCTGTCTGTGTGTGTGTGTTGTGAGTGGAGGAAGCTGACCTTTGACCTGGCCGTGGCCACCAGGTACCTGTATGGCTTTGAGGAGTACTGCCGCTCGGCCTCCATCACCTTCAGGACCGTCCACCACAACAAGCCCAGAAGCAGCAGCTCGTCTCACCTGAGACATTTGGACACAGAGAGCAGAGACGCCTCTGCTCCAGCCGAGACGGCGGACCTGACGGATGAGAAGGTGGAGGAGGGGTCAGAGGTTAAGAGTGAGAAGGAGGTGAAGGAGCGACAGATGTCCCCGAGGGTGAGACACCTCTCGGTCCACCTGGTGGTCCGTGGGTGGAGCGGTTCTGATTGGGCCATGTGTCTGCAGGGAAGGAGGAGGAGCCAGGTAAAGGTGGAGAGGGAGTCGCCCTGCAGACCGGAGAAGAGAGGAGCA
This sequence comes from Pao palembangensis, assembly GCA_015343265.1. Lineage (NCBI taxonomy): Eukaryota > Metazoa > Chordata > Actinopteri > Tetraodontiformes > Tetraodontidae > Pao > Pao palembangensis. The sequence goes on along the minus strand of CM027083.1, from coordinate 28,094,996 downwards.
GCAGGAGACGCGGAGGAGCAGCGAGAGATGAGGAAACGCATCAGCAGGAAGGTGGAGGACTCAGAGAGAGGCTCTGAGGAGGAGGACGAAGACGAAGATGAGGAGGACGAGATGGACAGGAGACGAGCAGACAGGTGGGCCGCAGGAAGTTAGTCTGGGCCGCAGGAAGTTAGTCTGGGCCGCAGGAAGTTAGTCTGGGCCGCAGGAAGTTAGTCTGAGTCAGTTTTCTTTATCTTGTATTTGATGGTGATGTGAACTCGTGTGTGTGTGTGTGTGTGTGTGTGTGTGTGTGTGTGTGTGTGTGTGTGTGTGTGTGTGTCTCAGGAGTGAGGATGATGATGACGAAGACTCGGTGACAGGAACTAAGGTGAGGGTGAAGTACGGCCGAGGAAAAACTCAGAAGATCTACGAAGCTCACATCAAGAAGACGGACGTTGATAACGGCGAGCAGTTCTACCTGGTTCATTACTACGGCTGGAACGTCAGGTGAGACTCGCCCTCAGGCGGCAGAGGGAGGCGGAGTCTCATTAACGCAGGTGTGTCCCTCGCAGGTATGACGAGTGGGTGAAGGCTGACCGCATCATCTGGCCTGTGGAGAAGGGAACCAAGAAGAGACTGAGGAAGAAGATAAAGGTGAGCTCCGGGAGTCACATGACCTGCTGCCTGCAGACCTGTGTAACCCCTCCCTCTGGCCCTGCCCCGCCCACAGAACAGGGACGAGCTGGAGAGGGAGCGAGACGAGCTGAAGCCTCCGCTGGCAGGAAGGCCGACGGGAGCCAGGCGGGGGCGTCCAACCGGGCGCGGCGTCTCCAAGATGGCCAACAGCGAGGGGCGAGCCAATGGGCGGCGGCCCGAGATGCCCCCCAGTTTGCCCAACGGAGAGAGTAAGACTCAGAGTCCAGCTCCGGGTCCAGGGCAGCTCATCACATGTGCTGTGTGTCCCCCAGACACCCCCCGCAGGAGAACCAGGAGAACTTCAGGGGTCTACGACTCGGACCGCGTCTCCAACGGTCAGCCCACTTCCTGTTTCCTGCTTCCTGTCTGCCCTCTGTCTCTAACTGCCGCGTGTCTCCTGCAGAGGATTCTGGGAACTCTTCAGAGGACAGCGAAGCAGAAGAGCCCCCCAGCAAAAAGCTGCCGCCGTGGCGAGCCAGGAGCGAAGCCCCCCTCCTGCAGGAAGAGGGCGTGGTCAAGGAGGAGGAGGAGACGGACCAGCTCTCACACAAGATGGCGAGTGACGCGGCGGCAAGTCACCTGACCGCCGAGCAGCTGAGTCCTGGTGGTTGTCAGGAGACGGCCGATAGCTTCCTGAACCAATCAGAGCAGAGGGGGGAGGAGCCTCCAGGAGGAGCCTCCCTCTCCCCTGTTGGTCTGGATGACGGGCAGGTGGCGCCTGATGGACAGGAAGTGGTCCCCACACCTTCGTCAGTGGGCTCCTCCCCTCTTCCTCCTCTGGAGGAGAACGAGAGGTCTGCTGTCTCCATCCACAGGGCCCAAGGGTCAAAGGTCATCCCCAGCTCCAGCCCCGAGCACACAGCTGCTCCTCCGCCTCCTCACGGCGGCCTGAAGAGAGCAGAGGAAGCTCTGGTGGTCCTTCACTGCCTGCCCTCACAGCACCTGCCCCCCGACTCGGACACGGACTCTGCCACCGAGGAGGAGGCTCCTGAGGAGGCCCCGCAGCACGCCGCCGCGCAGCACGCCGCCCCGCAGCACGCCGCCTCCACCCTCAACCTGCAGGCGGCTGACAGGAGGCAGGACGAGGCCCCTCCCACCAGAACGCCTCCCCCGTCGGCCAAGGCCATGGGGACGTCCCCTCGCTCCTCGCTGCCTCTCAGGGACGAGGAGCCGAGGAGCGAGGAGCCGATGAAGGCAGACGAGGCGCTGCAGCCGGCTGAGGGGGGGCGGGACGGTCCTCCAGGCTCAGAGGCCCAGGAGCGGGGGACCGCCGTCCCCGCCGAGGCTCCTGCGGTGGACTTGGAACCACAGATGGGTCCAGAGGCTTTGGTCTGCTACGAGGTGGATCTGGACGATCCAGAGGACAAGGAGAAAGCCACCTCCACCCCTGAGCATCTGCTGCTCCTGATGGAGGAGCAAGCAGCGCTGCCCCTGCCCCCTCTCCTCCCCCAGCACCAGGTCCGGGCCTTCCCCGCAGCCGCTGCTTCCTGCCCCGCCCCCTGTCCGCAGGAGCTCCACCCACCGGGGAAAGCTGCTGAGGACAGGGCTCCAGTGACGGAGGAGCAGGAGAGGGAACCCGGGACGTCCTTGTCCTCGTCTGTCCACGACGGCAGAGGTGAGCCTTGAAGCTTGATCTCGCTGGTCACATGACACTCGCTCTCGCCCGTGGTCCTCACCACCCTCGTCTGTGTGCAGGCCACAAGAGGCTACTGGACTGTAGCTCCAGTCCCAGCACAAAGAAACCAAAACGCACCCAGAAACGAGTAACCACACCTGCCAAGGACAAGAACGGAGCAGGTGGGTGGAGCTTACTGTGGCTTTTCTACATTTGTGAGGACCTGCTCTGTAGCTAGGCTAGGCTAGGCTAGCAGCGGCGCTGAGCTAAGTTAGTCTGTTAGCGCCATGCTAACGCTGATGGGAGCTAGCGTCACGCTGGATATGTGTCCTTTGTACTAAAGGATCAACCTGATTGAACAGCTGATCAGATCTCATGTGTCCCCCCTCCACCCCCCCACCCCCCCACCAGCTCAGAGCAGCTGACAGCGGCTTGATCCGGCTGCTCTTTGTCCTAGGCTCAGAAGTCTCGATGTGCGCGTCGCCTCCCTAACAGGGTACAAGTGGAGCTTCCAGCTGGGTACACGCACGCGTGCACATGCTCCTTTGCGACCAGCTCTGGAGCTTTGCTACAGGCTCTGCTCCAGAGCTCTCTGTTTCCTCAGAGCTGCCAGTGAGTGAGGGCTACTTCTCAGTTGCACCTTTGCCTCTGACTCTCCCCTCAGGTGAGCTGGACAGGATGTCCAGTGCAGAAGGATCTCCTTCCTGCAGGAAAGCTGCAGGAGATCAGGAGAAGTACCTGGGCCTGAAGTGGGAGGTGAGATCCATCGACAGGCGCAGAAGAGGCTGAAGAAGAAGGAGAGAGAAGGTGGGGGCCGGTGTGTCTGCGGGCCTGACGCCTCGGGGCACTTACTGATCCTTCTGCTCTTTCAGTGTCCAACACAACCGTGTCCACGTCGTCGGGGTCCTCGGACACCGGCATGAGTCCGTCCTCGGCCTCGCCCGCACAGAACACTGTTGCTGTAGAATGCAGGTAGTGGCTGTCTGGTCCTGCAGCCAGGCTCCGCCCACTCGCTCTGGGCCTGGACTCGAGGCACTGAAGCCCCTCACGTGGACTGACCTAAAAGGAGCAAACATGGGTTCTGTTCATACAGGAAACACTTCCCCCGCCTTCGTTCTTCTCCTCTCTCCAGAATTTCCAGTTATTTAATATGCTTGGGGTCAGAGGTCACCTGTTCCATCAGACACATCGTTTCCTGCACATCTTGGTTTTCTGCTTTTTAACAAGTTTTCTTTTTTTATAGAATGGGTCTTTTATTTCAGAAGCAGAATTTCCTCCCAGTGACATCAACTTTGTCTTCTTAAGAAATGACTTTATTTATTAGCTCATACGGTCAAAAGCAGTTTTTCTGCCCCAGATGTACACATTTACCTTCAGTTCAAACAGCTGGAATGAAATAGCAGTTTTTCTCCGTGTGGGCGGCTAAAGTTTCACTTTTGTCGTTAGTCGATTGGATGACTGACCACAGGAAGTCATTAACGTTCTTTTTCCTAACATTTGAATTAAAAGTGAGTTTGTGAACATCCTGTGTTGGAATGTTCTGGGTGCCTCTCTCCCCGTTTCGCTGGATCCTGTGCGTCCAAACTTGATCCATTCCGGCTCCTGGAGGGCGTCCTGCCTCTTCTGTAATTATTGTAACAGATGGCTGTTTTGTACATAATGCACCATGTATTTGACTTTTTCACACTGTAAAGAATGATTTATAATATTTTTTAAACAGAAGACTTTGTACTGTTGATCACCTGCAACTTTTGTGGATGTGCTGTTTTTGCTAGCAGCAGTTTGAGAGCGACAACTGTCAAAGAAAACACTTCCTGCTGACAGAAGCCATGTTGGACATCAGTCGTTTCAAAATAAAAGCTTTTAAATATGTCTGACGTGTTTACTTGCGGGGAACCTTGAGAAGATGAAGCTGGTGTACAAAGCGTTCAGCAGCACTCGATCAAGAACAAGAGCGCTTGGATTCCATTTACATTAACCAAATGCCGTCAAGTTTATTTCTGGAGCGGCGGGAAATTAAATGCGATGTCAAACGAAAACACACACGAAGAGAGAACCTGGTTCCGGGTCAGTTCAATTCAGCGAGGCGGGCCCAGCAGTCCGGCCTTAGCTGCCAGAGCCTCGTTCTGCTGGATGTGGTACTCCTGAAAGCGCATGGAGATCCGCTGGGTCATCTTCAGGTACTTCTGCAGACGCGACTCTGACAGCTGGACTGACGAACGCTGGCGTTAGCGACCAGCAGCAGTCAAAGCTTTTGGACTTTCTGTGCTAAACTCAACTGCTGGACAGAATAAGGACCAAACCAGAAGGTGGAAGAGCTTCTCCAATGGTCAGAATGTGAACTACAGCTGCCAATTCTAAAAGATTCTGGCTACGCTGAACTACAGTACAGGGCGCCGCTGATCATGATTTAGGTTCCTGAGCTGAAGCAGGTGATTGGTCAGACAGCCAGAGAGAATGTGACATCACGTTCTCAGTTCAGTCGTGAAATCGTTCTCCAGCATCATCACACCCCTCCTGTCAACCAATCAGAATCTGAAAGCCGATGGTCACTTCCTGCCCTCCTCCGGGTTTCACGTCTCTGCTGGTGAAGTCTTTCACCCCTGATCCATGAAGCAGTTCTCCGTCACCTTGTTGTACGTTCCCAGAAACTCTTTAAACTGTAACGTGAGCAGAGAAAGAGTCGACATCAAAAACGTTCTGTATCGCGGTACTTCATCAGAACAACCCGGGTGCGTTTACACACCGGTCTAACCAAACTACAGCAGCGGTAGCCGACCGTAACTGGTCAGCATCCTACCAGTTTGACCTGGGAACTGGGAAGGCTTCATACTGCACATGGAAATGAGTTCTGCTCCTTTATTGGCCTGCCAACTAGACTGTGAGCTCCAATCTTTATTACCTGCTTGATCTGGTCGGACTCAGACACTTGGACCGCCATGACACTGAGGAACAAAGCACACTCTTTTAAAAGAGGTCACAGTTTTTTCTACATCATGTTTTAAAATGACAAAAAAGCAGAATAATGAAGGTTGAGACGAATCAAAGAAAGAATGAAGTGACTGTTGACTTTGAGTGAGCAGAGAGCTAATGATCCGCGGGAGCTAACGTTACTTCTCCTTTTCATTTTCAGGGATTTTTTCCGGGTATAGATCGTTTTAACATATGATTTGCTACAATAACAAAAGAATGAAGTTGTAACATTTGAGTTATTTCACCTCCAAACGATAACGATACCTTGTGTGAAAATCCTCTGGAAGGACACGTGCCAGCAATCGACCCGGAGATTCAAAATCCGTCAATTTAAATTGAGTTACAGAAACAACAACTACATTATTTAAAAGACGGGTGGTGCGCTAACTGGAAAAATGTAACTGTTAGATTACTGAATTGATTTAGGACGGAAAAGATTGGACATTATTTTACAATTTAGACAAAGGGAAAAGGTCATTGCGTACCAATAAGGAACTTCCGGGCGACACGGCAGCGTTTAGAAGAAATTCTAGGTTGTTCTTGTTGTTCCGCCTCCTTTCTTCTTCGGATTTACTAACGATGGTTGGTCAGAGGTGACTTACTGCCTCTACCGGTCTGAAACGGAGCGGGCAGGAGAAAAAAGACGACACACAAAATTCTTTGCATTACTCGTATTGGTTTGGTTACTCATAGTAAATAGTTTATTATACAACATATCTTATGGAGTCAAATTTTTAACTTATAAAGTGCGTTTTTCATTTGATTATATTATATTTGATAATATAATATTTGATAATGTTGATTATATTTCTATTCATATTGCACTCTCAGTTTCGCAGTTCAGAGTTTCCATACACTGGCAGACTGGCAGCAGACAGTCAGGATGGGGAAAACAATATCCAGCTCCATCACTGAACTTTGGGGTCCCAGAAGTTTGCGTCGTGAGTCCTCCTGTTGTCAGCCTTTGTTTCACTGTTTCTAGACAGAGTGATATATCTGTGTACAAGTAAACGATCTGTGAAGCGGAAACAGGAAGTGCTTTTCTGTTACTCTGCTTTGTTTTCGTGTTTGCTCTTAGTCACAGTTGTTTCCACACTGGCCACTCTTGAACACATATTTGACTTTCGACTTTAGTTCGGTGGGAGTATAAACGTTCTCAGTAATTCAGGACTTTCGTCTTAAAACAGCCGTCCAGCTTGTCCGCGCGCTCGTTTGACGCTAAAGCGGGAAGTTTAAAAGCGATGCTGGATCATCGGCTAACGCTCAAGCAGTAAACCGAATTTATGATCGTTGCCTGCGTGACTAACGGGTTCCGACTCCATCTCCAGACGTTAATCCTTAATTCTCTGCGTTCATATGAGCATGAAGTCAGGGGAAGCCTTAGAGGTCAAAATCTCCACGACACTCCTGTGGCCGCTCAGCAGCGACAACAACGCAGAAAAGAGGCGACAGGATCGGCTGCGGCCGCTATGGAGCCCGCTGTGTACACAGCAGAACGCGGTGAGGCTTTGCTCCGACGGGCGGCGGCTTTATGGAAACAGACGGGCTCTTCCGAGCTTCAGCCGGGACTGTGAACAAGCCTCCGCCGGTGAGTGAGCCCAGATGTCTGCTTCCCGCGTCCCGTTAAAACGAAGATAAAGACGTTTGTTATTCTGCAGGACAGAGAGTGCTGACGTCGTTTTGCTCAGAGTCGAGGTGGCTAACAGCTCTAAAACAGCGGTGAGGAATCACAGCCCAGTTGGTGTGCTTTTCTGCTGTGACTGCTGTGATGAACTCTATGGTCCCCCTCGTGGGCGGAACTCTTTTCTGTGAGGAACAGCTCGCAGGGTGCGCTCGGAGAGGGGGGGCTCCCGCCAGAAGAGAGCAGCCCTCTTGTTTCCTGGGTAACAGCATCAACACTCTGGACTGTCCAAGGTTCAGACTCTGGGCTGAGGATTGCACACACAGTAAACTAGGATATTGCTGTAGCACGAATCTGGACTCCTGGGACAAGTGCTGGCGAATCACTGACATGCACAGTGTTTGCCTGTGTGTGTGTGTGTGTGTGTGTGTGTGTGTGTGTGTGTGTGTGTGTGAAAGTGTGTCACAGCCATCAGGCCACTATTGGTCTCATCCACTTTGTTCTTGTATCCAGAGGCGACTGTTTATTCAGTCAGGTGTGATTCAGTAGTCTTCAGCGCTGGCCAATCTGGCCGGTAGCTGGCAGGAAGGCCAATGAGCAGCCGAGAGGCGCCGGGAGGGGTCAGAGGTGAAGCTGCAGACGGTCATCCTCAGGCCGTTGCAGTGCGGCACCCGCGGGCCAGTCCTTCCACCCAGCTGAGCCGCAATTCCCAGAGGAGACCTCTGGTGCCATCCATGTTGGAGGAGGCAGGAAGGGTCTCCATGGAGTTCAGAGGCAGAAGAAGGTTCTGGAGGAGAGACATTCAGGCTCTCCAGAGAGCCCAGTCAAGGAGAACTCTTGTACAGCCAACTGAGCACTGGTTGATAACAGGTAGCTCAGATAGCTAACCCTCAGCTCAGGTAGCTAACCCTCAGGTAGCTAACCCTCAGCTCAGGTAGCTAACCCTCAGGTGCTAACCCTCTCAGCTCAGGTAGCTAACCCTCCAGGTGGCTAACCCTCAGGTAGCTAACCCTCAGGTAGCTAACCCTCAGGCCTTCTTCCCTCCAGCTCAGGTAGCTAACCCTCATCTGCTCTAAGAGCTGAAGGCTCACCTGTGACGCGTCACTTCTGGCTTCTGCAGAAACCAGAACCACCAGGGTCACATCAAGAAGATGGTGGACACCTGGATCAGCACCTGCGCAGGACAGCCAGTTGAGCTCTTCCGGCTCTTCCACCAGAACCTTCTGGTCTCCACTTCGTCTTCCTGCTCTTTCAGGCTGACGTCTCTGCTCACACCGACCAAAGGAGGCGCTCGCACAGAGAAGATCTGCTGATGTCCTCACCGCGGAGCTCCGCCCACACGCTCAGAGGGACGCAGAGGTCCACCTGTGGCTGGGACGGGAAGAGGCGTCCATCCAGGCTTTGGGTCAGTGCGCCAACACCAGCACCTGAGTGGACGACCTGATGATGTCACTGACGTCTGGCTGCAGGTGGCCGAGCCGGACGCCAGCACAGGTAGAAGAGTGGGCGGCGAGGGCTCCTCCCCCAGCCGCCTGCACGCAGGAGCCCGCCCGCACCTGAAGAGTCCTACCTGCGTCTGAGCTCACCTTGTCCACCCAGCAGGAGGCCTCAACCCCGTTGTGGAAGCCGAGTCACAGGTCAGAGGTCACCTCAGGTTCCAGCGTGGTCGTCTGTGTGTTGGGCAATGCTTCCTGCTTCTCACTTCCTGCTTCCTGTTCCAACCTGTCAGGTGTGAAGGTGAAGTCCTGCAAGACTCAGACGTGTTTGGCTCCGCCCCTCGGCCCTCCCCCTCCAGTGTCTGGCATATGGCTGCCGCCCTCGACACACAGTCACTCTGTTTACTTGCAGCGATACCACTGGGTTAGTTAGCCTCTTCCTCGGCGGTTTTCCAGGCCTGAATGTGAAGACTTCCTGTTGACCCTGCTGCTGTCTGTCAGGCCCTCCCAGGACAGCCTGGCCTGCTGAGCAGCCACAGGAAGTGACATCACCACACACAGCCCCTCCTGCATCGCCTGTGGTTGCCATAGGAGACAAGACCACTGGATTACGTTAAATCCTCAGCTGTGACAGATGTAGGCTGGTCGCACCAAGGGGATTACCGTGGATTTACCTTCAAATTTTACATTCCCCTCCTCTCCTCCTCCCCTCCTCCCCTCGTGGGGCCTCCTCTCCCTCCTCTCCCTCCCCCTCCTCCCTCCCCTCCCCTCCCCTCCTCTCCCCTCCCCTCCCCTCCCCTCCTCTCCCTCCTCCTCTCCCCTCCCTCTCCTCTCCTCTCCTCTCCTCTCCCCTCCTCTCCTCCTCTCCTCTCCTCTCCTCTCCCCTCCTCTCCCCTCCTCTCCTCCTCTCCTTTCCTCTCTCCTCTCCTCTCTCCTCTCCTCTCCTCTCCCTCTCCCTCCTCTCTCCTCTCCTCTCCTCCTCCTCCTCTCCCTCCTCTCCTCTCTCTTCTCCTCTCCTCTCCCCTCTCTCCTCTCTCTCCTCTCCTCTCCCCTCTCCCTCCTCTCCTCTCCCCTCCCTCCTCCCCTCCCCTCCTCTCCTCCTCTCCCCTCCTCTCCTCCTCTCCCCTCCTCTCCCTCTCCCTCCTCCTCCCCTCCCCTCCTCCTCTCTCCTCCTCTCCTCTCTCCTCTCCTCTCCTCTCCCTCCTCTCCTCTCTCCTCTCCTCTCCTCTCTCCTCTCCTCTCCTCCTCTCCTCCTCCCCTCCCTCCTCTCCTCCTCTCCTCCTCTCCCCTCTCCTCCTCCCTCCTCTCTCTCCCCTCCTCTCCTCTCCTCTCCTCCTCTCCCCTCCTCCTCTCTCTCCCCTCCTCCTCCCCTCCCTCCTCCTCTCCCCTCTCCCCCTCCTCTCCTCTCTCTCCTCTCCTCTCCCCTCCTCCTCCCCTCCTCCTCTCTCCCTCCCTCCTCTCCTCCTCCTCCTCTCTCTCCTCCTCTCCCTCCTCTCCTCTCCTCCCCTCCTCCTCTCCTCTCCTCCTCTCCCCTCCCCCTCCTCTCTCTCCCCTCCTCCTCCTCCCCCTCCTCCTCTCTCCTCTCCTCCCCTCCTCTCCTCCTCTCCTCCTCTCCTCCTCTCCCCTCCTCTCCTCTCCCCTCCCCTCCCTCCTCTCCTCTCCTCCTCTCCCTCCCTCCTCTCCTCTCCCCTCCCCTCCTCCTCCCCTCCTCCTCTCCCCTCCCCTCCTCTCCTCCTCTCCTCCTCTCCCCTCCTCTCCTCTCCCCTCCCCTCCTCTCCTCTCCCCTCCCCTCCTCTCCTCTCTCTAGGAGGAGCTGTGTGATGCAGGTGCTGGTCTTCCTCCTCCCCTGGCTGCCAGGAGAACTGAGGAGGACCTCCTTCCTGACTCTGGTGTGCTCCAGGTGCTGTGGGTCAGTTGTGCTCCTGCGCCCCCTGCTGGGTTTATTGAGCAGAGCCATCAGGTCTTCCTCTCTTCCTCCAGGATGAGGAGAGTCCTGAGGCTGAGGAGGTGGTGCAGCTGGATGGAGCTCCTGCTGCACCTTCAGCCCAGTACCAGGGCCCTGTGTTCCCTCCCCAGCCATGCTCAGCCCCTCCTGACCAGGACCAGACCCCCGTGGTGACCTTCAGGCCTGAACTGGTGAAGCAGCTGGTGGACTGGTGAGAGAAGGTCTCATCCTGGAGCAGCTGGAGGCCTGTGGAGGTGTCACCATGCTGCTTTTGTTCAGGGTGGAGCAGGAGGTCTTATCCAGGATGGTCTCTGAGATGTGCCAACCGCCCGACCCCGACCCTGACCCTGACCCTGACCCTGACTGCTCCGGTTCCACAGACCCGTCAGCCCACAGCACCACCTCAGACATCAGTGAGGCTTCAAATCTCTTTGATAATACAAAGGGGAGGGGCTTATGAACGCTACTACAGGTGTGTGTGTGTGTGTGTGTGTGTGTGTGTGTGTGTGTGTGTGTGTGTGTGTGTGTGTGTGTGTAGACTCTGTTCTGATCAGGCAGCTGGTTGAAGAGGTTCTAATTGAACATGTCAGTCAGATGCATCGAGCGTCACTGGTTACTGGACCAGACCCAGGGTCACCAGACCCAGGGTCACCAGAACCAGGGTCACCAGACCCAGGGTCACCAGAACCAGGGTCACCAGACCCAGGGTCACCAGAACCAGGGTCACATCCAGAGGTACCACATCACAGAAAACTCCAGAAATGATCATTTGTCTGATCAGCTCTTGTTTCTTCCCAGGAAGAACTAGTTTCCACCCCAGCACCCACTCCTCCTCCACCTCCTCCACCTCTAACAGCTCAGCCTCTGGCCACACCCCCACCTCTTTTCCAGGAAGCAGCAGTTTCCACTCCTCCTCCTTCTCCTCCTCCTCCTCTTAGCCCCACGCCTGTCAGTAGAGCTCAGCCTCTGGCCACACCTCCACCCTCTGACCCCATCAGCCTGCTGATGGAAGAACCTCCTCAGTTATCTTCTGCACCAGGTGAAGCTCCACAGACGTGTTAGCGTCTTAGCATTAGCAGCAGTAGTGACGGTGTGTTTCCTGTTTGTTGGTGATGTCAGATCCTGTGGTGACTCCCGCCCCCAGCCCAGAGCTCCGCCCCTGTGCTGCTCTTGCTCTGACTCCGCCTCCTCAGGTGGCTGGAGAAGCGGAGGAAGGTGCTTCTGTCTCGTCTCTGTCGTCTCCTCCTGAGCTCCCAGTAGCGTCTCACTGCAGCTCCACAGACGACTCCAGTAGCACCAGTAACTCCAGTAACAGCACAGAGACGGCCTTGAAGGCCGTGTCAGAGGGAGAGCTGCTCAGCAACGTCCAGCTGGAGGACACCATGACAGGTACTCCACCTCCAGCTCCAGCTGTGCTGGCCGCTCATTAACTCCTCTCCCTCCTCCCTCTGAAGAGGAGGGTCTCTGCCCTTTCTCCACCTCCCTGCAGGACACGTTTGACCCCCCCAGTGAAGGACAAGCTGGAGGTCACGACCTCCTGCTGACCAACATGGAAGGCAGAGAGCAGGTAACAGCCACACCCACGCACCCACCCAGGCACAGGCTGACCTCTGACCCCTGACCCAGGAGTACGTGAGCGTGGGGGAAGTGAGAGAAGAGCTAGCTAGCGTCACACCTGGGAGCCAGCTGGAAGCACCTGATGTGTCCGTGTGTGGGGTCACAGCAGCCCCCTGACCTTGAGCTGACCTTGAGCTGAAGCCTGCTCAGGCCTGAACCTTCAGCCACGTCTGCGTCTGTCCGCCTCTGCTGCCTTTCCTCGCTGCCTGTCCCGGAAGCATGTCCAGAGCTGCGAGTCCGTTGCCATGGAGATACGATACCATCAGTTTTAGTCATTTTAAATGTAACGAAGCTTAAAAGGGACTTTAATAAAGATGGAGAAAGTCAGGGTTGACGGTCCAGAGTGTGTGTCAGACACAACCAACAAACAACCAACAAACAACCAGCAAAACAACCAACAAACAAACAACACACAAACAACAAAACACAAACAAACAACAAAACACCAACAACAAAACACCAATAAACAACCAACAAACAAAATACCAACACACAAACAACAAACAAACAACAAAACAAACAACAAAACAGCCAACACACAAACAACAAACAAACAACAAAACAACCAACACACAAACAACAAAACAAGCAACCAACAAACAAACAACAAAACACCAACAAACAACCAACAAACAAAATACCAACACACAAACAACAAAACAACCAACAAACACAACAAAACAACCAGCAAAACAACCAACAAACAAACAACACAAACAACAAAACACAAACAAACAAACAACAAAACAACCAACACACAAACAACAAAACAAGCAACCAACAAACAAACAACAAAACAAGCAACCAACAAACAAACAACAAAACACCAACAAAACAAACAACAAAACAACCAACAACAAAATACCAACACACAAACAACAAACAAACAACAAAACAACCAACAAACACAACAAAACAACCAGCAAAACAACCAACACACAAACAAACAACAAAACAACCAACAACAAAACACCAACACACAAACAACAAAACAACCAGACAAACACGTGGTTGGTCCTTGTTGGCTCGGTGGGGCCGACTGGAGCGACTGTGTCCTGCTGTGTTGGGGTTCCTGCTGCAGCATCGGTCCCGACCCGGTCTGGTTCTGACCCGGTCTGGTTCTGACCCGGTCTGGTTCTGACCCGGTCTGGTTCTGATCCGGTCTGGTTCTGACCCGGTCTGGTTCTGACCTGCTGGACCTCATTAAAATGGTTCTGGGAGAAGCTGAAGTCTGTGTCCTTGTTGCTGACGTAAACTAGTGAAGAAAATGAGTCACACACGGAGCCAGTCTGGTGTGTGTGTGTGCCTGTGTGTGTGTGTGTGTGTGTGTGTGTGTGTGTGTGCGCCCCACCCACAGACAGGGTGGGGCGCACACACAGTCTGCTGTGTGTTCAGGTGGAGCTCAGACGTGTGTTCTCTGCCAGGTCGGTAGTCCTCCTCAGCTGACAGAAGGCTCCAGGTACGTTCTCCTTTGTCTTTTCCTCTAAAACAGGAAGTGAAGGTTTTTTGTGGATGTTGGCTTTGATCTCAGGTTTACCGGCTTTGATATCTCGAGTATTTACCTGTTGAACGGTCCACTAAATAGTTCTTCTCGTCTTCATGTCCTGACGTGTTGGCCCCACCCCCACTCTGGTTCAGAACAACAGCTCAGACAGCATGGACGTGAGTCTGCGCACACACACACACACACACACACACACACCTGTGGTTCTATATCTACCAGGGTTGTTGTTCTCTGGTGGTTGCTGGGAACCCAGCCTTAGCTGTCCCCTCACGTCCACTCAGACCTGAGTGTGGACGCGTCCAGCTGCTGGACTCAGAGACAGCGTGGAGCCAGGAGTTGTCCTGCGTCTGTCCCCCTGAAACTGTCAGGAGCACGGTCACCTGACCAGGACTTCCCCTCTGTGCTTCACTTCCTGTCTGGTGAGGACCAGCTGTGGTGGAAGGTGGACAGCTGGAATGGAACCCACAGCCACTGGTGGGGTAGAAGAGGCACATTAGCAGGTCTCTGAGGACAACAGGAAGCAGGACTGCGTCCTCGTCTGGCTGCCAGGACCTGTTGGTGAGCTGGTCGGAGCCCTCGTGGCAAAGCCAGCACGCCCCTGTCCCAGCTCCACCTACTGGTGTGGGTGTGTCGGAGCCCAGAGTGTGATGGGTGACCCAGCAGTCAGCTGAGCTCTCCTCCTCCTCCTCCACAGCTGAAGGACGCGCTCGACGATTGGTCTACCAGCACCAGCAACCAGGGGGCCGCGTCCTGGCCCGGACAACCCAACACTCCAGTGTGGCCAGGTACGCCGATCAGGCTCCGCCCACAGACTGAGGGGTGGAATCAGGTGTGTTTGTGTCACCAGGTCAACCTCCTGCTGACCCCCTCTGGCCAGGAGCTTCCTCTGAAGCCTTCCCCGGACCTGGAGCAGGACCTGGAGCAGGACCTGGACCCGCAGCTGGTCAGCTGGTGAGAAACTGGGGGAATGATGGTGGAGTGAGTGGCTGGAGGCACAGGCGGGCGGAGGCAGTTACTGGCTGTTTTCTTGGCAGGCTGTTCCACACCAGGAGACGCTTCCGGCCGGAGTTTACGACAGACTGCTCATCACCATCACCGGGAGCGTCAACGCTAACGCCAGCAAGTCAGTGTGGACGAGTGAACGTCGGTGTGGACGAGTGAACGTCGGTGTGGACGAGTGAATCATCGTGTGGACGAGTGAATCATCGTGTGGACGAGTGAACGTCGGTGTGGACGAGTGAATCATCGTGTGGACGAGTGAATCATCGTGTGGACGAGTGAACGTCGGTGTGGACGAGTGAATCATCGTGTGGACGAGTGAATCATCGTGTGGACGAGTGAACGTCGGTGTGGACGAGTGAATCATCGTGTGGACGAGTGAATCATCGTGTGGACGAGTGAACGTCGGTGTGGACGAGTGAATCATCGTGTGGACGAGTGAATCATCGTGTGGACGAGTGAACGTCGGTGTGGACGAGTGAATCATCGTGTGGACGAGTGAATCATCGTGTGGACGAGTGAACGTCGGTGTGGACGAGTGAATCATCGTGTGGACGAGTGAATCATCGTGTGGACGAGTGAACGTCGGTGTGGACGAGTGAATCATCGTGTGGACGAGTGAATCATCGTGTGGACGAGTGAACGTCGGTGTGGACGAGTGAATCATCGTGTGGACGAGTGAATCATCGTGTGGACGAGTGAACGTCGGTGTGGACGAGTGAATCATCGTGTGGACGAGTGAATCATCGTGTGGACGAGTGAACGTCGGTGTGGACGAGTGAATCGTCCTCATGACAGACAGACATGAAGGTTCCTGACTGAGACTTTCAGACAGAAAAGAGCACCTGAGTCCGCTGGTTCTGGGTCCGTGTGTGAGGCTCCGCCCTCTCTGACGGTTGCTGTTGTGTCCAGGATCACCGTGGACATGTCCACCGATCGGTCTGACGTGGCCTTCCACTTCAACCCTCGCTTCAACGAGAACGGCCGGCAGGTGATCGTCAGGAACAGCCTCGTTGGGCAGAAGTGGGGAGCGGAGGAGCGAGACCTGGACTCCTTCCCTTTCACCGCGGGAAAGCCTTTCGAGGTCAGACGTGATCTGTAACTGGCCCGTGAGCAGCAGAAGTGGCTGACGCCTTTGGTTTGTTGCAGATGAAGATTCTCTGCACCAACAGCGAGTTCAAGGTGGCCGTCAACAACTCTCACCTGCTGGGGTACCAACACCGCATCAGAGACCTGCGCTCCATCAGGAGCATCAGCATCTACAATGACCTGAGCCTCTCTGCTGTCAAGTTTGAAACCCTGCAGTGACCCAGAACCTCAGGGTTCCAACAGCAGAACGTCTCCGACGCACACTGAGGTCCTCAGCTGTCCGCAGAAGGTTCTGATCAAAGTGTGCCACTTTTCACTGGGTACCTTTAAAAATGTTAATAAACACAGATTGAACCAACAAGACTGATTATGAAGGTTTGGTTTCCTTGTTCCATGAACTCTGTTCTTCTTCTTATCTTGTGATTTTCACGCGGTTTCCCCGGTTCTGCTGAGTGGTTTCGTCCTGAATCTCCCACCTGCTGGTTCAACCTGTGGCCCATCCAGCGCTGGTCGCTGTATTTCTGAGCGACAAAGTCACTTGTGTTATAAACGATCTTTGGCGGCCTTCTGACGTCATGACGACGAACGTGCGCGAAGTTTTTAGCAAAGAAGAGCTTTCCGGATCGTTAACAACTTTTATGTTGTAGTTTTTAACACAGTCTAATAGGAGGGACAGGCGGCGGATGATGTGAGCAATAACCGGACAAAGTCGTTAAATAGCAGTCCGTCCCTGCAGTGTCTTGCTGTGTTGTTTTTCCGGACGGACCGAGTTCCTGTTTCAGGTTAGTTGGACCTCGGCCTGTTTCTCTCTCTGGCAGCTGGATGCTGAAACAAAACGGTGTGAGCGGATTAAGGACACGTTTACTCCAGGAAAGACGTTTGTTCCATGAAATGTCAAAGCGCTGCCCTCCTTCTTTACAGTCCGTTGGTGGTTAGCCGCAGAAGCTAGTCGGCTAGCGTGGCCGCAGCCAGTAGCATGCTAGCTAGCTTTCAGTTTACAAACAGATTTTAGGAACGTCTTGAGTGTTTGGTTGGATTTTTAAACGTCGTACTGCAAATTTACGATAGATTTCTGATTTTGGAGAGTTGGTAGTAAATCCTTATGTTGGTGCAGTTTCCGGTAGCTGAAAGAGTTTAACTCCAGACTGGCAGCTCTTCCGGACCTGCTAGACCTTAGACCAGGGCTCTGGTGGGTCTGGGCCACGTTTAGGTGACAAACCCAGACTTTGATTGTTGTTGCTCATGAATTTCAGCTGATTAAATGTTGAAAGATTGTTTGTGGGCTTAGATAAACACTCACATCCTCTCTGTCCCCCCTCTCCTCTCTCTGTCCATCCTCTCCCCCTCTGACCTCCCTCTGTCCCCCCTCCAGGACCATCATGAAGCTGAAGTTCTACCAGAAGCTGATGAGCTCAGAGTTGTGTTGGAATGCAGCAGATGCTCAGACCTCCCAGCAGGGGGCAGAGTGGAGTGTTTCCAGCAGTAACCATGGTAACAGCCATCTCTCCCTGGGTGTCATTTCCTCCACAAATGGCGGCAGCAGCAGACATGAAATGACCATAACAGAGGAGGCGGAGCCTCTGGACATCTGGGCCGCCATCAAGCCGGGACATGTCCGGGAGAAAATCGCCATCTTTGGTTCAGACGGACGGTGGCGGAATGGCAACAGGACCCCCTCGCCTGGTGTCACCTGGGACAAAGATGGGGGCGTGTCAGGACTGGGTCGGGTCAGGAAGTCAAAGGGAAACTGGGAGGAGGAGGGCGGGGCTAAGCGCCAGCGTCATTTAGGAAACGAGCAGAAGGTCTTGTGGGACCTGAGGACCCAAGAAGCCGACTGGAGACACGTGTACTGGAGGTCTGCTGGTGGCGGCACAGAGATGGCAGGGGAGGGGGAGGAGCTAAGGCTTTCAGTGGTGGAGATGGTGGCGTGTTTGGAAAAGAGGTTCCACCAACAGCAGCGTGAGCCCAAAGCAGCGCCCGCCCCCCAGAAAGCTCCTGCCTCCTTCCCGCTATTCAGAGCTCCGCCCACCGAGCCAGACAGGGTGTCGGCCATGGTGACGCGGCTGGAGTGGGACGGTCTGCGGACACAGATGGAAGCTAGCAGCCTGACGAGGACGGCGGGCCGGGTCCTGCTCGCCACGGCACACATTAGCTCCTCCCCCTGTCAGCCTTCAGCTCCACCAGCACCTCCGAAAGGCAGCCAGGAGCCCGTAGCCCCCTGTCTTATGGCCACGCCCCCTGCAGTTCGCTCAGGGGAGCTGGCAGCCAGTCAGAAGGCTCAGGACCCTCCCTCTCAGTCCGAGGAGGCGGAGCCTCCGCCCGGTTTGCTGTTTGGGACTCTGGCTCCTCCTCAGCTGTGCAGCCACTCCCCCTCTCCTGAGGGTGGGGGCTCCGGGCAGGTGAGCAGGGCGCGGTTGTGCTCCTTCCTGGAGGTGCGCCGGCGGCTGCAGCAGCTGCTGGAGCCGCGGCCGTTCCTCACGCTGCTGCCGCATCACCTGCTGGTGGCCGTCTTCTCGCTGCTGCCCACGCGCAGCCTCGCCGCTCTTAAGTGCACCTGCCGCTACTTCCAGCTCATCATCGACACCTACGACGTGCGGCCTGCCGACGCGCTGTGGGTGTCGGAGCCCTGCTACAGCGACGACCCCTGCAAGCGCTGCAGGAAGCGGTGCGGCCGCGGCGACGTGTCGCTGTGCCGCTGGCACCACAAGCCCTTCTGCCAGGCGCTGCCCTACGGACCCGGGTACTGGATGTGCTGCCACAGCGTCCACAAGGACACGCCCGGCTGCAACGTAGGTCTCCACGACAACCGCTGGGTGCCAGCCTTCCACAGCAGGAGCGTTGCCATCTGCAGGTGGAGCCACCAGGAGGAGTGAGGGGTGGCTGGGGAGGTGTCCCGGCCAGGACGCTTCCTCCTGCTCACCTTCTGATGCTGCTGCAGCTAACGCAGGGGACACGCCTCCACTGGGGCGGGCAGGGTCATCAGCTGAGAGAGGCGGCGCTCAGCTGTCGTCATCATCGTCATGTGGTGAAGAGTTACCGCGGCCACCACCGGGGGGCGCTCCAAACGTCCCGCTGGATTCGGTGGGTGGATGACCACCTGGCAGCTCATGGCTAATGCTAGCATGTAGCTACACCCTGGCTCAGGTGAAGGAGTGAGTGGAGCAGCTGTGATGAGCACTCCCTCTGTCACCAGGAAGTGACTGGTTGGTGATGCTGGAGGTCCGCCTGCACCCTGTTCAT
Source organism: Pao palembangensis (assembly GCA_015343265.1). Classification (NCBI taxonomy): domain Eukaryota; kingdom Metazoa; phylum Chordata; class Actinopteri; order Tetraodontiformes; family Tetraodontidae; genus Pao; species Pao palembangensis. The sequence continues at coordinate 28,076,282 of CM027083.1, read as the reverse complement.
GTGATTAGGAGCCAATCAGCTGCTGGATGATAATCAGCTGACTGACGCGTGGCCTTGGCCCTCAGAGATGATGCAATATGGACGAAGGTTTCAGGTTCAGAGGTTCGCCTTCTTTGTGCTGTAGTTTTATCTGCTGGCTGCTCAACAGTTTAATAAAGAGTCTTTTCATTTCTTATGTTTACTGTCCTTTATTTTTGAATGTTTTAATGGTGTAAACAGAGGCAGGTGATCACGTGATCTGAACCGTATCACCTGACTCTGGTTCGCTGCTTCAGTCTGGACGACGTCACAGAAGCTAGAAGATCCAGGAAGTGATGTCACAGGGTGACCGGCGGCGCCCTCAGCGGTCCTGCTGCCGACGTGGCCTCGCTCAGAGACTCCAGCAGCTGGAAGTAGTTGTACTTGATGTCGTACTCCATGTCGTACCAGAAGTTGACTGAGGACAGACAGGTGAGAGTGCTGCAGAGGCCTGTCTGTCTGCTGTGGAGGCGTGTCTGTGCTGCAGAGGCGTGTCTGTGCTGTAGAGGCGTGTCTGTCTGCTGCGGAGGCGTGTCTGTGCTGTAGAGGCGTGTCTGTCTGCTGCGGAGGCGTGTCTTTGGTGCTGTGGAGGCGTGTCTGTCTGCTGTGGAGGCGTGTCTGTCTGCTGCAGAGGCCTGTCTGTCTGCTGTGGAGGCGTGTCTGTGCTGCAGAGGCGTGTCTGTGCTGCGGAGGCGTGTCTTTGGTGCTGTGGAGGCGTGTCTGTGCAGCGGAGGCGTGTCTTTGGTGCTGTGGAGGCGTGTCTGTGCTGTGGAGGCGTGTCTTTGGTGCTGTGGAGGCGTGTCTGTGCTGCGGAGGCGTGTCTGTGCTGTGGAGGCGTGTCTTTGGTGCTGCGGAGGCTGGGAGCTACCTGCCGTGCATCCGTGGGACTGCTGGACGTGGTGGAACCAGAGCGAGGGCAGATACAGCATCTCTCCAGCCTTCACGCTGCAGCGCACCGGCTGCGCCCTCCTGTACTGGGGGTACTCCTCCAGGTCAGGGTTCAGGGGGTCCAGAGGGATCCACGGGACCTGGGTCAGAGGTTGTGGTGGTAACCTTTACACTCGGAGCTGACTGCGTGAGGCTTGAACGCACCTTGGAGCCGCGCCGCTCCACTACCTCAAACTGACCGTCGTCCCGCTGGCGGTAGACGGCCGGCTGGTACAGACCTGACGTACACGCTGGATTAGCTCAGCAAAGATGGACGTAGACGCGGCACTGGTGGTAGCCATGGTTACCATAAGGGATGAAGGGTCGATCTGTGGGCGGCAGCAGGATGAAGTGTTTCTCGCCGGAGACGACGCAGTAGAGGTTCTCGTAGTGGTCCTTGTGCACTGAGACAGCAAACACGCCATCAACACACACCCACCCACGCCATCAACACACACCGTTGCCACGGCGACTCACTGGAGGTGACGGCGCTCGCCTCTCCGAGCCAGAAGTTGACGGCGTCTGGTAACCTTCCTGGAGAGAAAATGAGCTGGTGAGGATGGAGCTGCTGCTTCCTGTGGCTCACACAGGAAGGGCGTGTCACCCAGGGCGGCGCTCATCCAGGAAATGTGAGGCTCCACGTCGTCTGTGAGCTCCGGCAGCTCCTCCAGGAGGTTGGAACACTGCTTCTGAACATAGAACACTGCTCCCTCCGACTGCTCCTGAACACAACACGCCCGGTCTCCTCCGTCATGTGACGTCCTGCTGTACAAACCTTGTTCTGACTGTTCCTCACCTTCCCCTCGATGATGTCCAGCACAGACGAAAACGTCATCTGTCGCTCCTCAGGCATGACAAAGTGCTCGCCGCTAACGGCGTCTGCGTAGCCATTAGGCGTGACCGCCACACTGATGACCTTCGACCCCACCTTCTGCCTGCAGACAGGGCGTGTCCTCACCAACAGCTGAGTGATCGTTATCATCCGACAGAGGAGGGCTGATGTACCTGAGGTAGTCCGGGCTCCACCTGCTCAGAGCGGGCCAGTGGCTGAGGGCGTTCCTGATGATGCAGGGCTTGTTGGGACCGATCCAGCTGCGGTAGAACTGCAGCGGCTCCGGCGGTTCATCCAGGTACGGCACCGAGCGGTTCAGGTACAGCTCTGAAAGGTAACCAGTAAACGTTGACAGGGCCCAGCTGGTGTCATGCCTGTAGGACCAGTGCGGTCCAAACGGTGCCGTGAGTTATAACAGCTCAGTAAGAACAGTTTTAGCACAAACACAGCGCGTAGTGGTCTGTGAACAGTTACCACGGTAACCGGCAGGGTTGCGCTAGAAGCTAACAGTGCTAATCTGACCGTGAGCTTCCGCTGAAAACTCCGTCACTCGTTTCTTCACATCCTCCATTTTCTCCTCGGATGAAACTACACAGACGGCATCACACAAGCGGTCACATATGATCGATAACCCGACCGGGCGACCATCGGGGAGCCGAGCAGCTTTGTTTACGTCGGCGCAAACGTCGTTTCCGGTAGTATGAAGTTGCGCGCCTCCGCCTGCAGGCTGGAGGATGAACTGCACCACTTCCACCGCGCTCAGTGTGAACCGCTACTGCTGAAAGCAACACGGTGCTGCTCCAGCAGCAGATGAACGTCTGCCTGGGCTCAAACGGTCACCGGTAGCGCTCAGCTGCCTGAGCTCTTCCTGATTGGCTGCAGCTGCGTCGGCCTGGAGGTCCTGGAAGGTCCTCAGTCAGGTCCGCAACCGTCGTCATGGATGAGTCTGCGCTGGAGCGTTACTTTGAGGACTCCATTGCAAATGTGAGTAACAGCAAAAGCTTGCGGAAACTTTCCCTGTGCATTCAGATCAATTAGGATATCAACCAGGAATGATCGATTAGGAGCACGTTTGGCTTTTTCCTGTTCTGCTCTCACATGATCTCAGCTTAGTTCATGGTTCAAAGTTGGTGAATTGATGGTTGAAGCAAACACAGTTTGGATGATGTTGAGCTGAAGAAACTGAATTTAACTAAAGGTTGATTGATTGATTGATTGATTGATTGATTGATTGGGTCTTAGATGTGCTCAGAGGATTTAATGGTGTTTATCGTCTGAAACACAAATGCAGCCACGTTTCTGTTTATTTGCCAAACAGATGTTATTTATTTGAAATAGGAAATAAATACCCCCCACCAGAACCAGACCCGCCACCAGAACCAGACCCCCCACCAGAACCAGACCCGCCACCAGAACCAGACCCCCCCATCCTCCCTCAGAACTTTAGGATCGGATCTATGTGTCCGAGTCACTGTTGGGGCAGCTTCGGTGGAGGGTGGGCAGCATTGTCCTCATGACTGATGAGACGACTGTGACTTTGACAGGACTCTGGCTTCCTGCTGGAGGAGGAGCTGGGCATACGTAGCCCCGCCCTCTCCTCCACCTTCCTGTCAGAGAAGGCGGGGCTCAGCAGAGGATCAGGAGAGGAACTGGACCTCAGCTTTCTGCCCGATGAGCTCGGGACGCAGGAGGAACCCAGTCGCCATAACGACACAGGTGTGATGTCATGGATTGTCCCAAAAACAACAGCTGAGTTGACAGTGAGTCATGACGCCTGTGTTGCGTCCACAGCTCAGACCGAAGCTCAGGCTGTGTCTCAGGACAGCGCCGTGTGTCTGGACTACAACTCCCAGGATTCCACAGCCACAGCATGTGACCATCAGAGCGCCTCTCTGTCAGGAGGCGGGGCTCACAACTCCCCCTTCTGCCCCATGACCCCCATGACCCCCATGACTCCAATGACCCCTGTGACGGAGAGGTCGGGAATCATCCCACAGCTTCAGTGAGTTAGCCGTACTCGTCACTGCTACAGTACTTCTTCTGTGGTGCTCACAGCTGATCTGATGCAGGAACATCGTCTCCACAGTCAACCTGGGCTGTCCGTTGGATCTAAAGTTTATCGCCCTCCAAGCTAGAAATGCAGAGTACAACCCAAAGGTACCCACGAGTTCTGCAGAGACGTTCAGCACCGGTCAAGTTCTCCTGCAGAGGAGCAGCAGAGCTCGCGCGTCTGTCGCATCTGGATCTTAAAACATTGGTGATATTTGTAGTTTGTGACTGTTTTGCTGTCATTTTAGCGTTTTGCTGCAGTCATCATGAGGATTCGTGAGCCCAGAACCACTGCGCTGATCTTCAGCTCAGGGAAGATGGTCTGTACTGGAGCCAAGAGGTCGGTCCGCCCGGACACTGGCAGCTAGCAGCGCTAGCTAGCAGCCATGCTAGTCTTCTGCCTTTTCCATTTTCATCTGAAACCTTTGCGTTCAGTGAGGAGCAGTCACGACTGGCAGCCAGGAAGTATGCCCGGGTGGTGCAGAAACTGGGCTTCCCGGCCCGCTTCCTGGACTTCAAAATCCAGAACATGGTGGCGAGCTGTGACGTCTGCTTTCCCATCAGACTGGAAGGGCTGGTCCTGACCCATCAGCAGTTTAGCAGGTAGCAGCACCGATGCTAAGAGTTCTCTGCAGGCGGTGATGAGCTGACGAACCACCCCTGAGTCCATGTGGGGGCTCCAAGAACCTGTCCCTTCTTCTGACGTGCAGTTATGAGCCGGAGCTGTTTCCAGGGCTCATCTACCGGATGGTGAAGCCGCGCATCGTCCTGCTCATCTTCGTGTCAGGAAAAGTGGTTCTGACCGGTACTCTCACGCTCTCACACACAAGCGTCACTCTGGTTCCTGTCTGCACATCTGTTGGTGACACCATCAGCCACTAAAATCTGCTGCTCCGGCAGGTAGCTTTCATTTCTCTCCTCCCACACCTGTGCTATCTTTCCATTGGCTTTTCTAACTGTGGGACCTTAAAACTTGTAATATTAAAATAATAGCATGTGATTGGGTCCAGGTCTTCTTGTTTCTATGGAAACAGCTGTCATAATGACACGGTTGTGTGTTAAATTCCAGGTGCTAAAGAACGAGCTGAGATCTACGAGGCCTTTGAGAACATTTATCCGATCCTGCGAGGCTTCAGGAAACAGTGAGACCCACCTGTGATGTCATTTCCTGTCCATCTGAACAGAGAAGATTTTGTTTAGTGTTTTCGTGTGAACCTTATTTGTCTGTCAAGAATTTTTCACCCTGAAAGAAAATAAATGACTGCACAGGAACTTTGACCTGAATCCTAAATGTGGCGCAGAGGTCGAAGGTTGAGAGGATTTAAGGTTTTTAATATGACATTTTCATTCATTTTAAACTATTTTCATCCGCGTGATGACGTCACTAATCAGCTGACATTCAAAATGCATTTTTTTGTCTGAAATAATAAACTTCCTGTTGTCCACGTTGGGGCGGGACCATCTGCGATGGCGTCACCGGAAGTGGGCGGGGCCACAGGCTGCTCATCAAAACAAAAACATGTCTGCTGCTGGTGGAGTCCGAGTTCGGCTCCTCTTCCAGGTGACCTGGAGGCAGCTGTGAAGGCTCAGAGGGTCTCCAGCCCAGGCCTCCAACCAGAAAACAGCCTTTAATGTCCGCTTTAATGTCCGTAGATGCTCGTTAGCCTTTAGCTCCGCGTCCATGGCGTCCGCAGCGGGACTCTCGCGTCCCGGGCCGGAACGCGCTGCTTCACCCGCCGATCGTCAGTGGAGCGGGAGGCCGCCTGTTTGTCACCACCCCCAGCCTCCTCAGTCCAGCTCGGGCTGTGCAATGGTGGAGTCCGTAGACGACGCGGAGGGTCTGTCGGTGGCGGTGGAGCGATGCCCGCTGTGCAGCACCTCTCGCCGCAGGCTGACCTGCGCCCGGTGCGTCCAGGCCGGAGACTTCGTGTACTTCAGCGGGAGAAACTCGGAAAGGTTGGAAGTATTCCCCACCGTCACTGACAGCCCAGACATAATGACTGATTAAAGCCATACTTGCGATCAGTTTCAAAGAAGATTTTAGAAGAAAATATAACGATCGATCTGTTGTGAATGTTCATATTTTCCTCTGCTGGAGCTAGCAGGAGCCGCTAGCTGTTAGCATGCGAGCTAGGCGCCTTAGCCTGTTGACCTGCTGGCTTCTGAAGCTGTGGGACTCTTTTACCGGATCCAAGTTCGTGTTTAAGTTTCACAGACGGTACGACTAGGCTTGACACACCTTTCTAACTGTCTGCAGGTACCAGGAGAAGATGGAGCGAATGAAGAAGCTGAAGGTGGAGAAGGAGCAGCTGCAGCAGAGGTGAAGCACATCTGGGCCAGTCTGGTGATGACGTCCATCAGCCAGTAACGAGCAGCATGCTGGGCTAGTTGTAGTTAGCTGTGCTGGGTTGGAAGTGACGATGACTTGTGTTTCCTCAGAGTCATCCAGAACATGAGCAGGAAGCTGCAGGTTGATCAGATGGTGAGTTCTGCCGCCGCCGTCCTGCTCCGACGGCGCGCTGACAAACCACTGACGTCTGTTTCTTTTGTGCTAGAAATGGAAGATGATGTCGTGTGGGATGACGATTGAACAGCTGAAGGCTTCCGTCTGTGGGTGTAAGAGCCAGCTGAAGAGCGGTGAGTCTGACGCTTCCTCTCAGTTCTGCTGCAGGCTCCGCCCCCTCCCACACGCCTCCTCTTCCTCCTGCTGCAGACTCGGAGCTGCTCCTGCGTTCTCAAGAAGAGCGGCAGCGTCTGCAGCGACGAGCAGGTCGGCACCAGGACAAACTGGACCGGATCCACCGTCACAAGCGGCGTCTGGGCGACCTGCTGGAGCGGCGAGGGCGAGAGCTGCAGGCCCGCCTGGCGGAGCTGGCGGCGCTGAGGCGAGAGCACATAGCCGAGCTGACCACCCACATCTTCCCCATGAAGGAGGAGAAGCAAGGCAACAGGTGATTAGCAAGCAACAGGTGATTAGCAAGGCAACAGGCGAGAAACAAAGCAACAGGTGATTAGCAAGGCAACAGGTGATTAGCAAGGCAACAGGCGAGAAACAAAGCAACAGGTGATTAGCAAGCAACAGGTGATTAGCAAGGCAACAGGTAATTAACAAGGCAACAGGTGAGAAACAAGGCAACAGGTGAACTGCAGATGTGGGATCAGAACCTGAGTGTGTGTCTCTCTCTCTCTCTCTCTCTCAGGGACCCTGCGGACCTGTTGGCAGACTGCGACCCGGCGCTGACCTCCACCACGGTGAGCGAGCTGGCCGAGGCCCGCAGGACCACCTACCTGTCTGGCCGCTGGATCTGGGACGACCAGAACGGAGAGACCAGCATCAGCATCACCGGCCCCCCCGTGGTTCTGCCCAGCAACGGAGACTGCTCCGCCTACTACAGCTGGGTGGAGGAGAAGAGCTCCAGTCAAGGGCCAGGTGAGGAGGGGGCGGAGCCTCTGCCCACCGCACATATCGGGCGGGGTGAGTCACGTGACCTTTGACCCTTGCAGAACTGGACCACATCAACCCAGCACACACCGTCAGCGCCGCCCTGTGTTACATCACACAACTGATCAGCATCCTGTCGCACATCCTCGACGTCAACCTGCCCAAGAAGCTCTGCAACAGGTGAGCCCCGCCCCTCACGCCGTGTGACGCCAGCGCTCGTCTGACGCCAGCGCTCGTCTGACCCGCCTTTCTGTTCCACAGCGAGTTCTGCGGGGAGAACCTGAACAGGTACCGCTTCACCCGAGCCCTGAACAAACTCAACACCAACATCCTCCACCTGTGCTTCTCTCAGGTCAGAGCAGCACCTGAACGCACCACAGAATACACACACACACACACACACACACACGGGAACCAGCCACTGATGAGATCGCCTGAGCAGAAACACATGCTGAATCTGTGTGTGTGTGTGTGTGTGTGTGCGTGCGTGCGTGTGCGTGCAGCACGTTGACAGTGAAAATCTGCACCCCCATCACACACTGAGGAACATCATGTTCCTGGTTGCCCCTGACAACAGCAACCTCGGCAGGTGAGAGCGGCGTTGTGGTCTGGTCTGAACCAATCAGAGCGCTGCGTGCTGGTGCTGAGCTGCTGGTTCTGCTTCTGGCTGTGGTTCAGGACAGGTCCGTTTGAGGCCAGCGCTGACCTGGAGGAGTCCATGGAGTTTGTGGAGCCGGACGCGGCGGGCCTGGCGGATGAGAGCGCCGACGAGGTGGTGACGGACGAGGAGACGGACCTGGGGACGGACTGGGAGACGGTGCCGAGCCCACGCTTCTGTGACATCCCATCGCAGGTGGAGCAGGAAGCTGTGAGTGTTGACATGTGCTGTGGGTGCAGGTGTGTCACACGCTGCTCTTCTCCTCCAGTCCATGGACCTGTCCCAGAGCGCTCTGCAGGTGTCTCAGCCCTCAGCCAACACCGGAGGGATGATCTCCTCCGCCGCCGCCTCCGTCACCTCCTGGTTCAGAGCGTACACTGGCCATCGCTGACCCCGGATCAGAACTGTGCTGCTGGGGTCAGAGGTCACTCACACACGGGGAAGCCTTTAACAGCCTGGACGTGAGGAAACGTGAGCGTGGCTCGGTCAGCTACGGAAGCTAGCTCAGCTAGCTAACCTGCTGGCGTCAGATGGTTGTTGGATCATGTCCACCAGATTAGCCTGCTGGCATAGTCCTGACTCCCACGTTCTCTCAGAGGTCCTCTGTGACTGAAGATGCTCCTCTTTGACTCCTGGCCCTGCGTCTGTCTCTGTCGTCTGTCTGTCTGTCGTCTGTCTGTCGTCTGTCTGTCTGTCATCTGTCTGTCGTCTGTCTGTCGTCTGTCTGTCTGTCTCGTCTGTCTCTGTCGTCTGTCTGTCTGTCATCTGTCTGTCTGTCTGTCATCTGTCTCTGTCGTCTGTCTGTCTGTCATCTGTCTCTGTCGTCTGTCTGTCGTCTGTCTGTCGTCTGTCTGTCATCTGTCTGTCGTCTGTCTGTCTGTCTGTCATCTGTCTCTGTCATCTGTCTGTCTGTCTGTCATCTGTCTGTCTGTCTGTCTGTCGTCTGTCTGTCTGTCTGTCATCTGTCTGTCTGTCGTCTGTCTCTGTCGTCTGTCTGTCTGTCTGTCATCTGTCTCTGTCGTCTGTCTGTCTGTCGTCTGTCTGTCTTCCCTGGGCATGAAACCAGGAAGTTCATTTTGTTTGGTTCTGTGTTAAAACTGGTCCAGGATCAGGGGACCTGACTGATGACTCACCTTGAGGGGTCTCTGTGCAGCAATATCACTATGACGATGCCTTGCTGTTCTTCCTGTTAGAGCAACAACACTTTTAAATGGAGCTGGGATTTTTTTCTGTTGCCATGACAATAAAATCCTGTTTGGATTTTAACTCTTTAAGAAGACCGAGCTTCTGTTTGCCCGCATGATGTGATGACTGGTTAGCTTTAGCCTCAGACTAGCTTAGCCTCAGACTAGCGTCAGGCTCAGGCTAGCCTAGCCTCAGACTAGCCTAGCCTCAGGCTATCTATAGCCTCAGACTAGCCTAGCCTCAGGCTATCTATAGCCTCAGACTAGCCTAGCCTCAGGCTATCTATAGCCTCAGGCTAGCCTAGCCTCAGGCTATCTATAGCCTCAGGCTAGCCTAGCCTCAGGCTATCTTTAGCCTCAGGCTAGCCTAGCCTCAGGCTAGCCTAGCCTCAGGCTAGCCTAGCCTCAGGCTATCTTTAGCCTCAGGCTAGCTCCAGGCTCTGTTTCCCTCAGGGGGACTCCTGTCTTAACGGTGCCTGACCAGCTGACCGGGAGCGAGGGGCCTCTCGGACAGACGTGGGTGTGAGCTCCGGCTCTACGTGAAACAGGACGTTCATGTTTTCATGGTGACTGAGTTAAATTCAGGCCGAAGGTCGAACCCCTGGTGTGTATAATCCAGACGTGCCCGATGCAGCTTAGCGTGTTTGCTATGTGAGGTATGCGGAGCAGCAGCAGACCAGCTGATCCTGCTGGGGGAACCTGAAGCCTGTTGGCTCCAGGAGAGTGAAGGTCTGATCATCACTGATGAAGAGTGCAGCACAACATCTGGATGACCTGTGGTGGCTCCTCCACTCAGACTACATCAGCTCCAGCCTCTGGTGTCAGCTCAGGGCCACCTCGTGTTCCTCAGCGGTGCTTCAGGGTGAAGGGGTCCGACCTTCACTCTCTTCACCATCTGAAGCTGAAAGCTGGAAGATTAGTGTGTGTGTGTGTGTGTGTGTGTGTGTGTGTGTAAGCTGGTGAGCCCGTGTTGAGCCACAGGTTCTGGTTAAGGATGAAGGCTCTTCTCTCCCTGGTCCTGCTGCTGTGTGTCCGTCAGGGCTGCTCAGAGGCTTCAGACCACCAGATGAAGGCTGATGTCCCTCCAGAAGTCCAGCGCCTGTGGGACCAGCTCTCGGGTTTGAAGGAGCTGGTCCTGAGCCTGAAGGCAGCGGAGGTGGAGCAGCGTCAAGCCCTGCGTGACATGGAGAGCCAGCTGAGGGACTGGCAGGAGGAGTCTGGGCAGCAGGGACGGAGACTGGACCAGCTGGAGGACACGTTGCTTCATCAGCCGGAGGAGCTGCTAACGGAGCCTGATTCCAGTCTGAGGAGGAGGGTGGAGAACCTGGAGGAGCAGAGTGAAGGTGGGTTTCCTGGTCTCATTGATATTTACTACAGACGGACACTAGGGGGCGCCCCAGTGTGGTGGAGGAGCTGAAGAACGATCATGATTGATGAACTTCAGTCCGTTTGAAGAATTAGACCTGTTTGAGTGAAACGGATGTACCTGCCGTGTACGTATGACATTAGTATTATTGTTATTGTAATTATTGTTGTTGTTGTTATTATTATCATTATTGTTATTGTTGTTATTATCACTTTTTCTCACACTTTGTAATGCCTCCATTCTGTGGTTGGAGAGCCACCTAGTGGCGGCGCGGGGTATTTGTGTGTGTGATTCCCTGATCTAGAGCAGCGGTCCCCAACCCCCGGGCCGTGGACCGCTACTGGTCCGCGGGTCATTTGGTACCCGGCCCTGAAGGGACCGCTGCTCTGGAGGACGTGGAGCCCTGAAGAGGACTGTTGGCTCCGCCTGGGTCGTCTCCTTGGAGCTCCTCATGTGGGTGGTGTCTCCGCTCTGCTCTCAGCTCAGGCGGCTCAGGTGTCCTCACTCACCTCCAGGATGAACAGCAGCCAGAGCAGGTTGGAGGAGCAGCAGCAGAAGAGCACAGGTGAGGAACATGTAGCCCCTCCCTGAGCCAGCAGGAGGCCTGGAGCTCACAACCAGCTGCTTCCAGCAGCTCCTAGTGGAGGTGTGACTTCCTGCCATGGTCGCAGATCTCAGCGGGTGTCTGCGGTAACCATGGTAACTGCCTGTCCACAGCCTTGGCGACAGAGCTGCCGTTCCTGCAGATGAGACTGAGGGCGAGCGAGAGGACGGTGGAGCTGCTGAAGAGGAAGAACACAGGTCACCATCATCATCATCAGCATGCTCCCAGCGCTGCCCTGCCTGTGACGTCACATCCTGTCAGCTGATGTCATTTCCTGTGTGTGTCTCAGCCCTGGCCGGCAGAGTGTGCAGCACTGAGAAGATGATGGAGGAGCTGATGAAGCAGAGCTCAGGTCAGGGTCCTGATCGTCAGTCCTTCATCTCAGCAGGTCTTCATCTTCATCCTCATCCTCATCTTCATCCAGACTTCCAGGTGTCCAACAGCTCCTCCGAGCTGGAGAGGCTGGTGGAGGTCCGGCTGGAGGAGCTGAGCGCCGCCACGCGCGGTAACTAACCTGGTCGATTACTGGGATCACTGGCGCCACCGACTGGTTCAGAACACTTATTGGCGTTTAGAAATGGAGACCTTCAGGTGAGGGGGCGTGGCCACTGGCGGGGTTACACCGTCAGGAGGCTTCATCCTCAGGATCCCAGCACAGACTGGTCTCCTCCCAGATGGTTGCTAGTCTGTGTTCCTCTAGAGGAGCTTCCAGGAGCTCCAGAAGGTCCACGAGCTCTCACACACACACTCACACACACACGCACACGCACACGCTCACCCTCACCCACTCATCCTCACACACACCCACTCCTCCTCCTCCTTTTCTCTCCTCCATCTTTGTTTCAGCTGTTCATTGTCGGCTGACTGACCTGGAGCAAAAGGTCAACACGTCAGCAGAGAGGCGAGAGATCTTCATCCACGGTGAGTCTGTCCACCCACCCACCCACCCACCCATCCCTCCACCCACCCACCCCTCCACCAGCTGTTTGTGTGACTGATTCCAGATCAGTTATCAGTGTTGGGCAGCAGACTGAATTCCAGCCAAAATCACCTGGATGAGCTGAAGAGAAACGCTGCAGGTTGGTCACATGACACTGTTGGTCACATGATGCTTCCTGCCACATCAAAGTACCAACACTTTACCAGATCAAGGTCGTCGTCTGAGGTCAGCGGAGGGACGAGTGGACGAGCTGCAGGTTGAAAACAGAGGTGAGCCACACCTGACGCTGCTGCGGGTAGCTTTAGCATGCTAGCTGAGCAGGACAAGAGTTAAAATAAGGCAGCGGCGCGGCAGCGCCCCCCGCTGGCTGACCCTAGTATTTACAGAACTGTTCTGTTCTTACTCTTCTTACTCTGATCAACAAGAAAAAAAAGAATTTAATGACTGGTTAGACTGGCTTAGACTGGCTGTGGACTGGTTAGACTGGCTGTGGAAACCCATGTTTGTTCTTGCAGGTCAGTGGGATCAGATCTCTTCCATGGAGTCCAGACTGAGAGAAAATCAGACTGAAGGTGAATCTACCAATGATCAATAATCGATGATCGATGATCGATACGACGCTGCCACACAAACACAGCTGCTCCAGTAGATCCCAGTTTGTTGACTGGTTTTCTGAGGAGGCGTCTGCGTGTCCAGCTGTGGCAGCTGTGCTTCTGCTAGTTGCTGCTCTGTAGTTTAACGCCTGAACGATGTCGTCCAGCTCTGGAGGTCAGGATGAAGGTCGGCGAGGAGCAGCTGGAGGAGCTGACGTCCCAGCACACAGGTGACTGGTCAGGTGGTGGGTCTGGGCGGAGCTGGGCTCTTGTTGACTGTGTGTGTCCCCAGCGGTCCAGCTCAGACTGGGATCAGCGGAGCTACATCTGGAGCAGCTGAAGAGCCGCGCCGACGGTAAACAGGTGGAGCGGGTGAAGCTCAGCTGATCAGTGATCAGCTGATCACATCTGTTTCCTGTCAGGACTGCAGGTCCAGCTGAGCGGGGGCGGAGCCACGCTCGACCAGCTGAAGGCCAGTCATGCAGGTAAATGTCCAGCAGGGAGGACGAGGGCGGGGCTAAATGAGCGGGTGTAGCAGAGCGCCTGAGCGGCCGAAATGAGTTCACGCAAACATTGATCATGTGACCCTCACACGTGTCAGCATTAGTGACCAACGTTAATGGCGTGGAGGTGGGCGGGCACAGCCGGAAGCCCACGCTCGCCCACAGCACAATCCTCCACTAGAGGGCGACCTACCGCCTCTGCTTCTGTCCCCACAGACGTCGTCTCCAGGCTGGAAGCTGCACAGGTCGCCCAATCAGGTGTGTGTGTGTGTGTGTGTGTGTGTGTGTGTGTGTGTGTGTGTGTGTGTGTGTGTGTGTGTGTGTATGTGTGTGTGCGTATGCGTGCGCGTATGTGTGTGTGCGTATGTGTGTGTGTATGTGTGTGTGCGTATGCGTGCGCGTATGTGTGCGTGCGTATGCGTGCGTGTGCGCGCGTGCATGCAGCAGAGTAATGGCGTGCTGGCTGACCCAGGGACCCTGAAGGTGGCCTTCTCTGCTGGTCTGACTGATTCTGGACCTGTTGGACCGTTTGATGTTGAGACAACGTTGATCTTCTCCAAACCCTTCAGCAACGTTGGCGGCGCCTACAACCAGAGCACAGGTGAGCACAGGTGACTGGCGTGGGGGCGTTGGAGCCACTTCCTGGTTCACGGCGGCTGCTCCGTGTGGCAGGTGTGTTCACGGCTCCCGTGCGAGGACTTTACTTCTTCAGCTTCACCGCCGCCGATTACCTGAAGGGCTACACGGGCCTCTACCTGTACCGCAACAGCCAGCCTGTCCTCTTCAGCCTGGGCCTGAACGACCACGGCGGCTACGCCTCCATGTCCAGCGGCGTGGTGCTGCTGCTGGAGGAGGCCGACGCGGTCCGCCTCCAGCTGCCAGCCAGCTACCGCCTCTACGACGACGCCCGCAACTTCAGCTGCTTCTCCGGCTTCCTGCTGTTCTCCCTGTGAGCCAGGACCAGCCGCGCCGGGAACGTCCCGGGAACGTCCCGGGACGTTCCCGGGGCTAATCAAGGAGCAGCAGCCGCCAAACCTGCGTTTCAAACCGCTTTTATGAGTCGACGGTGTCACAACTTTAGATGTAAGGTTACAAAATCAGCTGTTCAGGGAACAGATGAAGAGTTTCACTCCGCTCTTCATCCTGACGCTGCTAACCAACGGCTGGAAGACTAGTTCTCTTTAAAAAGACCAGCTAAACATGGCAGCGTTGCCATGACAACAGCTAAAAGGTTCCCTTCATGAACATGTGCCCTTTTTTTCACAAGCAGGAAATAAATTAACTGAAATGACAACGTGACAAGAAGAAGAAGAAGAAAAGGGTCATAAAACCTGGTTAAATTAGCAAATGAGAGGATCAAAGATCAATAAAGGGGATAAAAACTTGGTAAAAAGTTTTTTAAAAAGGTTTTTTTCACATAAGACGCAGAAGTTCTGAAGGAAAATGGCTTCAGAGCCTTCCTCTACGAGGAGGCGGGGTCTGGAGAGGAGGCGGGGTCTGGGGAAGAGGCGGGGTCTGGAACGTGGCGTTGGTGAGGAGTGGCAGCAGGAGCAGCGCCGAGCCGCCGTTCGACCGCCTGCAGGAGGAGCAGCGAGTACTCCTCCAGGAGAGCCGCCATCTTGCACTCCCCCAGAGCTCCCAGCACGCTCGGGGCACCCAGAGGTAAACAGCTGAGCTCCGCCCTCATGGACTGGAAAGCGTCTGAGAGGATGAGAGCCACCTGACCCTGGTTGGTGGAGGAGTCCCGGCAGGAAGCGCTCACCTGCAGGAGACAAACAGGGGTGACCTGGGCGTGGCTTCTGATGACCTCATCATCAGAGCGCCGGCTGCCGGTACTGACCTTCCGGTACAGGTGCGTCGCCCTCTGGAAGCAGCGCTGCAGCTCATTGGTCAGCGCTCTGCAGGTCTCAACACTGATTGGCTCATCTGCACAGACAATAGAGAGGGCTGGGTTCTGTGGCGTTCCACAGGGTTCTGGACTCGGACCCGCCCCTGTAGGGAGCGCGTTCAAGCAAGAGAAGAGGGAGAAGTTCTGACCCGAGTCTGGCCCCGGGCCTGCAGGCGTCTCCTCCTCCTGAGGGGGCGGAGTCAGGGAGCAGACGGACGCCGATGGAGGCCGCGAAGGTGAGAAAGAGGAAAGACAGGGCTTGTCTGGGAGGGGTCTGCTGCCGCCGGGGACCCGAGCGTGCAGAGTCCGAGTGGGCGGAGCCGCCTGGGTACCCTGGCCGCTCAGAGACGAGGAGAGGGACACGACGACGGGCGCGACAGCGGTGTGAGGGGGCGTGGCTACAGCTGCACCGGAGGCCCCCACAGAGGTGAGAGTGGGTGGAGTCTCTCTGACCGGCGAGCAGGATGCTGTCAGGGGAGGGTCGTCGGCGGGCTCAGACAGATGGATGCCGTCGCCCACGGAGACGGATCGGAACATCTTGGCTTTGGAGCTGGCGGTGGGACTCATGTAGGAGCGAGGAAGCGGTGGAGCGCAGGAGGAGGAGGAGGAGGGCTTCCTCGCCGTGGGGAGAGGGGGCTCCTGCAGGGGGGACCTTGTGGAGGCGGGGCCTGGCCTCTGGGGGCTGGACGCCGATGACGGGGCGGGTCTGGGAGAGGAGGGGAGGGCGGAGGGACGCTGGAGAGGGAGGGGCAGGTCTGCGGATGAAGGACAGGTCGTCTGGGAGTCACCTGAGGAGACCAAGCAGCCAGTCACGACCAGACCGGTGTGAGGATCAGAGCTCTTCAGCAGGTCAGCTGACCAGTCCAGTCGGACTCACACCGGGTCTGGCTCACACCCGTCCCTCTTACCTGTGCTGCTCAGCAGGCTCTGGACCGACTGAGCCTTCCGAAGTCCAGAGGAGGAGCTGCCTGGGTTCCTCTGGGAATGGCCAGCAGGCGGGGCCTTCTTCTCCAGTGGGAAGCTCTGGTGGACCTGCTGGGTCAAGGTCGTCTCCCTGTCCTCCACCCGGCTCTGCTGAACCTGGTTCCCCTCCTGCGAAGGCCGTGTTTGCTCTTCGCTGGGCTGCTTTTGTTTGGCTTTGTGCTCGTCCACCGAGGTCTCCTGGTTCTTCTTCAGAGGCTGGACTTCCGAGGCCTGAGGGTGGGCCTTGACCTCGGCTCCTCCTGCTCCTCCTGCAGCCAAAGTTTGGCAGGGAGGCGCGGTCCGACTGAGGAGAAGCAGAGGATCCACGGTCAGAGAAGCAGCAGCTGCTTGGGCCTGCGTGTGATCACATCTTACCTTCCTCCAGAACTTTGGGTGAAGAACCTGGAGGAGATGCTGATATTCTCACTGGAGCTGTGACTGGTTCTGCTTGGACTTCCTGTCACAGCAGGTAAACAATCCATTAACCATCCGGTTAACGATCCGGCCGGGTGGGTGACGCTGCCGAGTCGTACCTGAGCTGGACAGATCTGCTAGCGTGACGAAGTGCTCCTTCAGGAAGGCTTCCTGGTCCAGGGTCCGAGGGACCGTCCGGCCCTCTGCTCCTCTGCCCACCTCCTCCTCATCCTCCTCCAGCTCGGAGGAGTTCCCGTCCGCACTGGAAGGTTCTGAGGTTGAAACCAGTTAAGCCTGTGTCAGGGACTGGGGCTGAGGGGCTAGGCTAACGCTAGCACTGCTTCTCCTGGTCGAAGGTGCGAGGTCTCCTCACCTTCTGGCTGGCCTGGACTTGACAGGCTGGAGTTGAAGCCCAGGGAGCAGCCGCTGTCTGGACTGGGCTTGTCCTGCTGTCCCTCTGCAGCAGGACACGCCTCCTTCACCTGGAACTCACTGACAGGAAGGGGCGGGGTTTAGCTAGGCCGGCTCTACGTGACGGACAGGAAGAAGCGTACCGACCTCTCCACCAGGCTGACGGAGTCTCCCCATTGGTCGGGGTACAGCACCTCCTTGTGCTGCTCTGGGTTCTGATTGGACAGCCGGATGTAGCTGGGCCTGTGATTGGTCCTCGTCTCACTGTCCGTCAACTAGAGGGAGAGTCAAACCGAGGTGACCTTACTGAGACCGACTGCGGGTCCCCGTCCAATCACACGTCCGGCGTGTTGCTCACCCACGCGGAGGTGACCTGCAGGCTGACGGTACTCCCCAGCTCCTGCTTGGACCGGAACCGTCCCCCCTGCGGGACTGGACTCATCCGTCCCTGACAGCTGCTGCTGCTGAGGGGGGGTGCTACCACCTGAGGGGGCGGGGCAATAGTCAGGGCACCGATGCGCTGACATCAAAGCGGAGGAAGGGTGGGTACCTCCAGCGGCTCGTCCTCCTCGGCACTGAAGGAGTCCAGCATCCTCAGGTCCAACATGGACTTCACCATCAGGAGCTCGTCCTCAGAGCCCGCCTCCCTGCTGGACCAGCGCCGCCGGGGCGTCCGGCCCCCCGCCTGCTCCTGCCGCAGTCCCACAGAGACAGCAGCAGGTTAGCAACACGCCGCAGAGGCCCTGAAGGCAGCGCGAGGCCTTCACTGACCTGGCTGCTGGGGGCGGGGTTCCTGGATGGCTCCTCCTCTTCCTCCTCCTTGTCACTGTTTGATGACAGAGTCAGGACCCGCGGAGCCGAGGCTGACCCCGCCCCTGACCCCGCCCCCAACCCTGACCTCAGGGTCAGCAGGGGCTGCGGAGGTCGAAGGTCAGCCAGCCGCTGACGCATCCTGATGGTCAGCTGAGGACTGAGACGCCACACAAAGATACAGCTGCACACACACACACACACACACAGACCAGCACACACACACACAGACCAACACACACACACAGACCAGCACACACACACAGACCAACACACACACACAAGACCAACACACACACACAGACCAGCACACACACACAGACCAACACACACACACACAGACCAACACACACACACAGACCAGCACACACACACACACAGACAACACACACACACACAGACCAGCACACACACACACACACAGACCAACACACACACACACACACACAGACCAGCACACACACACACACACACAGACCAGCACACACACACACACACACAGACCAGCACACACACACACACACACACAGACCAGCACACACACACACAGACCAACACACACACAGACCAGCACACACACACAGAGCAACACACACACACACAGACCAGCACACACACACACACACAGACCAACACACACACACACACACACACAGACCAGCACACACACACACACACAGACCGCACACACACACACACACAGACCAACACACACAAACACACACACACCAGCAGACACACACACACACAGACAACACACACACACACAGACCAGCACACACACACAGACCAGCACACACACACACAGACCAACACACACACACACACACACACACACACACACACACACCAACACAGACACACACACAGACCAACACACACACACACACACACACACAGACCAGCACACACACACACACCAACACAGACACACACACACACACCCTTACAGACACACACACACACACACCAACACAGACACACACACACACACACACACAACACACACACACACACACACACACAGGCCAACACAGAATTATTTTCTGTTTTGATTTAAACATGAAACAATACAAGCTCAGGTCACGTGACCAGTGATGTCATCAGGTGGACTGTGATGTCATACGTACACACCTGTCTCCAGAGACGGTGATCAGGTGTCGACAGTCACTGCTGAACTTCAGCCCTGTTACAATCTCTACACACACACACACACACACACACACACACAGAAGAGCAGTTCCACATCAGAACACTCATCTTCATCATCATCTTCATCACCACCGACGCCCCCCCTCACCAGAGTGTCCAAACATGGAGGCCACACACTCCCCAGAGTAGAAGTCAAAGATGCTGATGTTCTTGTCTGAACAGGAGGTGGCGATGTAGAGACCTGACGGGTCAATCTGCACCTTCAGAGACAGGAAGCTACAGTCAGGACCCTCAGCTCGTTACCATGGAAACGCCCCCGAAAGGAGCTGCAGAGAGCCTGACCTTGATGAGCGTCCCATCTTCACCCTGAGAGCCTTTGAAGAACTTCTTCTGTTTCCCATTACTGATGTTGAAGATCCTGGAAGAGCAGGAGGACTTCATCACACACACACACACACACACACACACACACACACACACACACACACCTGATGCTGCGGTCCTGACAGCCCACTGCGGCGTACTTCCTGGTGGGTTCCACGTCCATGTCGTAGAGCGTGGTCTTCCTGACCACGTGGTGAGTCCGAGTGAACTCCAAACCCTCGTCCCTCTGTTACCATGGCGACAGGAAGAGGTGAAGACACACACACACACACACACACACACACA
>CM027083.1:28023932-28056461 GCA_015343265.1 Pao palembangensis | reverse complement strand
ACACACACACACACACACACACACAGGCCAACACAGAATTATTTTCTGTTTTGATTTAAACATGAAACAATACAAGCTCAGGTCACGTGACCAGTGATGTCATCAGGTGGACTGTGATGTCATACGTACACACCTGTCTCCAGAGACGGTGATCAGGTGTCGACAGTCACTGCTGAACTTCAGCCCTGTTACAATCTCTACACACACACACACACACACACACACACACACAGAAGAGCAGTTCCACATCAGAACACTCATCTTCATCATCATCTTCATCACCACCGACGCCCCCCCTCACCAGAGTGTCCAAACATGGAGGCCACACACTCCCCAGAGTAGAAGTCAAAGATGCTGATGTTCTTGTCTGAACAGGAGGTGGCGATGTAGAGACCTGACGGGTCAATCTGCACCTTCAGAGACAGGAAGCTACAGTCAGGACCCTCAGCTCGTTACCATGGAAACGCCCCCGAAAGGAGCTGCAGAGAGCCTGACCTTGATGAGCGTCCCATCTTCACCCTGAGAGCCTTTGAAGAACTTCTTCTGTTTCCCATTACTGATGTTGAAGATCCTGGAAGAGCAGGAGGACTTCATCACACACACACACACACACACACACACACACACACACACACACACACCTGATGCTGCGGTCCTGACAGCCCACTGCGGCGTACTTCCTGGTGGGTTCCACGTCCATGTCGTAGAGCGTGGTCTTCCTGACCACGTGGTGAGTCCGAGTGAACTCCAAACCCTCGTCCCTCTGTTACCATGGCGACAGGAAGAGGTGAAGACACACACACACACACACACACACACACACACACACACACACACACACACACACACACACACACACACACACACACAGAGTGAGCGGCTCCTGGCCAATCAGAGCTCACCTGCTCGGCGGTCCGGAAGTACACGCTCTTGTCGGCGCCACAGCTGATCATCCTCAGCTTCCCCTCGTTGGCTGGAAGACAGGAAGTAGATATCACCTGGAAGTGATGACAGGTGAGGCCAAAGTCACATGACAGGAACTGACTGGTGAAGCGGACGGAGGTGATGGAGGACGAGTGCTCGTCCAGCGTCTGCACCAGGCCGTAGCCTCGGCCCGCGTCCAGGACGTGGATCAGACGGTCCCGCCCAGCTGTGGCCAACAACCGCAGTCCTGGGGGGACAGGAAGAACCACATGACCTCTGGGGGTGGGTCAGGTGACCTGAACCACGCCGCTGCTCACCTGAGTCCGGTTTGGAGAACTCAAGACAGAGAATCTCAGAGTCATGAGCCTGAACGTTGAGGATCTCCTCCATCGAGTCCAGACTGTGGATCCTGCACACACACACACACACACACACGTACGTACACACACACACACACGTACGTACACACACACACACACACACACACACACACGTACACACACACACACACACACGTACGTACACACACACACACACGTACACACACACGTACACACGTACACACACACGTACGTACACACACACACACACACACACAGACACACACACACACACAGACACACACACACACACGTACGTACACACACACACACACACACACAGACACACACACACACACGTACGTACACACACACACACACACACACACACACAGACACACACACACAGGTCACAGACGTACAATCAGTCA
Organism: Pao palembangensis; assembly: GCA_015343265.1. Taxonomy (NCBI): domain Eukaryota; kingdom Metazoa; phylum Chordata; class Actinopteri; order Tetraodontiformes; family Tetraodontidae; genus Pao; species Pao palembangensis. Next base: position 28,054,786 of record CM027083.1, on the reverse strand, counting down.
AAACCAAAATTTTTATCTTTTTCTTTGTAAAACTGCTGATTTAAACACACACACACACACACACACACACACACACACACAGGGTCATGTCCAGAGTCAGCAGGGGTCACCTGAGGACGCCCACGCGGTCTCCAGAGGCCAGGTGTTGTCCATCAGGACACACCCTCAGGGTCCTAAGCCCCGCCTTGCTCTGGTCGGCCTGCGGTCCTTCTGTTGGCCCCGCCTTCTCCGAGCTGCTAGCGCAGAGCGCCGTGCACTCGCTGTCCAGGAGGCAGCTTACGTTGTCGTCCACATAGATCACCTTGTGCAGATCCTGAGGGGTCAGGTGGTCGTGAGCTGGAGGTGTGTGTGTGTGTGTGTGTGTGTGTGTGTGTTGCCGTACGTGACTCAGGACGTTCCTGTTGACGGTGTTGTGGCTGCCAACGTTCCACAGTCGGATGGTGCTGTCTGAGGAGCAGGTCAAGAAAGAGCCAGGCCCCGCCCCCCGGCTGGCCCCTCCCCCTCCCTCTGGATACACCTGTGGAACAAACCCGGGCGGCTCGTCAATCCAAGCGTGGCGATGGAGGACGGTCCTCACTAGGGCTGCCGGTCCCGCTCACCTCCACGCTCCACACGCAGGAGGAGTGGTAGAGGGCGGAGAACAGCTTCCCCACCCTGCGCTGGTGGCGGAGCTCACCCACGTCCCACACGTAAACGCTGTGGTCGCTGTAGATGCAGGACAGCCAGCCGTTAGCGGGGTCGTAGGTCACCGCCACCGTGTCGGGAAAACGGCTCCCTGGGTTGCAGGAGAACAGCTGACTGGGGAAAAGGACAAGGGTCATTTAAAGGTCGCGGCAGAGAGGACGACTACGGGGCTCAGTTGTCACGGCAACACGTGGGGGCGGGGCCTGTGTGGGCATGAACGTGGCCGATGACAGCTGCATTATGGGTACTCATGCGCAGCTTTTGTTACCATGGAAACTTTACCTGGCATCCACCATGCTGCCAACGTCGGTCCCAAGGCTGTGTGGGCGGGGCAACGTGCAGCGGAAGTGCAGGTCGGCGGGGCTGAAAGCTCGAACGGTCCCGTCAGAACAACCACAGAAGATCAGGTCCTCTGTGACGGACAGACAGGTGGCCTGAGACACCTGGAGGCAGACGCAGCTCTGGGTCAAAGGTCACCCACCAAGACGCCACGCCTCGGCGTGAAGAAGGTGGACGGATGGACGGACGGATGGATGATGGATGGAGGAATGAAGTGCTGCTGAGCTAATGTTTGGTGAAGCTCCTGCATACTGGTTTGCTATGCTAGCAGAAGGATGCTAGCAGGGAGCCTGTCATGTGTACCCTGATCATGTGATCTCCGCAGGCTGGAGGCGTCCCACCACAGTGGTTCCTGCACTGACCAATGAGGTGAGAGGACATAAATGAAGGCGCTAGCCAGTTCAACCAGTGCTCAGACTGTGAAGCTCACTGGCTGAAGGAGCTGACGCCAACTGAGGCGATCACTTACGGAGGCGGAGTCAACTGTCTGCACAGGAAGCAGATGAGGAAGCAGAGGAACGTTCTGTTAGCAAACATTAGCTGAGCTCACACCTGTAGCCACACCCACCAACACCAACCAACAACGCTAACTCATGACTGGGCTGATATCAGACGCTAACATCCATGGTTAGTGCACTAACTGGCAAACCTAGTGTTGCTAACTAGTAGCCTGGCAGAACTGGAGCAGGAGCTCAGGACTAGTTACCATCACAACCAGGAGCAGGAAGGAGGAAGACTGGCGGACCAATCAGCTCCGAGCTCAGCACGCCCACTCACCCGTAGCTCCACCCACTTGTCCAGGAGGCGTCGGTCATTGAACACACACAGCAGACCCGAAGACGTGATGCAGAAGGTGGAGGAGGCCTGTTTGCCCCGCCCACACGCCACATCGCTGAAGAAGTTATTCCTGAGCTCTCCCAGAAGCCCCGAGCGGCCCAGCAGAGGCACCGTGGAGTTCACCTGCAGGCAGCAACCAATGAGAGTGAGCGCCAGCACACACGCTCCACAGGCAGCGGACGAGGGCGAGGCCAGGGGGACCACCTTGGAGGTCTTGGCGTGATCCAGGTACCAGAACTTGACGTGTCGGTTCCCAGCAGTGACGAAGTAGGAGCTGTCGTCAGAGAAGGAGACGGCCGACACCTTGCTGGACACCTTGTTGGCGGCGACCAGGACGTTCTTCTGAGAAACAGACCACACCAGTCAGGCTCCCAGGCCACGCCCATCTGGAACAGGTAGGCGGAGCCTCCCAGACCTTCCAGTTCCACACGTTCACCATCATGTCGTGCTGGTATCCCACGCTGACGATGTACTTCCCGTTGGGAGAAAAGGCCACGCAGGCCACGCCGTATTTATGCTCCAGCAGCTCGCCGACCTGCACACGCACCGAAACGTCCCACACCCGCACCGCCGGCAGGTGACCGCTCTGAAGAGGGCGGGGCCAGAGACAGCAGAGGACAGGGGAGGCGGGGCCCGAGATGGAGGTGAACAGAGGAGGCGGGGCCAGAGATGCACGCAAACAGAGGAGGCGGGGCCGGGAACAAAAGAGAACACAGAGAACACAGAGAACACAGAGCCAGAGATGGAATCAGAGGGGCGGGGCCAGAGACACACAAGACCAGAGGGGCGGGGCCAGAGATGGAGGTGAACGTACACAAGAGAAATTGGTTTAATAGAAATTTAAAGGTTCCTATTGTTTCATTCTGATCACGGGGCCAACATGAAGACGTTTAATTGAACATGAACGATGACGCTCAGCACGTGCACTGAGGTCCACGGAGACCGCCACAGACCCACCTCTCCTGTGACCACGTACTTCCCATCTGGAGAAAAGGCCAGTGTGGTGATGGCTTTCCTAAAACACCGAGAAAAACCAGCACGTGAAGGTTTCTGGTGTGAAAACACGCTGGTCATGTGATCAAAAATAAAGCAATACACACTGTTCTCCAACAAACTGGTGCAACATAAACGACTGTGTGATGACGCTCGTTAATTAATGGTCTGGGGGCGGACAGGACGGACTTTTACCTGGAACTGTTGAAAATGTGCTGCTGTTTGTTCTTCTGAGGGTTCAACAGGACGACAACACACCTGCAGATGACGGTTAGCACATTAGCCCGTTAGCGCTCAGCCACAGACCCCGGCTCCTCCCACCGCAGGTGGAGCTGAAATAACTTTACTCTTCTTTTCAACACGTTTACTTTTTAAACTTTGATGGAAAATTCAGATTCACTCAAATCGTTTCAAAGCAGATTTGAATACAGGAAGTTACATCATCCCTTCTCTTTCATGTAGCACGTAGCTCTGTCCACGTTACCCCCTCCCCCCCGAAGCCACGCCCCTCCCTCCCCTGAAGCCCCGCCCATTCCTCCCCTGACCCATTTCTTTCTTTCAACTGAAGAAACTCCAGCCAATCACACGTTCCCACCGCTCGTCTGGGCGGAGCCAGGTCAGCTGACCAGTGCTGATCAGTCATGTGACAGACCTGAGTCTCGTGCGCTCATGTATCCCACAAAGCACCTGAAGCGGAGCTTCAACAGCAACATATGCCATCATCCTTTAGGGAGACTGATGTTAATTAGTAGTTAATCATCATCATTAAACTGCTGCTTTATATTTCGTTATCAGTCGTCTCCACCACTGGTTCCGTGGCTCCTGATCCTGATCTCTCACTGAGTCCTGGTTCCTCGTGGAACCTGATGGTCTGATAATGTGAACTTCACAGAAGGTCTGCTCTTTCATCGTGATGTTCTCCTGACTAACCTTGGCACAAACTCGACCCGTCAGAACCCTTCAGGAACCACAGACCGTTTTAGAGCCACGACCAAAGAGTTCTCCACAACCCTCCCACCAGGGTCATCCTTCATCAGTGAACCAACCACAGCTAACCCCAACAAACTCAGGGCTGGGTGTGTGTGTGTGTGTCTCACCCAGCAGGGTAAGCCAGTAGTCCAGTGTGAGGGTCGCAGGCCAGAGCTCGGTTCCCTGGAGCTGTGATACCCAGAACCTTCTCCAGCTTCACCTGAAGAACAAAGCATCAGCGCTCAGATCCTGCCAGAGGAACCAGGGTGTGTGTTGGGGCCTGTAGCAGCACACACTCAACGCAGCTGCTGCTGATTTGCTGGTCTGCTCTTGATGTTCTGATGAGGAACCGTGAGCAGAACTCAGACACACCTGAGGACGCTCCTCAGGTAAACAGGCCGTCTTTTGGAGCTGGTGCCACAGTTTAGAACCACAGCAGACAGTTCAAACAGAGCAGAGCACTCTGGGAGATGAACCCTGCGGGCGCAAACAGGCTGAACCAGCCCGGCAGCTCCGGTTCCTCTAACCGAGGACCCCATCAAGGACCAGGTTCCCCAGAACCCGGCTTAACCCCAGCTTTTCCTGACGCGTCAGAAACAGCGCGCGTGCCTGTGTGTGTAAGCGCAATGTTGGGACCATCCACGCGTGTTCGTGTTATTGACTACTTATATTCGTGTCACAGAGCCGACGCGCTCCGCGCGCGCGTGTGCTTGCCTTGTCGCCGCGGTCGTCTTTGTGCCGCGCGTTGCCGCTCCGCCTCCGGAGTTTGATGGACGGTGAGCGCAGCAGGTTCTTGATGCGGCTCCGGATCGTGCCGCTTCCCTCCGCCGTCATCGCGTCGTTAGCCTTTCGGCTAGCTGCTTCTCTCACCGGCTACGGCCTGTCTTTGTCTCCTGACTCCCGTCCCGCTGCTGCGGTCATGCTGCCCGCCTGCTTCCGTCTGTGTACCGAGCGGGTTGACGGACTCCGGTTCTGCCGCTGTTGTACCGCATCGTAGACTTACGCCGCGGTAAAGCCCCGAAGCGGCCTCAACAAGAACCGGAGCGGAATGACCGCCTGGAGCATCAACGTCAAATGCCACACAGCGGTGACGTGGGCACTTCCGGTCGAGCCTTTGCAAACAAAGGTGATCGGTGATGATGTAAAACGCTCAATTACAACCACATCGGTCGGAATAAGTGCGAAAACAACAATAAACATAAAAATAACGTGACTGCTTCACATTTGGTGATATTGTGAATTTTTAATACAATTTTCATGAGGTAGGTGGTTGATTATTGGGTGTAACACTCTGGCTCTTTAAACCAGACGCTGTATTAATTAAACTGATGTCTGTACTTACAGTCAGCTGACTGTAGTAAAACGTCTTTAGCGTTCCACTGATATTCCAGTGCTTTTATTTTGCTTGGTTTATGGCATTTCCGTCGCGACCATTCTTAACCTGACGCATTTCCGACGCCCCAACGCAGCAGCGTCAGAAGACAGCGCCGCACCGCGACCGCACCGCGCAGCCGCAACTTGCAGTAATTCCATACTTAAACCAGACAAGAGTCTAACATTAACATAAAAACAGCTTTTGTTTCTGAAACACTTTATCCTTCTAAACATTTGGTAGTGATATATTCATAATCTCAACAGCTAAATAAGAAATCAGGATAAATGTCAAATATCCACCTTACTGGACTCAGACGTGTCTGTAAACAAACTTCCACCTGCTCCACTTGTACAAAAATACACATTTAGAGAAACAGACGAGTCAGAGGTTCCAGGTGAGAGCAGCTAGCAGTAACTCATCAGTTTCAGCTTAAATAGGATGTGAGGAACGCCATCAGCTGGGGTCACGCCCTCACCTCACCAGCGACCTTCTGAGGGGGAGTGGTCAAAGACCCCACAGCTTCCTTAACTGGGTCAAGATTCTTCTTGAAGCAGCTCGTTACGGAGAGCACAGTCAGAACCAGAGGCACTTGGGGACACGGTTAAAAGTCTGACAGTTCCTTTTTTCTTTCCGTCATGGTGGAAACAGACAAACACCATGTCGGGGTCACATGATTGCAAGCCCGTGACCTGGCTCAGCTGGGCGGGGTTCCTCGCAGACCCAGAGGAACCAGTCTTGGCATCGGCCTGCTGGTGGCGTCCACCACTGTGGCCCCGCCAACCCTCATCTGGAGCAGAGGGGGCGGAACCAGGACGCCACCTTTTGTGAGGTTTCCACTGGGGGGTCCTGGCACCAGTCTGCTCTCAGAGAAGGGCGTGCTGTGAAGCCCCGCCTCTTCTTCATCAGAATCTGAATCCAGCCGCAGGATCCACGAGCCGTGGTCAGGCTCCTCCTCCTCCAAGTCTGCCGTGCCCACTGGCTGGTTCAGGACACCGTGGTTGAGGAGGGGGGTCAAACTCTCCCAGGCGGAGTCTCTGCTGGGCTCCTCAGGTGACCTCCTGACCCCTGGCTCCTCAGGTGACCTCCTGACCCCAGCACCTGGATCAGGAGGGAAAGAGGGCCCTCCCGACGAAGGCCACGATGGTACGGTCTCAGGAGGACAGGCCTGACCTCGGCTCTGGTCTGAAGACTGCTCAGGTGCTGGAGGGACCAGCAGGATGTGAGGAGGAGCAGCAGGTGGAGCTGCTGGAACCTCCTGCTCTTCAACTGGAGCTGCTGGCTGAACCAGCCGCTCATTTGGCCTTTCTGCTGCAAACAGGAAGCAAAGATCAGCTGATGGGGTTGGCTCAGAGGTGAAAGGGGGTGGAGCTGCTGACCAGCTTACCTGTGGAGGGGCGTGGCAGTGAAGCCAGATGACTCTGCTCCTGGGTCAGAGGCAGGTCGTTAGCGTTAGCAGAGGTCACACCTACACACAGGAAGTGGAAAAGTGAAGACAAGCAGCCATACTGGAGACGCGGCAAAGGACTGGCCCGTACCTGAGGCTGGCGCCAGCAGGGCCAGCAGCTGTTGCCCTGGTAACAGCGATGGAGGCTCTGATGGAAACACAAACATGGAGGTCTGAGACCAACTTAGCTTAGCTTGAGCTTTAACTAGCTCAGCTGGAAGCTGGAGAGCTGAGCCAGACCATAATACCCCTGCTGTCTGGCCCGCTCGCTCTGATTGGCTACTGCCGGGACCCAGCCCTAGCCGACAGGGGCGTGGCCAGCCTGCACTCTCACCGTGTGCGTTCTTGGGTTTCCTGGTGCGAGACAGGATGTTGGGGATTGTCCGCTTCCTGTTGCAGAACACTGATGCATTGTGGGAGACAGCAGGACTCTTCGGGGGGGGCGTCGACGCTTGGACAGGTGTTGGGACAGGTGCAGGAGGGGCCTGAGCAGCAGAAGCCCCGCCCCTGGCTGCTGGCAGCTGATTGGCTGTGTGCGGCTGCTCCAGGATCTGCTTCAGCCGGACACCTGGCTCACGCTTACCTGCAGACACAGACGCAGGCTTACAGCGCCACCTACAGGCCCAAACCACCGCCCCTCAGAAAACAGCAGGTCAAATCACATCGATTAGCTCTAAACACCATTTACGGTTTGTCCAAGAGAAGGTGTCACATGACAGGAAGTTTAAATCTGACCTGAAGAAGCCACAGTGTCCATCAGGCGGTCCTTTCTTTTCAGCAAACGACTCTTCTTCCTCCTCAGCTTAGACTCAAGAGCCACCAGCTGCTGAATCACCTGCACTGCCTACACACACACACACACACACACACACACACACACACAGTGTCAACATCTGATGAGCCTTCTGAAGCTGAGGGGAGCAGGGAGGCAGACCTTCTGCAGGGTGGTGACCTTGGACATACGCTCCTTCCTGGAGCCGACCTCTGCCCTCAGAGCATCGAACAGCAGCCTCATCTTTGTCCGGCGAAGTTTCTCCAACGTGCTGTGAATCACACGCTACACACACAAAACAGACAGACTACGCTCAGTCCTAACACGCAACTATGACAACAGGAAGAACCAGCAGGGCGTCAAAGTTCCGCCTCCTGCTGTTCTGCAGGCAGCCAGCAGGAGGCGGTAGAGGCGCTAAACCACATCACCCAATTTGCAGTCTAAAGGTAGAGCTACAGTTATTACCTTTAATTCTAATTAATCAGCCTCATTAAGGCCCCAAACAGCAATGTCTTCATATGAAAACATTTCCAGCGTTTTAAAATCCCACACTAACGATAACTGGGACCGTACGGTCCACCTTCCAGCAGGGGGAGCCAAAGAGCAGCGCATGAAAACTTACATTTTTTCTACGTTGATCCTTGACGTCATCTCTGCCCAGGTCTCCGTCCACAAAGTCCAGGGACTCGTCGCTGCTGGAGGACTCATCTGATGGGTTGTAGGCCAGCTCCAGCTCAGAGCCAATCTGCTGCACGCTCACATCTTCTGACCCCCGCAGCGCTGGCGCAGGGGGCGGAGTCGCTTCCTGAGGGACTGCTGGCGGTGCACCAGTCTCAGAGGTGGAGGAGGAGGTGGGGGTGGTTTTAGAGGGACGCTGGTCTTCCTGAGACAGGAGCCCAGCAGGGGGGAGGAGGGGGGAGGGGAGAGAAGGAACGCAGCGGCCCGACACGGAGGACGCAGGGGAGGTCACGGTGGAGGAGGCGGAGCTTGTGAAGGTACTGGTGGAGGAGGAGACGCTGGCGTTGACAGTCAGGACGTTGGTGATGACCGAGGTGACTGGAGGCGCCCGAGGGACGGTCTGACGGACCACCACAGGAAGTAGGGGGGGCTGGGGGCCTGGAGGAGGAAAGGAGACAGGCTGACCTCCTGACCTCTGCTGACCTCCGCCTGCACACTCACCTGTCTGGCCAGGCTGGTTGCGTGTGAAGGGCCTCAGCTGGCTCATGGGCAGCAGGCGGTAAAGCTGGCCGTCTGCTCGGCGGTAATACTGCACCCCCGAGGTGGACCTGACCGGGTACAGCACCATCTTCTGGCTGCTGGAGGCAGGAAGTGAGCACTGCAGCGGAGGAACCTTCCCAGAAGAAGACAGCACTGGAACCATGTAGAGCCTGGAGCCTTTGCTGGGCGGGGCCGGGGGCGGGGCCAGAGCTGGGGGCGCCCCAGAGGCTGGAAGAGCAGATCCACAGCTGACACAGGAAGCGGAGCCTCCACCTGAGCCGTGCTGCCATCCACCTACCTGTGGAGGTGGAGGAGGCGGGGGCTGTGCCGGCTGGCTCAGCCCCGCCCACACACGCCGGAGCGGGACTCTGGACCTGGGGGGGCTTGGAGTGGCTGGAGGCTACGCGGCCCGTCAGGTAGGCAGCCAGCCGGTTGGCTGGGTGGAGGGCCCCCATCTTCCCCAGCTGGACCTTGGCCATGGGGTACAACTTCCCGTTGACCTGCAGCCACGCCCAGGGTTAGACAGGGGGCCAGACTCAGGGTTAGAAAGGTCAGCAAAGGTCAGAGGTTAACCTTGACCACATGATCCGTGTCTCCAGGCTGCTTCCGATTGGCTGAGAGGAATCCAGCCGGAGAGACTCCGGCCAGGAAAGGAAGCCCCATGTCAGCTCTCCTCCGGCCCTCCTTCTCCTTCCGTCTCTCTGCAACTTCCTGTCTGACGTCCTCTCTCTCACCTCTGACCTCCATCTCTCTGACGTCACCTCCCACCACAGGCCGTTCGTCTTCAAGAAGCTCCGCCTCCTCAGGCTCCACCTCCCGCTGCCAGTCATCAAAGAGCGCCGACTCTTCCTCGCCAACCCCGACCGCCTGCGGCCGGCTCTGCTGGGAGACACAGGGTCCACACTGAGACGCGGGGGCCGTTGCTCGGCAACCAGAAGGCTGCCTTTAGGGCGCGCTGGGCAGGACACGCGTCAGGGTGCCTCAGCAGGAGCAGCTCGGTGAGGTTTACCCGACTGCGTGTAAACTAGGCGACCACACTGCCCCCCACAGGAGGAGGGGATGTACTGCCTGGCTCAGCAGCATTTTCATTATGGGATGCAGCGAGTGCACTAAATAGGGTACCGCGATCCCCCTTTCAGCTAGAGAAACAGCCAGACGGACCAGAGAAACAGGAAATGGCACCTGTGGTAACAGGAAGTGCTTCCTGTAATGACTTCACAATAAAAGCCTGCTGCAGCAAAGGGAGGAAGGTGGTGCTGGAGACCCTCCTACCTGCTCCGCCTCTCCTGGTACTGCTGGGTTGGGGGTGGAGATGTGGATCTTGTACTGAAGGCAGCAGTGGGCGCCGCCCCCCTCGGCGGTCTGAGCCACAGGGCTGATGAAGTAGTGTCTGAGCCAGAAGGGCTTGTCCAGCTGGTCGCAGGCCATCCTCTCACACAGCTCCTTCAGCACCAGGCTCCGCTCGCCCTCACTCGCCCACACACACTCGGCCAGGATGATCAAGCGCTTGGACGGCTTTGGCGGCGGCTCTTCAGGTGGTTCCAGCTGGGGTTCTGCTGGGGAGCCGGGCAGGAGAGCGCCCCCCGCTGACTGATTGGGGAAAAGTGGCTGAAGCAGCTCACCTGCACAGATGGAGGAAGGTCAGTGAAAAGCTTCTGATCAGAGGAGGTCAGAGGTCATCACAGCCACCTGGGGGGCTGGCTGCGGCTCTGGTCCTGCTCTCTGCCTTCCACTCTCCCTGCCTTCTGGGTTTGGGCTCGCTCTGTTTGGGCGTGAGGCTCTCTGGCGCCACCTGCAGGAGAGAGCCTGCCTGTCAGAATCAGACGCTGCTCAGAGACGGCGTGTGGACGCGGCTCACCTGGGTGCCTCGGCGGCGGTACGCTCTGACGCGGGCGCAGCTGCTCTGCTCCGCTCTCCTCATCTGCAGATCAGACCGCCTGTTAGAGCCCGACAGAAGCTGCAGGTGAAGAGCGAGGCTTCTTACCGCCCAGCGTCGTCTGGGGGTGTGGAGCGGCTCCGGATCACCGTCTCTGTCCTCCTTCTTCCACAAGGTCCGCACACGGTCAGTAGGCTGGGAAACGCTGTCCGCCTCCTTCAGCACTGCAACCACAACAGCCAGGCGGTCACATGACAGCGTTACAGAGCAAACCAGGCTCACTGTTCCTGTGTCTGAAACAAACGCAGCTCAGAGCTAACAAACATTAGCTCAGAGTTGGTTAGCTCAGAGCTAACAAACATTAGCTCAAAGCTAACAAACATTAGCTCAGAGCTCGTTAGCTCAGAGCTCGTTAGCTCAGAGCTAACTCAGCACGGCATCTCTGCTGTCTGAAATCTGCCCTCTGTACTGACCATAGGCCATCTTCATCCTCCTCTTCTTCCTCCTCCTCCTCTTGCTGTGATGGGAGGGGCTGGAGTCCGAGCCGTCCAGGTTCTTGAGCAGGACCACCTTCTGCTTGAGGCAGCTGCAGCCCAGCATGCAGGCGGGCCGGCCGCAGTGGCTGATCCTGGAGCAGTAGGCCAGGCTGGAGCAGACGCAGCCCAGCCTGCAGAAGGCGTTCAGGCAGGGCGGGGCGCGCCTGCTCGCCAGCTGGATGGGGGCCGTGGGATTCTCCCTGACAAAGCCCTAAAGAAGCAGCACCGACAGATCAGAGCTCCGCACACGCTGCTCCCCAGCCAGCTGGAGTGTCCTTGAGCAGGACCCTGACCCCTCAGCCAAGCTGTGTCTGGTGGGCTTCTGGAGAAGAGCTTACCATCAGAGTGAAGAGCGAGGTGAGCGCCACGCTGGCCCTCTCCTCGGTGACGGCGGTCCTGTGGCGGCCCTCCCAGACGACGCCGTCCTCCAGGTCCTTCTGTCTCAGCAGAGCGCGGGTCATCCCAGGAGCTCCGCCCTCCTGCTGGGTTGTCATGGCAGCTGGGTCCTCCTTGTGTGCGGTGGAGCTGGGAACACTGGGGCCCCCCAGTTCTGAGTCCGAATCCAGCGGTGCCATGTCATCTGAAGAGCTGGGCAGAGGGGTAGGGGTCCCAGAGAGGGTCCGCCACGTGGTCCTGGGCTGGAGCTTCTTCCTGGTCCTCCTGAGGGTAGGGGGCCCTGGAGCTGCAGCTTCTGGGAGGTGGCCTGCAGGGTGTGTGTGGGTCACATCAGAGTCTACTGGCCCAGGAGCAGCAGAGCTGGCTTTGGGTCTGTGCCGGCCGTGTTTGGGGCCCCTCTGCTTGGCGCTTTCCCTCCTGGGGTTCCTGGTCTCCTTCAGGCTAAGTTTGGGTCTCTTGGAGGGGGGGATGAAGCCAGAGATCAGCTCAGAGGTGCTTGAAGCCGGCTGCTTCTGCATCACACTGTGGAGGGTCCGCACGTAGCTGCTGCTCTTGGTGGGCAGCTGGTAGGCCAGAGGTGGCGCCAAATCCACCTCAGGTTGAGAGAAGGTGGAGGCACGCTCGTCAATCAGCCTGCCCTCGTTCTCCAGGTACTCGTCCAACATGTCGCTGCAGAAGGCAGACAGGTTCTTCTTCTGGGAGTCAGGAGCTGCAGCAACAGCTGGAAGAGCAGCAGAAGCAGAACTACCGTCACTCTGGCTCCGCCCACGCAGGCTGATGAAGACTGATGAAGAAGCAGCATTTCAGGTGTCTGTTTCCTTCAGCTTCTCAACGCTGAGCAAACAACCGGCTGCTGATGCTAGCACAGACACCAGAGAGGTCACCTTCAGCCGTGGGAGGTGTCGGAGTGGGCGGAGCCTCTGCTGGCGTGAATTTCTCCCTCCAACCTTTAATCTGAGTCACATCTGTGGTTTTTCCTGTTCGGGACACAAACGATGAACAAGCACCTGCAGACAGTGAAGAAGGAGAAAAGTGATGGAAAACCACCAACAGGGCTCTTCTGTGTCGCCATGGTAACGTGTTTTCAACAGTACGGAGCGCAGACAAGCAGTCTGGACACAAACCGTGACCTGGGCGGGGCTCCTGGACAGCGGGCTCCAGGGGGGCCGTGGGAGGAGGGATGGGCAGGTGGACCCCCAGATACTGCAGGTCGATGGCCAGACTGGGATCCAGCAGGGTCATCTTCAAGCCCACTGAACACACACGCCAAGAGGTTAGCCCTGCCAGCTAGCAGGAGCGCTATCGTTAGCTTCACGAGCCCTGCCAGCTAGCAGGAGCGCTATTGTTAGCTTCACGAGCCCTGCCAGCTAGCAGGAGCGCTATCGTTAGCTTTAGCTACCACGGAATCCTGCAGAAAAGTCTTCAAACTCATCCACTTTATTACTCCTGTACAATATACACGTTCATTTATAGACATTTGACGTTGTGCAGCAGAGCGGCAGCAGAGCGGCAGCAGAGCTGCGTGTGAGCTCATGGAGCTGGAACGGTCCTACCTTCCTGCAGCACTGGGTGGATCACCTGTCTGTGTCTCATCAGCTTCAGATCTCTGTGGAGGATCTTCTCAAAGGAGGTGATCTTCTGCTCCAAACTCAGGGTGGCGTCTGCTGAACACAGCAACAGTTAGCGCACCTCTGGACCCTGGTGGGAAACCACCAGATTCCTAAATCCTTCCCCATTTCCACCAGATCCAGGTCACCTCACAGACCACCTCACAGCCCACCGGTGGGGGCTGAGCCACAGAACTCAAAGCTTTGTTCGGTGCTCTGGGTTAACCCTGACCCTCATCGACTGTGGGAACTTTTCTCCCTGAATATTTGAGGTTTTGCTTTTTGGGGGATCCAGACGCCCCCGAGAGCCCTGATGGAAAGACCACAGCAGACATTCCCGTTACCGGTCTCAGCTGTGGGGCTGCTTTGCTGCTCCTCCAACGAGGCGGTGGGCTGCTGGGGCTGGTCCTCTCCGAGGTGAAGCTGCAGGGCCTCCTGAAATACACAGACGACGTCGTTTAATCCGAGACAGCTGTGTGAACAGGACAGCTCAGAAGCAGCAGAAGCAGTACCTTAGACGTGAAGGAGACAAAGAGCTGCTCCTCCACCTCCTCCAGGTTGGGCTGCAGGCTGGTGTAGCTGCAGTTCTTCACCTCCGCACCGTTCCTCCCAGCTCTGGCTCGCCGAGGCTTCTTGTACTTGCAGCGCTTGTTGGCTGCGTCCTGCTGGGACCGCTCCTGCCTCTGATCCTCTCGTGTGCTCGGAGAAGGGCACAGAGCGGCCCCTGGCTCCGAGCCGGAGAAGTCCAGCCCAATCCCGAGATCATCATTGGAGAAGAAGTGGACAAGGTCCGTGAGGGAAGGTGTGGGTGATAATCCACCTCCGTCCAACGAGGAGAAGGTGGGGGACAAGGGCAACTGAAGAGGAGACAACTCGGCAGGGAAGGGTAGGGAGTGCTCGCTCTCCTGGAAAGGAAGAGCTACTTCAGGGGCAGGGGTGGAGCCCACGAACAGGTGTGCCTCAGGAGTCTGGGAAGCTAGCAGGGCCGGGGCAGCTAACGAGAGCGTCTGCGCTGCTGGCTGGAAGGAGAAGGGAGCGTCCAGGTAGGGCTGGTGTGAGGGCATCACCGTGTGCCACCTGAAGACTGACGAGGGGCCCTGGGGCTTCTCCTCAGCTGCTTTGGCCTCAAAGGCCTGCGAGCACGCTAAAGAAGCTAAGGGCTCCGGAGAGCTGGCAGGAGAAAAGGATTCAAAGCAGAAAGACGAGCACTCTGGCTCAGGAAGCAGCACCAGCATGGCTGGGGGGTCTGGGGGGTCTGAGGCTAGGGCCGAGGACCTGCTGTCCGTTTGCACAGTGAGTGAAGGAGCTGCAGCTTTGTCACCAGGGGGCGACAAATCAGCCTGCAAGGAGACATCAGCCGGAGCAGTGATGGGCAAGGAGCTCTCAGGGCTGCTAGCGGGCAACAAGGCTGCTGCTGCCCCAGGACTGCTCCTCTCAGCAGGGGGGAGGGAGGACAAGACGCAAGTCCTGGATTCCTGTGGGCTTTGATTGGCTCCAGCCTCTGGACACGACGGACTGGAAGGCCAACGTCCCATCTGCGATTCCTGCTCAGTAAACATGTGGACCACCTCCGCGGGAGGAGCCTTGGTAGCAGCACGCTCTGGGACGGCCTCCTCCTCCTGTGGGGCCTGTGGAGCAGCAGGAAGCCCAGCAGATGCAGGCGGAGGAGCAGCAGACCTGCTACTGGCCTTCTTGCTGGCATGCTGCTTGAGGAAGAGGGCCAGGGCCGGCAGAGGTACCGGGGCCGGGCGCTTGGGCTTCCTCGTGCTCTCCTCTGATGCTCCACCGTTGTGGCGGTCCGAGTCTGGAGCCACAGCACCACCCACCTCAGGATCATCTGCTGGGTCACAGCTGCAGTTTGGGGATCTCAGAGGGTTCTCCTCAAGCTTCCCGGCAGCATCAGCTCCACCTTTCCTTTCAGACGGTGTCCCAGGAAGGCCTCTTCCACCCATCCCTTCGCTGGTGGAAACATCTGGGGCTGAGCTCCTGGAGGCGTTGCTCTGGAGGCTCCTGGGCTTGCTTCTGTCAGAGGGACTAGGCCCGTCCCCCAGCTGCTCCAGGCTGCATCTGTGCAGCGAAATGTGAGCCTCGCGGATCATCTCAGAAAAGAGCTTCTGAGAAGGACTCGGGTCGCTGGAGACAAGAGTCAGACAGTGAAATTACACCAGAACACAAGCCCCCACGACCAAAACAGTCAGCACAGGTGGCGCCAGGCTGCCTCTGGAGCTCCAACACTGGCTCAGGAGGAGGAGAGCGTGTGTGCACATCTCCTGAGAGCACCAGCCTCTCTCACAGTCCCCATCGTTTGTGTCTCTTCAGAGGACAGCTGGAGACAGCAGCCAGACAGGACTCAGGCTGTCAATCCAGGTCAGCTGGAGCCTGCAGGCTCACAGTCCAGACCAGACCCAGACCTGATCAGATCAGATCAGATCAGACCTGATCAGTCCTGACCAGACCAGACCAGACCTGATCAGATCAGACCAGACCTGATCAGTCCTGACCAGACCAGACCAGACCTGATCAGATCAGACCAGACCTGACCAGACCAGACCAGACCTGATCAGATCAGACCAGACCTGATCAGTCCTGACCAGACCAGACCAGACCTGACCTGACCAGACCTGATCAGATCAGACCTGATCAGACCAGACCAGACCAGACCAGACCAGACCAGACCTGATCAGTCCTGACCAGACCAGACCAGACCTGATCAGATCAGACCAGACCTGATCAGACCAGACCAGACCAGACCTGATCAGTCCTGACCAGACCAGACCTGACCTGTCCTGACCAGACCAGACCTGACCTGACCAGACCAGACCAGACCTGACCAGTCCTGATCAGACCAGACCAGACCCAGACCTGATCAGACCAGACCTGACCAGTCCTGACCAGACCAGACCAGACCTGACCAGACCAGACCTGATCAGATCAGACCAGACCTGATCAGACCAGACCCAGACCTGACCAGATCAGACCAGACCTGATCAGACCAGACCTGATCAGACCAGACCTGACCAGACCAGACCCAGACCTGATCAGATCAGACCTGATCAGACCAGTCCTGATCAGACCAGACCAGACCTGATCAGACCAGACCTGACCCAGACCTGATCAGACCAGACCTGACCAGTCCTGACCAGATCAGACCAGTCCCAGACCAGTCCTGATCAGACCAGACCAGTCCTGACCCAGACCTGATCCGACCAGTCCTGATCAGACCAGTCCCAGACCTGATCAGACCAGTCCCAGACTAGACCTGACCAGACCCAGACCTGATCAGACCAGTCCAGACCTGATCAGACCAGTCCAGACCTGATCAGACCAGACCCAGACCTGATCTGACCAGTCCTGACCAGATCAGACCAGTCCCAGACCAGTCCTGATCAGACCAGACCAGTCCTGACCCAGACCTGATCAGACCAGACCCAGACCTGACCAGATCAGACCAGACCTGATCAGACCAGACCTGACCAGTCCTGATCAGACCAGTCCCAGACCTGATCAGACCAGTCCCAGACTAGACCTGATCAGACCAGTCCTGACCAGACCCAGACCTGATCAGACCAGTCCCAGACCTGATCAGTCCTGACCAGACCAGACCAGACCTGATCAGACCAGTCCCAGACCTGATCAGTCCTGACCAGACCAGACCAGACCTGATCAGACCAGTCCAGACCTGATCAGACCAGACCCAGACCTGATCAGATCAGACCTGATCAGACCAGACCTGATCAGACCAGACCCAGACCTGATCAGATCAGACCAGACCAGACCTGATCAGACCAGACCTGATCAGACCAGTCCCAGACCAGACCAGACCCAAAGGCTCCTTCAGCTCCAAAAGCAAGGAACCTGGAAGTGAAGAAGCCTTTCAGGTCAAACATCATGGACCAGCTGGCCTGGATTGAAGGCCAACAACCCTGAGCGGCAGGCTCCAGGCCCAGACCTCCACCCTCCACGGCATCAGGAAGCAGCAGAGTCCTGGATCAACCTGCTGACTGAACACAGGAAGCATATCTGGAACGAAGGTGGAACTCTTACCGGGTCTCAGCAAGCGTGGGCGGAGACTCCTTAGCAGGGGCGTGTCCCTGAAGGTCTTGACACAGCCGTGGCTCCGCCCCTCTGGTGGTTCTCGGCTTGTGGTTTGCAAGCAAAGACTTCAAGCTCCTCCTGAGGGGATGCTGCTCATCCGCCTGGCCTCCATCCTTCCCAGGCTTGAGTTTGAGGCCCCAGGAGTTGCCTTCCTCCTTCAGGCCTTTCATGAAGGGGTTGTAGTCCACCTTGAGCTGAGCAAACTGGGAGTTCTGGTAGGAGGTGACGGCCATGAACTCCGTCTGGGCAAAAACAAAGGTGAGGAGCCCGGGCCCGTGGAGCCGGACGTCTTTAGCAGCCTTGTCTGTCTGGAGCACGTGCAGGCGCGGCACGTAGCGATGCATGGGATGCAGCACCATGTCCCCCTCCTGGCTGCTGCAGCTGTTGGTGAGCTTCAGCTTGTAGAAGGAGACCGGGCTCTGCATCCAGCGCTGGCCCGTGGAGGGCGAGTCCGGGTGGGCGAAGGGCCGGCTCTTGACTGGATGCTCAGCTTTCCCAGCAGCCTGCCAGCTCCTGCCCGTCCACTTGTAGCGGCTGGCGTCCAAAGGCTGGATATCCATCAGCAGAAAGTACTTCCTGCTGGGCTGCAGGCCAGAGATGCGGAAGCGGCAGTAGGGAAACATCCTGCTGCCTTGTTTGGTTAGAATCATCTCCGTCTGACACCTGAAGAACTCGTTCCACATGCTGTTGTTGTCCAGGGTCACTCTGACGCCTTTGCAGACGCTCTCAGCCGGCAGGTTCTCCTCCTGAAGGTTGGGACTGGGAGGATGCTTGACTGGAGTCAACCCAGGACGCTTCCTGGTGGCGGCCTTGGACTGGGGCATGCTGGCTCTGCCCATGGAATCGTCCTTCTCACTGATTTCAACAAGCCCTGGATCCAGGCCGGGTCTTCTGGGCTTCACTGATTTGGGAACAGCAAAGTACTGTGAGGGAGGCTCCCCAGCGGGGGCCCTGGCCCCTTCCTGATGAAACACCATTCCTTTCTGCTTCTTCATAGAAGCCATGAACAGATTGCAGACATCAAGAAGACGAGTGGATCATCGCTTTCACACATCTGTGGTAGCTTCAAGACCCGGCCTGGAGGACGAACAAACAACTGTTTTTACCACACACACACCAACAAAACAAGACACAAACAAGCTTAACAACATTTCTACAGCTCAGATCACACTGTTGCAACACGCCTCTGCCACTAGCGACGCGAGCGCCGAACCCCAGGCTCACGGTCTCCAAACTCGGGCCTGTCTGACCATTCAAAGGCTCCCTTTCAGACGTGGGTCCAGGGGAGCTGGGAGTGTCCATCATGAGGGGTCTGCAGAGTCTGCCCCCTGAAGCTCCGTCACACTCACGGTCACACACACTGATCAGATCAGCAAATCATCTTACACTGCCAGTAACAAACAGCAGGGGGCGCTCCAGTTCATTAGCGTTATCATCATCATTGCAGAGCGGTTTACCAAGATCAGAAAGGTTATTTATCACAAGGTTGCTATGATAAACATCCCATTGGTGAACCAGGCCAACATGTAACACGAGCAAATATTCACACATCGTTGCCCAGGAAAAGAAAAGGTGATGTTTCAGTGGGACCTAAAGTGGTTTTTGTGCCTTTTTTGTAATAATGAAGATGTAATAATCCTATCAATTACATCATGTCATAGAGGGCTTGGCAAAACTTTCACTTTGCATCTGCAGGAGCGATTGTGCTGATGATCAGCTGACTCAAATGTTATTAGTGGGGACAGACGCCAACCTGTGTTTTCCACCTGGAAGCCTGACTCACCATCCAGACTGGTTCGTGTCCGGCTTCTACTGGGGGAGATGCTTGTGTTGTCCACCCAACCATCCATCCATCCATCCACAAGCCACTTCCAGCACGGAGAACAAAGACAGCCTTCATGCACCACATTTAGAAATGTTGGCCTGAACTCTCAGCAGCCACCACCTTTTCTTCTCCTGCCCATTACTGGACCACTTTAGCAGTAATATTCGCCTTTTTGATCATTTAGGCACCACGAACCTCAGCAATCTACCCGCACGAAAAATATCACCAGTTCACGAATGGACCCTCCAAAATGTGGACTAGTTTGGCTCGGACAGCGCAGAGAGGAGAGCAGAGAGCTAACGACCAGCAGCAGGCCTGCTGCGAGCCCAACATGGCTTCCAGCTAAAAGAAAGGCAGCTCGGCGTGCTGAGCCCAGGCGCGGCCATGTGCTCCGCTCACGGCGCACTTGTTACCTTCTGCGAGCTCCACACGTCACGGATTTCAACGGCGTGACATGATTCCCAGCGTTGTGCTGTCTTTTCCCGTCGGTAGGAACTCCATGGACATCCTGGATATTTTTCAACAGAGGGGGGAAAGTGGATTCGGTGGCCCTGACGTCAGCGGCCATCCACCAGCTCCCGGCTGTGCGCAGCCTCGGTCGCCATCTTGTTTGTAGCTACCTGGTTAAAAGTCCTCCCCGCGACTGTCAGCACTCGCTCCGGGCATCGACGCAGTTTCGGTAGGAGTGAGCGGCGAGCGGATTATCTGTCCAGCCGCCACATCTGTGGTGGATAATGCGGAAACTTGTACGTCGTCAGTTAGCTGCTAGCCGGGTGAACGCAGCAGCCGTCACACTGGACGGAGTTTGTGCTGACGGTGACATGGTGGACCCCCGCAGAACTGTGACCAGCGTCAGTGTCTACATCTGGAGCTTTAATCGAGGCTGTCGCTCATGATCGGTGACATCTACTCCGTAATTACGACCAGCCGCTGCGGAGACGAAATGATTAAAAGCGGTCTTTAACGTCAAATGTGGCGATCAGATCGCCTAAAAGCCTCCGCCGCAACAGCTAGTTCCCGTACCGAGAAATGTGTTGTTCGAGCCGCGTAAACAAAGTTTGCTCTTAAAGGCAGCCAACACGCCTTAAACTCAAGCTTGTGTGTGTGTGGAAACGCGAAAAACCGACATTTAGTCCCACTGCAGCACACACGTGCTCGTGTCCTACGTGCGTAGATTGTTGCGCGTACATGTGCCGTTATACGTGTCACGAAAATGTGCGAGATCTGACTTCCGGTTAGCTTAAAGGCTAACGCTGCTGTGGAACGGAAGTAGCAGAAAGAGCTCGCTGGAGTCAAACGGAAACCAAACAGAAGTGACTACGGGAGGGATGTTTGTTTACTCCCTGTTATTACAGTTTGGAATTAGAAATCTTAACTCCTTACATGTGGAGATTACGCTCAGAGGTGAAACTGTGAGCAGGTAGCACAATTCTGAATTTAATCTCAGAATTTCAACTGAAAAGTGTCCTTAAGCAACTTTGGAAGGGAAAAGGTTGACACGGTTTTAAAGAATGAAATCTACTCAACTGGCAAAAGCATTACTTTTGTGTAAAGTGTGGTTAAACATATCAAACTAGTTTTGGCCACTGGCTAGGCTGCTGTCAGATTCTTTAGGTTCTACTGACAAACAACAGTTCATTGAAGTAGTTAGAACATCATCACATCAGGTAACAAAACAGCACAAAATAGATGTTGATCAAGATTTGGGTCTAACAGCTTCTCAGGGTTTTCAGCTGTGTCTCTAGTTCATAACCACCAGTAAATGTTGCTACCAGAGCGAGAAAAGCACAACAAGTGCATGTTTGCTCTCAACAAAAATAAAAGATTGTTTCAACACCCAAGGAGGTAC
Source organism: Pao palembangensis (assembly GCA_015343265.1). NCBI lineage: Eukaryota > Metazoa > Chordata > Actinopteri > Tetraodontiformes > Tetraodontidae > Pao > Pao palembangensis. The sequence goes on along the minus strand of CM027083.1, from coordinate 28,033,971 downwards.
CTGTGGAAAGGCGTTAGCACCCCGACTGACTGGGAACAGGCTTGAACCGTCCCTGGAGCCAGCAGCGGACAGAGGGAGGCAGGGCCCCGGCTGGTGGCGAGAGGTCAGCCGCAGGTCACGGATGAAGAGCAGGAACGTGCTTCTCAGCTTACGGCAGCCGCGGCCAACCTCCACCTTTGTGGAGAAGATTCTCAGGACCGGTCATTCTGATCAGAAGCGGAGGCGGAGTTTCAAACCTTCGCTTTTCACAGCTGAGTCGCGGAGGCGGAGTTTCAAACCATCGCTTTTCACAGCTGAGTCGCCACCACTAAGCCCCGCCTTCTACTGATGACCAGTGTTTTTTCTTTGCAGCTGGCGCTTCTCCAGATCACGAGAACCCTCAAACGTCCTGACCTGGTTACTGAAGATGCGCCACAGAACGCTGCTGATGCAGCTGAGCGTGAGCGAGTGAGCGTGCATGCTAGCTCAGCCACAGAACGCTGCTGATGCAGCTCCGCTCTAGAGAGCAGAGGTCACGCGTCTGCCTGGACGTCCGCGTGTGGTGCTACTGGTGGACTCCAGTATGGAGCTGGTAGGACCAGTAAGTCAGTGGGACAGAGAGAATCTCGCCTGAGTGTGAACGTCATCATTAAACCCAAGAGAACCAGTTCAGAACCTGCCCAGAAGGACCTCCTGAGCAGGAGTTGACCTTCAGGACACAGGAAGGACTGAGGACCAATCAAGAGTGAGACATTGCCACGTTCCCTCAAAGATGATGTCACAGGCTCCTCCCACAGTCCAGGACTGTCCTCCTGTCTCACCGAGCGCCGCGGCCAGAAGACAGAAGCTCAACCACAGCTGGATGAACTGCGCTCGCGCTCACCGCTGCCGTTCGAGGTTTGACAGGAAATGCTCCAAAAACGGTGCATCACCTGACTGCCGGCCGACGTGAGCGTCCTGCTGCAGCGGGAGGCAGCGCTAGCCCCCCTAGCTGGACTGTGGTGGGCTGGGGCATCATCAGGACCTTCTCCGTGGCTCCACTGGAGAAGGTCACTCACCTGCCAGGTGTGCTGAGGTCAGCTGGTCGGCTCTCAGTTGTTGGTGTGTGTCGGAAAAGAGCCAATAAAGTTTGCAGCTGCTGGTGTCCCAATCAGGAGAGTGTGTTTATTACTGATCTGTGTGGACAGGTGTGACGTTAGCAGCAGGTTAGAGGGTCAGCTTCACATCTGGTTGATCTCTGAGGCACAAAGTCTGTTAACATTCTGTCCCGTCCCAGGACATGGCAGGACAGGAAGTCCACGCGCACGGTCCTCACGTCTATGCAAGATCATATACAGCTATCATTTATACACCTGTTATTACAGACGCCTTCACTGGCACATGGCTACGTGTCCGTCTGGAACACATCGTTACTATTTACATCTGAGGCCACAGTCACATGACCTGACATTAGTCACATGACCTGACATTAGTGGAAAACCTGAGACCTCTGAGGTCACAAGAGAACAGCCAGAGAAACACACACACACACGGTACAGGTACTACACACACACACACATACAGTACAGGTACCACACACACACACGGTACAGGTACTACACACACACACATACAGTACAGGTACCACACACACACACACACACACACGGTACAGGTACCACACACACACACACACACACACACACACACAGTACAGGTACCACACACACACACACACACACACGGTACAGGTATTACACACACACACATACAGTACAGGTACCACACACACACACACACACACGGTACAGGTACTACACACACACACATACAGTACAGGTACCACACACACACACACACACACACACACAGTACAAGTTGTACAAAGATAAAACTCACGTGACCAACATGAATTCACCTGGTCAGCAGGTGTAACACTGGGAGGGAACAAAGTGCTGTGCTAAGCTAAAGCGTTACAGTTGTACACACACACACTTAAGTGCCCTGTGTACCTGTATGTGTGTGTGTGTGTTTGTACCTGTGTGTGTGTACCTGTGTGTGTACCTGTGTGTATGTGTGTGTTTGTACCTGTGTGTGTGTGTACCTGTGTGTATGTGTGTGTGTACCTGTGTGTGTACCTGTGTGTATGTGTGTGTTTGTACCTGTGTGTATGTGTGTGTACCTGTGTGTATGTGTGTGTACCTGTGTGTATCTGTGTGTGTACCTGTGTGTGTACCTGTGTGTGTGTGTGTACCTATGCTGAGAACACTGTCCAAATTCCCCCCTCACGTTTCCATGACAACGCGTGCTGGAGTGTTCAGTCAGACATGAATGATGACATCATCGTCCTCGTCCTTCACCTCCTCCTGGATTCCGTTCCCAGACTCCTCCCTCATCAGCGCTCTTCCTCTCTGCCCCTCCTCCTCTCCAGGAAGTGCACAGGGCCCAAGGATGTAGCGGTAGTCTCCTCCGATAGCAAGGGTGGCGCCCGAGCCCACCATCAGCCAGTCCGCTGCCCCGCCCTCTGTCCCCTGTTGCCATGGGACCGTCCAGCTCAGGGCGGCGGCGCCCAGCATGGCCTCCTCCTCTGAGGGGGGCGCTGTGGAGACCAACTCCACCTTTTCCTCACCCTTCAGGTTGACGTAATGCAGCGGCTCCCTGGGCAGAGGGGCGGGGCTTAGGCTGCAAGCCAGCGCCTCCAGCTGCAGCACCAGCTGCTGGAAACTGGGACGACACCTGGGGACGGGACTCCAGCAGCCGTGCATGAGCTCGTATCTGCAGAAGAAGACGACCACCGCAGGTCAGCTGATGCCTGGTGTGAGGGTGTGTGTGTGTGTGTGTGTGTGTGTGTGTGTGTGAGAGAGAGTGTGTGTGTGAGGGTCTGTGTGTGTGTGTGAGAGTGTGTGTGTGTGTGAGAGAGTGTGTGTGTGTCTCTGAGTGTGTCTCTGAGTGTGTGTGTCTCTCTGAGTGTGTGTGTCTCTCTGAGTGTGTGTGTCTCTGAGTGTGTGTGTGTCTCTGAGTGTGTCTCTCTGAGTGTGTGTATGTCTCTGAGTGTGTGTGTGTCTCTGAGTGTGTGTGTGTCTCTGAGTGTGTGTGTGTCTCTGAGTGAGTCTCTCTGAGTGTGTGTGTGTCTCTGAGTGTGAGTCTGAGTGTGTGTGTGTCTCTGAGTGTGTGTCTCTGAGTGTGTCTCTCTGAGTGTGTGTGTCTCTCTGAGTGTGTCTCTCTGAGTGTGTGTGTGTCTCTGAGTGTGTGTGTGTCTCTGAGTGTCTCTCTGAGTGTGTGTGTGTCTCTGAGTGTGTGTGTGTCTCTGAGTGTCTCTCTGAGTGTGTGTGTGTCTCTGAGTGTGTGTGTCTCACATGTCGTCTCTACACTCTGCAGGCTTCTTCAGTCGTTCTCCTTTGATCAGGACCTCGTAGATCTCTGAGTTCTCCACACCAGGATACGGAGTTTGACCTCGACTTATGATCTCCCACATGGTCACACCGAACGCCCACTGACACACAGGGCAGGAGAGTAAACACCTTTCCTGTGTGTGTGTGTGTGTGTGTGTGTGTGTGAGTACCACGTCGCTCTGGCTGGTGTAGACGTTGTCCGCCAGGCTCTCCAGAGCGATCCACTTCACAGGCAGCTTGGAGACCGAACCCTGTCTGTAGTAATCTCCACTGTAGATCTTCTTGGAGAGACCAAAGTCTGCAACACACACACTCATGTTCTCATTCAACCTGCGCGCGCACACACACACACACACACACACACACACACACGCGGTCAGCAGCCTGCCCTCCCTGGCCCACGCTGCTGCTCTGCCGCCAGCTGCACTGACATGCAGTTGCGAGCAGCCAGGTCTCTGTGGATGATGTTCCTGCTGCTCAGGTACTCCATCCCACGAGCCACGTCCAGCATGAAGCGCAGCAGCGTCCGCAGGCTCAGCTCCTGCTGGAGGCCACAGGGGTGTCAGAGCTTCCAGGTCGTCCAGCTGCTGAGGCTCCTGAGCTACTCACAAATGGATGTTCTCCCAGCCGGGACAGCAGCAGGAAGGTGTGCAGGTCTCCGTGCTTCATGAAGGGAAGGACCACCATCGGGACCGGCAAGCGCTGGCCTGGCCGCCGCTGCAGACTCACTCCTGTTGGACGGGAGAGCAGCCAATCAGGCGCAGCGACCTCCAGCTGGAGGAGCAGAAGGCGGGAGAGCTACCGATCAGCTGGATGACGTTGGGATGGTCAAAGTCCCTCATGTAGGCGGCTTCCTTCAGACACTGTTCAATGTCCCCTGAGGACGTGATGTCAGCTGTCCACACACACACACACACACACACACACACACACACACACACAGCAGTTAGTTATTGTTATGTCACATCAACAGACACCACAGAAGAAGAGCAGCCACTCACATTTCAGCACCTTGACTGCCACCTTCTGGACAGATGAGTCATCCATCTTCAGGAAGGCCTCCCGCACCGATCCAAACTCACCTGCACAGGTAAGAACACACACACCCTTCAGAGTTATCTGTGTGTGTGGGTGTGTGTGTGTGTGTGTGTGTGTGCCAGTTACCTTTCCCCAGCATGTGTCCCAGTGTGAGCATCCTCTCTGGAATTAGGACATCCTGGAGTTTACTCTTCAGGTCAGTGTTAATTCCAAGACTGTCCACTACACACACACACACACACACACACACACACACACACACACACACACACACACACACACGTTAAAAACGACTGACCCATCTGAGCTCGTTGCTGCTGCTGTGCTGATCAATCACATCTGGAAAGTCACTTCTAAGTTTCAGCGAGAACACACGTGATCTCCATGGCAACGCTGCAAACATGCACAACCTTGAGCTTGAAGGTGTACTCACAGGTGGACTCTTCCAGCTCAGGACAGGTTCTGCTGAAGGATCGAGCTGCTGTGAAGGAAACCAAACTCTCTGGGCCAGGAGCTTTGAAGGCCGACCTACACACACACACACACACACACACGCACACGCACACGCACACGCACACACCCACACACACACGTACACACGCACACACACGCGCGCGCACACACACACACCCCCACACACCCACACACACACACACACACACCCACACCCACCCACAAACACACACACAAACACACACACACACCCACACACCCACACACGCACCCGCACCCACACACCCACACACACACACCCACACCCACCCACAAACACACACACACACACAAACACACACACGCACCCGCACCCACACACACGCACACACACACACCCACACACACGTACACACGCACGCACGTGCACACACCCACACGTACACACACGCACACGCACACACACACGCACACACACACGTACACACGCACACACACACCCACACACACGTACACACGCACGCGCACACACACGTACACACGCACACACACACGCACACACACGCACACGCACACACACACGTACACACGCACACACGCACGCACGCGCGCGCACACACACGTACACACACGCACACACACACACGCGCACACGCACACACACACACGCACACACGCACACGTACACACACACACACACACACACACACACACACACACACACACACACACACCCACCACGGTGGCCACCAGCGCCCCCACCAACAGGCCCACCCACACGTGGCTGCGCTGGCTCTGCAGCTGGACTGAGGGGTTGTTACAAGTCAGTGGGTCACCCTCCATCAGACTGTGTTTGGGAGGGCTGCCTGAGGGGCAGGACCATCAGCGGGAGCTCCAGGGTCCCACCTACAGTGGTGCACACCAGACACCTGAAGGAGGAATTAAAGCGTCCTCCTCCTGACAGCTGGTAGGTTCTCCTTAAACAGCAGAGGCTCCTGCAGGCAAACACACACCAACAGCTGCAGCGCAAACATCTGGAGCAGCGTGGCCGAGAAGCTCCGCCCCCTGCGCACAGCAAGATAGCGCGGATCATCTCAGCTGCTTTCGTGCTGTCCCCTCAGGAGGGCTGGTGCAGGTGGATGTGCTCAGCTCACCTGGGCTTCTCCTGCCAGGGTCCACTGCACCTTATAGGCCAGCAGCTGTCCCTGGAGCTCCGCCTCCTGCAGCGCTGCCCAGCTCAGGACCAGACGGTGGTCCAGCAGCTCAAACGTCACATTCCTGGGTGCTGCTGAGGGAACTGAGAGCAGGAGGCAGGAGGAGTCTGGGACAGGAGGTCACCAGGACAGGAGGTCACGGGACAGGAGGTCTGGGACAGGCAATCACGTGACAGGAGGTCCCGCGTGACAGAGTCTGGGACAGGAGGGTCACAGGACAGGAGGTCACAGGACAGGAGGTCACAGGACAGGCAATCACGTGACAGGAGGTCACGTGACAGGAGGTCATAGGACAGGAGGTCACATGACAGGCAATCCACGTGACCCAGGAGGTCACAGGACAGGAGGTCACAGGACCCAGGAAGTCACAGGACAGGAGTCACAGGACAGGGAGTCTGGGACAGGTCGTCACAGGACAGGGGTCTGGACAGGAGGTCACATGACAGGCAATCACGTGACAGGAGGTCACAGGACAGGAAGTCATAGGACAGGAGGTCACAGGACAGGATGTCACAGGACAGGAAGTCATAGGACAGGAGGTCACAGGACAGGAGGTCTGGGACAGGAGTCACATGACAGGAGATCCATGACAGGAGGTCACAGGACAGGAAGTCCTGGGACAGGAGGTCCTGGGACAGGAGGTCTGGGACAGGAGGTCACATGACCTTAAGGAGGTCCTGGGACAGGAGAGGTCACAGGACAGGTGGAGTCACAGGACAGGAGGTCACAGGACAGGAAGTCACAGGACAGGACGTCACAGGACAGGAGGTCACAGGACAGGACGTCACAGGACAGGAGGTCACATGACAGGAGGTCACAGGACAGGAGGTCACAGGACAGGTCGTCACAGGACAGGGGTCACAGGACAGGAGGTCACAGGACAGGAGGTCACATGACAGGCAATCCACGTGACAGGAGGTCCACATGACAGGCAATCACGTGACAGGAGTGCAGGACAGGAGAGTCACAGGACAGGAAGTCACAGGACAGGAGGTCACAGGACAGGAGGTCTGGGACTTGGAAGTCTGGGACAGGAGGTCCTGGGACAGGAGGTCCTGGGACAGGCAGTGCGTGAGCAGGAGGTCACAGGACAGGGAAGTCACAGGACAGAGGTCACAGGACAGGAGGTCACATGACAGGCAATCCGTGACAGGAGGTCACAGGACAGGGAGGTCACAGGACAGGAAGTCACAGGACGGGACGTCACAGGACAGGAGGTCACATGACCTTGGGCAATCACTGTGACAGGAGGTCACAGGACCAGGAAGTCTGGGACAGGAAGTCACAGGACCAGGAGGTCACATGACGGGAGGTCACATGACGGGAAGGTCTGGGACAGGAAGTCACAGGACAGGAGGTCACAGGACAGGAGTCACACTGACGGGCAATCCGCGTGAGCAGGAGGTCACAGGACAGGAGGTCACGGACAGGCAATCAACGTGACGAAGCGGCGGTCCACAGGACCCAGGAAGTCTGGGACCAGGAAGTCACAGGACAGGAGTCTGGGACAGGAAGTCTGGGACAGAGTCACAGGACAAGAGGTCACAGGACCAGGAGGTCCTGCAGGACAGAGTCTGGGACAGGAGGTCACAGGACAGGAGGTCACATGACAGGCAATCACGTGACAGGAGGTCACATGACAGGAAGTCACAGGACAGGAGGTCATAGGACAGGAAGTCACAGGACAGGAGGTCCTGGGACAGAGTCCACAGGACAGGAGGTCACATGACAGGGCAATCACGTGACAGGAGGTCTAGGACCAGGAGGTCACAGGACAGGAAGTCACAGGACAGGAGGTCACAGGACAGGAGGTCACATGACAGGCAATCACGTGACAGGAGGTCACAGGACAGGAGGTCACAGGACAGAGGTCTGGGACAGGATGTCACAGGACAGGAGTCCTGGGACAGGAGGTCTGGGACAGGAGGTCACAGGACAGGAAGTCACATGACAGGAGGTCACATGACAGGAGGTCATAGGACAGGAAGTCACAGGACAGGAGGTCACAGGACAGGAAGTCACAGGACAGGAGGTCACATGACAGGAGGTCACATGACAGGCAATCACGTGACAGGAGGTCACAGGACAGGAGGTCACAGGACAGGAGGTCACAGGACAGGAAGTCTGGGACCAGGAGGTCACAGGACAGTCACAGGACAGAGGTCCTGGGACAGGAGGTCACATGACAGGCAAATCACGTGACAGGAGGGTCTGGGACCAGGAGGAGTCTGGGACAGGAAGTCACAGGACAGGACGTCACAGGACAGGAGGTCACATGACAGGCAATCACGTGACAGGAGGTCACAGGACAGGAGGTCACAGGACAGGAAGTCACAGGACAGGAGGTCATAGGACAGGAGGTCACAGGACAGGTCGTCACAGGACAGGAGGTGTCTGGGACAGGCAATCCACGTGACAGGGTCACAGGACAGGAGGGTCACAGGACAGGTCGTCTGGGGACAGAGTCTGGGACAGGAGGTCACACTGACAGGCAATCACTGCACGTGACAGGAGGTCTGGGACAGGAGGTCACAGGACAGGGAGGTCACAGGACGGAAGTCACAGGACAGGGCGTCTGGGACAGGAGGTCACCTGACAGGCAATCACGTGACCCAGGAGGTCACAGGACAGAAGTCACAGGACAGGAGGTCTGGGACAGGAGGTCACATGACAGGCAAATCGCAGTGACAGGAGGTCACAGGACAGGAGGTCACAGGACGGAGGTCTGGGACAGGAGGTCACATGAGCCAAAGGCAATCCACGTGACAGAGCGGTCTGGGACAGGAAGTCACAGGACAGGAGGTCACAGGACAGGAAGTCACAGGACAGGAAGTCACAGGACAAGAGGTCACAGGACAGGAGGTCTGGGACAGGAGGTCACATGACAGGCAATCCACGTGACAGGAGGTCACATGACAGAATCTGGGACAGGAGGTCACAGGACAGAAGTCTGGGTTGGGAGGTCACAGGACAGGAGGTCACATGACAGGCAATCCCAACGTGACAGGAGGTCACAGGACAGGAGGTCTGGACAGGAGGTCACATGACGGAGGTCACATGACAGGCAATCACGTAACAGGAGTCACAGGACAGGAGAGTCACTGAGACAGGAGGTCACATGACAGGAGGTCACATGTTGAGCAATCCACGTGACGGGGTCACAGGACAGGAGGTCACAGGATGAGGTCACATGATGACAGGCAATCCCACGTGACAGGAGGTCTGGGACGGGCAATCACGCGACAGGAAGTCACAGGACAGGAGATCATGACAGGAGGTCACAGGACAGGAAGTCACAGGACAGAGGTCACAGGACAGGAGGTCACAGGACAGGAGGTCACAGGACAGGAGGTCACATGACAGGCAATCACGTGACAGGAGGTCACAGGACAGGAAGTCATGGGACAGGAGGTCACAGGACAGGAGGTCACATGACAGGAGGTCACATGACAGGAGGTCACATGACGGGCAATCTCACGTGACGGGAGGTCACAGGACAGGAGGTCTGGGACAGGAGTCACATCCCAACCAAGCCCTGACCTTGACCTCAACCAAGCCCTGACCTTGACCTGGTTATAATGAACCAAGCAGTGGGGTACAACCCCCCCTCACCTGATTCAGGTGTCTGGAAGTGCAGCCAATTGGAAAAGGGCGACACCCCACCTCGTTAACTGGACACCGGACACTGTAGTTGCAGTGGCTGTTCCAGACCCGACAGAACCTGCAGGTGAGGGAGGAACCAGAGACTTCTGCTGAGAGCTCCACCCTCCTGGGAGAGCGCATCAACAGCTGATGGGACGAGGGGGCGGAGACACCGTCAATACCTGGTGGTTAATAGTGTGTGTGTGTGTGTGAGACAGAGACTGAGCGTTGCGTAGACACCTCAGTGCCGTGAATCCTGGTTTCCATGACAGCGTGGCGTTGTCACCGTTACTCAGAACCTGAAGCTGCTGGAGCTGCTGGCAAGACTGAGAGACCCCGCCCACCAGAGTGGTATTAACCAAT
>CM027083.1:27988932-28018932 GCA_015343265.1 Pao palembangensis | reverse complement strand
ATTCTGATCCAGATTTCGTTCTTTGGGTCGTTTTTGAGAATTAAAAGCCTCTGAAGAAAACAAGAGAAAACGCTACAAAAGTTCAGAAGGATCGTAAAAGACAGCAAAAAAATAATCTTCGCCTTACGAATCAATAACCGAGACTTTAGTGCAACTTTTATTCAACGAGTTTCTTTAACAGACACGCTGAAAACAGTGATTTTAACCGACCAGTCCACACTCACCGTTTCCCAACGCCCGCTCGTTACTCCCCAGTAAAAGGACCAAGATCCACAGAAACGTCATCTCACTTCGGTTTGGTCCAACAGTCGGTCACATTAAACAGCCCAGCTCAGTTCGGTTCGGTTCGACTCGGTTTCACCATCTCCCAGCGAAGCACCGACCAAACCTGCACAAACAAGATCTTCGGCGACTCTGAGGACAAAACGTCAAATTTATCGGAACCAGAAGTAGAGACGAACCGAACATGCAGCAAAGCTGCATTTGGGTCGGTGTAGACCCTCCCTGTTAAATCGCACCACACAAACAAACTCTTCATTCACTCAGAACACCCGGCAGTGACGTCAAGCACACAAACACGGGCCAACCCGAAATCAGCTGGAATTGCTTTCAAAATAAAAGCCTTAAGACTACTTATGTTTCCGGCGATAAAAATGTAGGTCTAGTGGAGGAGACATGGAAATTATCATTTCACTGACACATTGCATTCTTAAAACTACATTTAGATTACTTACTTCGAGTTGAATCCTCTCACTGATTTTGTTAGAAACCGTGGAACCGGAAATACACTTACTTCAGACTTGTGTAGCTTGACAGCATTTCAGGCCGCATCAGTGACTGGAGAAGCGAAAGCGCGCCCCCTGCTGGCCACACCAGAGATAACGGACGGCTCCTCGGCTCATGGCCCCGTTTTGAACGACCCGAACATAAGTCAACAACATCAGCACACCAAAATGAATATTTCAGTGTTAAAACGCGGAAAAATGTGTCAGAATCAAAATATGTGATCACACAATGAATCAGATATCAATGAACCTGCCATCACACAGGAAACGGAGTAACTAAACACATTTATTTACACCGAAAGACAAAGGGTTGGTTCTTCATGCGTGTCAGGGTGAGAGCAGAAACAAACTATGGCCCCGTGCTGGCTGGGTGCAGTAGAGCTTGAGACCGTCAATACGTCATGGCTCCACCCAGAATCCAAATGACACGAGAGCAACATTTCTGAAGAACGTTGACACACGGTGGTCATTTTTGCTCAGGTCAAAGGTCACACATCATAGTACATTACACACATTATTAAAAAAGTGGCAAATGAATAAATGGTGTTAAAAGGTTTGTCCCTCTTCTTCATATCCTCGGTTAAAGTCTTCACGTCTCAGACTGGACGCAGCCGTTTGACTCACGTCTCAGCTGTCGCATCATGTGGTCACGTAGTGGAAGCTCTGAAGCACAAGCAGCAGCAGCAGTGGGCGGAGTCACTGGTGACGCCACCTCTGGGTGGTGATCCAAGGTCGAGGTTCCCCTTCGGTGTCTTCAGGCAAACTTCTTCTTGGTGGCAGTGAAACGCTCCATATACTGAGGAGGAAACCACGAGAACCTTAAACACTTTCATCCCCAACCAGAACAGCCCACCAAGGCTTGAAGTGTGGAGGGTGGAGGGGTTCAGTCTCACCTGGTCGTAGCCATCCAGGTCTCGAAGCCTCTTCACCTCAAACAAGTTGCCCTCCACTGAGAAGAGAGACACTTGAGAGTCTTTCAGGATGGACAAAGGGATGGAGGACAGCTCCAGGCAGTTCTCCTCCAGACGGAGAACTTTGAGACGTGGACACTTGGAGATCTCTGGTGACAGGATGGAGATCTGGAGGAGCAGGAAGAACTTGATCAGACTGATAACTGGGCACGTCCTCTGCTGCACGTCTGTTCTGAGAGTCAAGAACGTCTTCTGAACACTGAGAGCAGGAAAGGGTGGATGGATGGAGGCTGGGGAGGAGGATGAAGACTCCAGTACCTGGTTCTGGTTCAGGTTGATCTCTATGGCTTGCAGCTCTGACACCTCCAAAGGGACATTGTGGATCTTGTTGCGGGACAGGTCCAGCAGGTCCAGATTCCTCAGGGAGCCCAGTCCGGATGGGAATTCAGATATCTGGTTCCCAGACAAGCTGAGCGTGCGCAGAGCTTTGAGCTGGCCCAGACTAGGAGGCAACATCTGGATCCGGTTTCCATTCAGACTCAGAGTCTCCAGTTTCTTCAGCTGGGAGATCTCTGAAGGCAGACACGCTGAGGACACACAGATATCAGCACGGTAAACCACCAGAACATCTCCATTGGCCCACTTGGACCCCCTTCAGATCCCCTGAGGATCTGCTGGATCAGATTTCATATCAGCTAATTTCCTCACACACCAGCCGCTGTGACGAAGACCCAAACTGGTCATTGCTTCACTCACTCAGTCTGTTGCTGTTAATCGTGAGACTCTTGAGCTGCAGGAACTTTCCCACAGCGGCAGGAAGAACCTCGATCTTGTTCCCAGACAGGTCGACCGTCCGCAGGTTGGCCGTCAGCCGCTGCAGCTCCTCTGGAAACTGAAGCAATCAATGCTAACTCTGTTAGCAGTAATCCAAAACAGTAACTATGGTGATTCTGCCACTGCGTTTACTGCTGGTTTAACCCGGACCCAGACCACATATTCAAAGAGGGCGTTCTCAGAGCTTTATGTCGCCCGGCAGCCACAATCACACCAGTTTCAGCCCAGAAGAGCAGTCCCCTCACCTCCTGCAGACCTTTCTCCGTCAGCTGGAAGACTCCGGTCTTCTGGGACGTTTCCAGGTGGGACTTCAGAGCGCTGTTCCCCATCAGGACACTGGTTGAGACCGAGGATCGGCAACGTTGTAGACTGTGGCAGCTAAAGACGAGCTAACTGAAGCTAACAGCAGGGGCCATCTACACACGGCTGTAGTTAGTTCTGATCCACCTCCTCCTGCTCCTCCTTCAATGGTTTTAATGGGATCAGCCCGTAAAATCCCTGTAAGTGACAGATCGGTCAACAAGCAGCAACAGGCTGCTGAAGCCGCTCACCAGGAGCTCCAGTTAGCTAAGGCGCTAGCGGCGCTAGCACTACAATGCTAATGCTACAAACAGGAAACAGGGTGCGTTTACTTACGTCAACATCAGCGTGAATCTTCACGATATTGTCAGTTTAACCGTTGAATTACTTCTGCTCGTAGACTGGGCAGAAGAACTGGGAGACGCCCTATCGCAGCCGATAGCCTGGAAGTCCGCAATTAGCCAGTCACAACAACCGGAAGATGATACGTCACTTCCTGTGGGCGTGTACGCACGGCAATTAGCTTTGAGCAACTTTAACCAGTCCATTAGCGTGTCCCAGTAAAGGCAGTCTGTTCCTCACTGGAGATAAATGAAGAGTTTCATACAAATGAAATCAGATTTTCGGTTTATTTTATAATAACCATAATAGTAATAAACATCAGATGAGGTTGTCTTGTGTCCAGGGTGATGTTATGTTTCTTAAATCAGTCTGAGGATTTTAACTACAAAGATAAAAGTCTCATTATTAGCATTTTAGGGGTTTCTGGGAAATGTAGTCAGACTGTCCAGTTACTTCAACTTCCTGGCCCGGATCTGCATGGTGGAAGCCCATGAACGCCACAATGAGATACATCAAAAACACACCAAAAACCAACCAATTAGTAACAAATAAAGTTTCACAACAAAGAAGAAATGGTAGTTTTAAAACTCTGATTGACAACAGGGAGTGTGTGTCATCATGTGGTCAGTTTGTGTTTTCCTCTTTAACAGATGAAAAGGAAATCTGAGCAAACACAACTAAAAACCAGGGGAAAACAGCATGAAAAGTGTCATCACAGCAAGGAAGAAAACCAGAACCAGGTCAGAGATTCACTGATGAAGTCAGAATGGATGAAAACAAAGCAGGTCCAGTTAGTGTGCTGGTCAAACGGAGGAACAGCTGGAGAAACAACAGCTGTCACAGCTGCAAAGAGGAGAACGTGATGGGGCTTTTTCTGCCACAGTAAGGTGAGAAGAAGCCCACCTCTGCAGAAGAAAAGACCTTCCAGTTCCACAATGAGCACAAGAAAACTGGCTTTTTACGTGGAGCTGCGAGGCAGAAGCCTGAACCTAGGTGGAACCTGGGCCAGAACGAGGGAGGCCTCCTCCCAAACACCTTCCACCTTCCAGAGAGCCCAGCCAGAAGACACAAGATTTTAAAAACTCTACACAAGCTGTGGGCTCACGGTGGCTGCTCTTCTCTCACCGATGGGCTTCGGGAGGGACGATGTCCTCCGTCCTGAAGGAGCTTCCGTACAGGCGTGCTCTTCATCTTTGTGCTTTCTGAAAAGTCCACCAAGCTCATAAAAATAAAACACAAAGATTACAAAGATGCGAGATTTTCCTTGCACAACAAATAATGGACCCTGAAACCAAAAATCAAATCAAACACGTGAAAGAACGTCAGTCACGCCATCCCTCAGGAAACTCTTCTTTTGTAAATTCCAGGCAAGATTTCCAATCCCATCAATAGGAAGTCTTTTATTTTGAAATGTCCAGGGAGATTCTCACATTATGATTGCATCTGGTTGTTTATTTTGAAAGTTTGGCGAAGGACTTCCTGTTTGCATATTGGTCTTTTCAACCCTCTGACAGTTTCTCTGAATCCTCTCGGCATCAAAAAACCTCTAGATGAAATGTTCTGCATAATCAGACAAAATGAAGCTTATTTCATCGTCTGCAAGACACAGTTTTTTACTCTGTCCTTTTGTTTCCGTGACAACGATGGCGGTCAGCGACCTCTTATTCCACGAGTCTGAAGGCACTTGCTGTCGTGGCGGAGGGCGGGCGCTCCTCACGCCGCAACTTCTTAAAGTACATTAAAAGGAGCCGCCGTGAGACCGTCCTCCTCGGAGTACAGTACTGATGATCAGCGGGGCGGGCAGGGCGGGGCGGGCGGGGAGGGAGGGGCTTCCATGGCTGACGTTCGTGACTGACAGACATGAACCTTCTGTGCTTTAGAACGCTGACCCAAAACCCAAAGGTCAAAAAAAGAGACGCGTCCCTTTCTGAGTCCAGCACCGATCAGGACCCGTGGAAACCAGCGGGAGGAGGGAGGGGCCAGGGGGACGTCCTGCCCCCAGCCAGCAGGGGGCCGTCCAGATGACTGGGGGATGGTCCAGCGGGTTGAAGGGGCCAGATTCAGTCAGCTGGATTCGTATTTATTTTAAAACTGCTTTATAGCTCAAATTCATATGTAAGCGTGTAAGCGTGCCTTCTGACCGGTTGTGTCGGCCATTTTGACCTGTCTGACCACGTCTTTGGTAGGTAGGGAGGACTGGATTGGGAGGAGGGAGGCAGTAGGGTCTCATACTCGAGGGGAGGGGTCACCTCTGAAAGCCAATCAGAGCCATGCTCAGGGGGACGCTCAGCGGCCATATATGTGGGGCTGGCGGGGGCGCGAGCGACCTTAGATCTGAGAAGGAAACAGAAAGTTAGAGAGAGAAGAACGCAAGGTAAACATCTACAGACGGATGACTGGGCCGAACGCGGAGGACAACCTCTGCACCTGACCTCAGACCAGGGTCACATGACCGGGGTCACGTGACTGGGCCAGTCAGCCAGACTCACTGTTGGACGGAGGGTGTGTACACTCCCCTTCCTGGATGGCCACGTCATCGATGGCGATGTCTCCCTCGATGCCCGACCCTCGGACCCCCTCTATCAGCATCTGACGAGGATCAGACTCATCATCAGCTGGTGTGTGTGTGTGTGTGTGTGTGTGTGTGTGTACCTGAAAGGCTGTGCTTGGCTGGATGTTGACCTTGGCTTGCTGCCACTGGTCTCCTTGGTTACCACTCAGGCTCCAGACAGACGTGTCCGTCACGGTTGGGCCTTTCTGTCTCAGAAAGACGTTGAGAGCTCCTGCAGACACCACGTGTGTTGGTGGGAGGACTAGCTGGGACCAGTCTGTGGTGTGAGAGTCTTACCGATGTGTTTGCCGTACATGTGGTAGTAGAAGGAGAAACAGTAGGCGGGGCTGGTGCTGAGGGAGGCGGAGCTCTTGGAGTTTGTGTTGAAGGTGGGAGTCAGCAGACGAGCTTTGTCTCCATCCTGCCGCGGCCTCGACGCCTCAATGTACATGTAGTAACCTGCAACACGTGACAGGAACCAGCTGAAAACCTCCCCTGTGTGTGTGTGTGTGTGTGTGTGTGTGTGTGTGTGTGTGCGCGTGTGTGTACCCTGTTTGGATCCATTGTGGTCTGAACTGGGCCCAGTGTTGGGGGTATATTTAGTGTTTCGTGTGGCGGCGCTGTGACGCGTCCAGTCAAACTCGTCTGTTTTGTCTTGCGTGAACAAACATATCGCCTCTTCTTCAAAACCACACTGGAACTCCTCTGAAGAAACACACACACACACACACACACACAGGAGAGAATAAAACCTATGAATCGTCATCAGTAACAACATTCAGAATTTCCTGTCACATGACCTCCAGCAGGGGCACTCAACCATCGATAATAACTTGGAGACGTTAAACTATGATTTAGTAGGAGAAAAGGCGACTCAAACTTACTCAGATGTGGGTTAACAGGAGCTGTGAAGAGACAAAAAGACTCTGTTAGATCAGCCGTCGCCATCTTTGCTCCCAATAAACACTGTTTATATAAACATGGCCCTGGAACATGAATATGAAAACTCTGGACAGGAAGTGAAGTGATCAGATGCCTCAGTGCTTCCTTCAGGTACTGTTGGACACAAACATACTGCTGTAGCTGATGATGCGTTCAGTGGTGTCTCCCTCTCCAAAACGAGTGATGGGGGTGAGTCGGACCAGGTAGGATTCTGGTTTGATGAGCTCCGTCAGGTTGTAGGTCAACAGCTCCCCCTTCTGGATGGTTCCTTCGATGGGAATTTGTTGCTCCCACCAGCGAGACTGACTCGTCTGACGAAGACAGAAGTTGAGAACCAGGATCAGAGTCGCTCCCGTGGTGGCGTGCACGCTCACCTGTCTGAAGCCCAGTCTGTAGGCCAGGATCCGGTCCACAGCTCCGGGCTCCATCTGGGTCCACTGCAGCTTGAAGCCGTAGGCTCGCGGCCGGTTCTGCCACAAGGCGCCGCGAGCATCGTAGTAGAACTCGGGAGCGTAGGCCTTACCTGACAACACATCAGCACGCCGTGGTTACATGACCAGCTTCAGGTGCAGACCCAATCCTCCTGAGGAAGCCCACAGCTGAGACGTCCCCCTCAGGGTGGACGTTTACTTATGTTGCTCATCAAGTGGTTTCTGATTAAAACGACCAGAAATGCACAAAAACTACAACTCCCAAGGTGCAGCAGTGGGCCGGCTGCTTCAAAAGGCAACAGATAAAGAATTCAGCGTCTGTTTCTGCTGGTAGGAACACGACTAACTCTCAGAAGAAGAAGAAGACGACGACTCCTTATCACCATCATCTGCGGTGAGACCTGACCCATGGAAACATGGAGTCATGTGACCTGCCAGAGGGCATGCTGCCCTGTGATTGGCTGTCGCGTTTCAGCGGCGCGGTTTTTCCCTCAGCCCGTCTCCACTAAGGAGCTTATCGTCACTGACAGCTTTGCAGGAAGTCTCCGCGCGTTGACAGGAAGTCTGTCCAGGGGAGTTTTCATCAGGAGGGTGGACTCAGCCAGCCAATCCCATAATAAGCCATCAGCAGAGCTGCTGGGAGGCGCTTCCAGAGTGTCAGTGTGAATACAGGGGTTAGAAGCAGCCCCGGTCAGCTGATCAGATACTCAGAGGAACACAGTCACGTCCCAGCATGCCCCGCCCCAGCCAGCTCACCTGTGACCAGGAAGGTGCAGCGCCCTGCCCCCACCTCATTGGTGATGTCACAGGTGTACTCGCCGTAGCCCTCT
This sequence comes from Pao palembangensis, assembly GCA_015343265.1. Taxonomy (NCBI): domain Eukaryota; kingdom Metazoa; phylum Chordata; class Actinopteri; order Tetraodontiformes; family Tetraodontidae; genus Pao; species Pao palembangensis. The sequence goes on along the minus strand of CM027083.1, from coordinate 28,011,006 downwards.
CGGTTCAACGCTTTGACCATGTAGGTGGTGTCGTCACGCTGGTGGCTGAACTGTCCCACCGTGAGGAGGCGGGGCCCCAGCTTCCACTCGTACCTGAGGAGGCGGGCCGGGTGAGCCTGCAGGAGGCGACAGGTGAGGCTGAACGCTCGTCCCAGTGCCTGCCGGACCTCCGTGAAGGTGGGTTCCACCACGGGAGGAACTGGGAGGAAACAGAATGAAAAGGAGCTGATGTCTGGCGCCCCCTGGTGGCGGAAACGTGCTTTTATTCTGACAGAAGCTCGTAGTTAAAGTTGTAGCACACGTTCACGGAGATGGAGAAGATGGAGAAGATGGAGAGCATACGCAGATAAAGGGGACGTTCATTCATCCATATTGGTTTGGACTGTGTTTGTTTCTGGAGGTCAAAGGGCTCGTCTTGGCCTGGCAGCTGTAGTCAGGCTGTAAAGTGGGTGGTGCTCCTCATCTGAAGCGACGGTGCTGCAGACGCCAGCGTGTCAGTGGCTTGTTGAGGCTTCGGGGCCGCCGTGGCTGTAATCCTCCAGAGAAGCAGCAGCCGCTCAGGGATTACTGTCATCTGAGAGCTTCCAAAAGGCCCCGCAGCTCCTGAGCCGCTCTCCGTCTCCGAGGAGCACGTCAGCAGGACACACGGAAGGTGCTGAGCCACCAGAGGATCAGGAGGAAGAGTGTGAGGAGGAAGAGTGTGAGGAGGAAGAGTGTGAGGAGGAGGAAGAGTGTGAGGAGGAAGAGTGTGAGGAGGAAGAGTGTGAGGAGGAAGAGTGTGAGGAGGAGGAAGAGTGCGAGGAGGAAGAGTGTGAGAAGGAAGAAGAGGTGTGAGGAGTGAAGAGGAGGAGGAGGAAGAGTGTGAGAGGAGGAAGAGGAGAGGAAGAGGTGAGGAGGAAGAGGAGGGAGGAGAAGAGGTGAGGAGGAAGAGGAGGAGGAAGAGTGTGAGGAGAAGAGGAGGGAGGAGGAAGAATGTGAGGAGGAAGAGTGTGAGGAGGAAGAGTGTGAGAAGGAAGAAGAGTGTGAGGAGGAAGAGTGTGAGGAGGAGGAAGAGGAGGAGGAAGAGTGTGAGGAGGAAGAAGATTGTGTGAGGAGGAGGAAGAGTGTGAGAGGAGGAAGAGGTGAGGAGGAAGAGTGGAGAGGAGTGAAGAGTGAGGAGGAAGAGTGTGGAGAGGAGGAAGACAGAGAGGAAGAGGTAAGAGGAGGAAGAGGTGAGGGAGAGTGTGAGGAAGAGGGAGAGTGTGAGGGAAGAGTGTGAGGAGGAAGAGTGTGAGGAGGAGGAAGAGTGTGAGGAGGAAGAGTGTGAGGAGGAGGAAGAGTGTGAGGAGGAAGAAGAGTGTGAGGAGGAGGAAGAGGAGGAGGAGAAGAGGTGAGGAGGAGGAAGAGTGGGGAGAGGAAGAGGTGAGGAGGAGAGTGTGAGGAGGAGGAAGAGGTGAGGAGGAAGAGTGTGAGGAGGAAGAGTGTGAGGAGGAGGAAGAGTGTGAGGAGGAAGAGTGTGAGGAGGAGGAAGAGTGTGAGGAGGAAGAGTGTGTGTGCTGCTCACACTGCACCAGCAGGTGGATGAGGGCCTGTGTGTGTGTGTGTGTGTGTGTGTGTGTGTGTGTGTGTGTGTGTGTGTGTGTGTGTGTGTTGCTCACACTGCAATTGTGCAGGTGGATGAGGCCTGTGTGTGTGTGTGTGTGTGTGTGTGTGTGTGTGTGTGTGTGTGTGTGTGTGTGTGTGTGTTGCTCACACTGCACCAGCAGGTGGATGAGGGCCTGTGTGTGTGTGTGTGTGTGTGTGTGTAGTAAAAGGCTCTCACACTGCACCAGCAGGTGGGATGAGGGCCTGTGTGTGTGTGTGTGTGTGTGTGTGTGTGTGTGTGTGTGTGTGTGTGTGTGTGGTGTTGCTCACACTGCACCAGCAGGTGGATGAGGGCCTGTGTGTGTGTGTGTGTGTGTGTGTGTGTGTGTGTGTGTGTGTGTGTGTGTGTGTGTGTGTGTGTTGCTCACACTGCACCAGCAGGTGGATGAGGGCCTGTGTGTGTGTGTGTGTGTGTGTGTGTGTTGCTCACACTGCCCAGCAGGTGGATGAGGGCCTGTGTGTGTGTGTGTGTGTGTGTGTGTGTGTGTGTGTGTGTGTGTGTGCTGCTCACACTGCACCAGCAGGTGGATGAGGGCCTCTCGTGGCTTCACGTTGAAGCCGTTGTACTGGCTGGTCTGGCAGCGGTACGTCCCGCTCATGTCTCGGGTCACGTTGCTGATCCTCAGCACGCCGTCGTAGCTCTCCGTCTCGGCCGAGCCGTCTGGCATGGTGGGCGGGGCCACGGCGGCGGCGGCGCTGCTCTCCTCCACCCGGGACCAGAGGATGATGGGTTTGGGCTTCCCTGAGACCAGACACTGCAGCTCCAGCGTGTCGCCCTCCTGGGCCGTCAGGTGAGAGCGCCCCCTGGGGACGCTCAGCTCCGGAGGAACTGCAGGCAGAGGCGGAGTCAGAGCAGCAGGTGATTCCACCCCGCACCTCCACCCCGACTCACCCGTGGTGGAGGAGATGTTGACGTCGATGCTGATCTCAGGGCTGCCCCCGCTCGCCATGGACGCCACGCAGGTGTAGGTGCCGAAGTCGGTGAACTTGAGGTCGATGATGTCGAGGTTGGTGGTTCCCGGGGAGACGCTGGCGTCCGTGTGGGTGATGACCATCCTCTCAGAGCTCCTCAGAGGACGGCCGTTCTTCAGCCACACGAACCGGAGCTCCTCGGGGGGCGTGGCCTCCACCTGGCAGCTGATCTTCACCTCGCGGCCAATCTGGATGTTGTCGTCATTGTGGTAGGGGTCAGGGGTGATCCAGAAACGACCCTTCCGAAGACCTGGACAGGAAGTCAGGAAGTCCAGACCCTGCTCCACCCAGGTCAGCTGACACATCAAAGAGTCCCTCCCAGCGTTCCTCACACTCTTCCTCCTCACACACACGTCCTCTTCATCACCCACCGGTGGATCACTGAGCTGATCCTCTGTCGGCCTGTTGATGCCTGAGTCCTTCTGACACACACACACACACACACACACACACACACACACACACACACACACTGTACCTCTGACCAGGACGCTGACGGTCTTCTTCACAGGACTGCCCACGTTGTTGGAGGCCAGGCAGGTGTAGGCACCTCCCTCCTCCACCGTGGCGGCGGGGATGGTCAGGGTGCCTCCGTTGACCACGCTCCTGTCAGGGAGCTCCTCCCCCCCCGGCCTGACCCAGGACAGGCTCGGAGGAGGCTCCCCCCCTGAGGCCACACACACCAGGGTGATGGTCTCCCCCGGGTTCACCACCACGGGCTCCTCCAGCAGCAGCTTGATGGAGGGAGGAGCTGGTGGGGAGGAGGAGGAAGGTGAGCCAGGCAGCAGAGCACGATGGGAGCTGCTCTCCATTATTAACAAGCACTCCGGAGGACGGCAAAGCTAATAAGACAGTCCTGGAGGGAGTCATGTAAATCCCATCAGCCCCTGGGGCAGCAGCAGGAGCCGCCGTGTGTGTGTGTGTGTGTGTGTGTGTGAAGCACCTGTTTGGTTGGTCAGGCTGAAGTGGGCGCTCTTGTCTCTGATACCACAGATGTTCCTGACAGAAGAGATGCAGCTATACTCAGCATAATCCTGAGGACGAAGATTCTTCAGCTTCAGGATCTTTGTCTCACCCTGCAACCGCACACACACACACACACACACACACACACACACACACACACACATCTATGTAAAATGACTTAAGAATAAATAAATGAGGGGGCGCTGAGGAATAAACTGACCGATGAAGCGAGACCAGATTTAACTCGAGTCCACAGAAGGAAAGTGGAGAACACGGAAAACTCTGACCTTCGTCTGCTTCCTCCCTCCATTCTCCTCATCCTCACCTCTTCTTCTCATTGTCACATGACTCTGAGCTCAGCTTCGCTGCTGCTTTCCGCCTCCCCGACAGATGAGATGACATTTAAATAGAACATTTGTGCGAAGATGGAGACTCTTTCTGGCGGACGAGGAAACCGATGAAGAGGAGGAGATTGGAGGGGAAGAGCGTGTAGGTGCTGGTTACTGGACGCTTCAGATCAGCCATGAACTTCTGAGCCGTTCCTCACGGCTTCTGACTTCTGAATAATCCATGATCAGAGCCCACCAGTGTGTCCCTTAGTCATTCATCACATATCAGCTCATCCTGTCACGGATGCGGATCAGAGAAGATCTTTGATCCGCAGCGACTCCGAGCTGGAAAACGTCCAAGCAGATTCTGACAGAAGACAGGAGGACGCTGCAGCCTCCACCCTCCACCCTCCACCCATCCACCCTCATCTGTCCTCCCTCTGCCCATCCATCTGTCCACCCTCCACCCATCCACGCTCCACTCATCCACCCTCATCTGTCCTCCCTCTGCCCATCCATCTGTCCACCCTCCACCCATCCACCTGTCCATGCTCCACTCATCCACCCTCATCTGTCCTCCCTCTGCCCATCCATCTGTCCACCCTCCACCCATCCACCTGTCCATGCTCCACCCATCCACCCTCATCTGTCCTCCCTCTGCCCGTCCATCCATCCAACCTCCACCTGTCCACCCATCATCCACCCACCCATCCATCCCGCCTCCGTCCTTTGCTCACCTGTGTGAAGAATGGTTCGTAGATCTCCACGCCAGCGTCGGAGCCCTGGCTCAGCACCTCGTGGCCCCGCCTCCAGGTGTAACGGACAGGTGGGTTTCCATTAGCAGCACAGCGCAGGAACACAGTCCGCTCAAAGTAGAACTGCTCCTTCATCTCGCCCACGCTCTGGTGGACCCAGATGACTGGATCATCCAGGTCTGGGGAGGAGGGATGGCGGACAGAAACACATGGCGTGAGGAGGGGGCGGGGCTTATCTTCAACACCTTTCAGTCAGACCGGTGGTGACGCCTGTTGCATTTGAAGACATCAAACAGAGGCAGCGTTCCCATGATGCACCACTGCTGCAGTGCATGCAGGGACCTGTAACAGAGTGCCCTGAAGGCAGCACTCAGCTGTGATGCATTCAAGTACCACTCAGAGTCTGGTGGAAAACAAGCTGCTGGGTGTGTGTGTGTGTGTGTGTGTGTGCTCTTACAGTACACGTCCACTCTTATGGAGTGGATGGCAGGTGACCCCAGGCCGTTGTCAGCCTTGCAGTAATAGCGCCCCCCCTGGTGGCGGCTGATATTTCCAATCTTCAGGGTCTCGTTGTGCAGAGGTGGGCCGACCTGGCGCTCCGAAGCTCCGCCCACTGTCTTTGTCCAGCGAACCTGCAGAGGGACCACAGCGACCCGATCAGGTCCCCCCAGTGATGGGGTCTCCATCAGATCAATACCTGATTCTGATTGCATCAGCAGCTTCAAGGACGTGTTGCTATGACAACCAGAGCAGGTCTCATTGTACACTGATACAGTGTGATTCACAGCTAAGAGAGGAGGAGGAGGATGAAGAGCTGAGCTGAGCTGTGGTGACTCAGTGTGTGTGTGTGTGTGTGTGTGTGTGTGAACAGCTGATCTATTTATAGCTTCAGCAGGCTGACAGCGGCCTTTGGGGGCGGAGTCTCACAAACAGGATTTCACCAACGATGATTGATCGATGCTCACTGGTGACGTCTGGACGTGATTCTCAAACAGGCAGCAAATTCTTCTGCATCTTTAAAACCAGGTTGTCAGATTGATTAGTCACGTCTTTGGTTTCCTTTTGTCCCACAGTCTGGCCTGACAGTGAAGTACACCTTCCACTATTTCACTTTTAAAGGTGAAAGTGTATTTAGAGCTTAAGATGTTTTACTTGTTTGTCGGGATTTTTATTTGAATCGTTTATCGTTTGTTTCTGTTGCCTCTTGTTTCATGTTTGTGACCACCTGAAGGAAGAAATTTAAATTTAATAATAAATAAACACACAACGTCCACAACGATGTTAACGTGAGAAACTACAACTCGCCCTACTGTGAAAATATTCAGCTGTTGCTATGGAAACAAGTCGACATCAGGCTGATGTCAGCGCCATGATGAGTGTTTCTGTGAAGGATGGACGGGAACTTCCCATCTGTCCTCCTCTGACCCCGCCCCTTACCTGTGGGCGGGGGTGTCCGGTCACCAGGCACTGCAGCTCCAGCGTAGCTCCCTCCCTGATGGTGAACACCCTCTCAGCGTAACGCTCCTCCTGCAGGTTGCACGGCTGCCTGGGGTGGAGGATGCGGACAGTAGGGGGCGCTGCAGAGGAGCAGAGCACAGGTCAGCCACCAAAAGCAGAGAAGAAGCCAGAAGGTAAAGACGAGGAGAACGCCGCCATCTGTGTCTGGAAGTTGAAACAGCCTCAGATAAACACAGTGGGCGGAGCCTGTTGGCACCGTGACACTCGTGAGCAGATTTACTCTGACGAAGGATCAAAGAGTTTTATTTCAGGCCTTCCTGGACCCCGGCTCCATGCTTTTATTCTGAAATCTTCAGTTGTTTCAGAGGAAACAATGTTCAGTGATCCGACCCTTCTCTGCATCCCATCCTCCCATCCCTCCATCCTCCCATCCCTCCATCCTCCCATCTCTCCATCCTCCCATCCCTCCATCCTTTCTGGCTCAGGTATTATCCATATCCTGCTCCAAACACCAGGTATTAGTTTAATCCTCATGTTCTCTGCAGCAACACACACACACACACACACACACACACAGGAGGTGCTACAACAACAGGTTGTCGGGTCATAACTGTGTGTTCTGGTGAAACCAGGACAGGCTGGAGTCTAGAGGCTAAGCAGAGCCAGGACCAGGACCAGGACCAGGACCAGGACCAGAACCAGAGCCAGGAGCTCCTCGGGCTCAGGCTGGACCTGTCCCAGCTCAGACTTCTCTCCTCTGGTTTATTTATGTCTCCCTCCATTTTTGGGGCTCTGCTGTTGCGTAAGACTGCAGCTCTATTTGTGGAGCGTCTCCCAGGGAGGTGAAGTCAGTAGGGCGGATAAAAATAAGACCACAGCTGATTGGCTGGTCACACGGCTCCTTCTGCATATTTGATGAGGAGGAAGAAAGCAAACTGTGAATGGAAGGCAGGGGGCGGAGCCCAGGCCGGCCTACACTGCTCAGACAGATCTCTGATTGGAGGGAGGCCGGCCAATCACGGCGAAGGAGTGCCCCATCTGTTTCCTGCTTGCTTGTGACGATGACATGGCCAACAAGGAAAGACAAATCATCTGCAAACGCGTCCAAGAGCCGTCCCAGGCTTTTCTAAAGGGTTATAAGAGGTTAGCAGACAAGAGTAGTTAGCTTAGCATTAGCTTACCGAGCTCCGCCCATGTGGTACAGGCTACAGACACAGGAAGTGACGTCACTGAGCCGCGTCGATGACGTAACCGCGTGAGCCGAGCGGATGAACGTGTGAATGTTGGCAGCGCTGCGATGGTGACTCACTCCCAACATCTCCACCTGCTTCCTCTGCTGCAGCTGCTTCAGCCGCTGACAGCTTACATAAGCCCAGTGCATGCTGGGTATTATTCTGCTAGCATGGCCTTAATCCTGGCGCTAGGACCATGCAGAGCTGCTGCTCGCTGCCCTCCTGCTGCCTGCTCTGCTCTGGGGGGACCAGCCACCATCAGTGATGGTCCAACACTCGGCCAGGGCGAGTCGGCTGGTCTGGGGGGCCTGGGGGGTGGAGGTGGTGGAGGTGACAGGGTGGTGGTCACTCAGGCAGGCACGCACAAACACCAGGAAGCATCATCATGGTCTCATCTGATTAGCAGCAGCTCGCGGAGGTCACAGTTCAACCGCCATCAGGGAATGCTAACGGTTAGCGGTTAGCTAACGGTTGTAGCTGCTGAAAGCGCCACCAGAAAGCAGCGTCAGTGTTCAATCGCATCCAGACTAGAGCCATTCACTGTTAGTGACGCTCGCTCAGCTGACGTGTTGCGTGTGAAGGTGTTAGCATGACCAGCGTGGCGTCTCTCTGCCTTAGCTTGTTGCGCTAACAAGCACATGTTGCTCTGCCTCATCATCACCATGAAACTCCTCATCATCACTCACTGAGCTGCAGGAGCCACACCACCCTGAGCTGCTAACGTGACTAATCTGATGAGCATCCTCCATCAGTCATCTCACACACACACACACACACACACACACACACACACACACACGTATGTGTGTCAGTGGGATGACTGCAAGGATGTAAACCTCCTCTGTTCTGTATGAATCACAGCCAAACACACTCAGAGGCAACAGCATGAGCAGCCACACACACACACACACACACACACACACACACACACAGCCCAGCAGCGTACATTTGTGTTAAATGTCGTCACAGCATTGTGCTCTTTGGCGCTGGAGCCATCGTTGCTCACCACCCAGCATACACTGGGAGAAGCTGCACTGATCAGACCTGAGTCCCAGCACCACCTCACGGGTCCCCCTGATAGGAAACCAGAGGTTCTGATGGGTTCTGGAAGAACACAGGATGTTCTGCCACAGAAGAGTTCCTCATGACAGGAGGTCTCACTCTGACCAGAATCCACCAAACAGACCCTGTTGATGACACGTTTCCAGTTTACCCAGAACGAGTCAGGTGCTACGGACAGGTGTGGGGGTACAGGTGTGTTCTGCACCTGCTGGTCCCTCCAGCTGGGATCTAAAAGAGGAGGATTCTTCACAACGTGATTGTTGGATTATTATTGTTCTTCCCGTCTGACAACGTCTGCCTGAGCCCATCAGGGTCAGACCTGCAGAAGCTCCCAAACACCTCAGATTAAACGTGTTCTGCTGGGTTAGAAGAGCAAAAGATCAGTAGTGCAGATGTGAGGAAGACTCAGCTCTTATCCTTCATCTGTGGATGAAGGGATGAAAACAGGTGAAGTGTGCTGTGCAATAAAAACACACGATTGCATCCTAATCCCCCAGAAGCAGATTAGTGTTGTCACTTCCTGTGAGCCACGTCACTGTTACTGTGTGAGATAATCTGTAATCTGAGCACAGATTGAGCAGAATGGTCACATGACCAACACACACAAACATGAGGCTGAAACAGGACGGAGGCCACGAGCCAGCGCACGCCGGGTCTGACCACGGCAGGGGGCGGGGCCACCAGTCAGGCCACAGCCAACACAGAGCAGAGAACTGCTCCCACGTCTGTGCACGTCTGTGCACGTCACAGATCTCCACACGCTCGTAAACGTCCACAACAAACATCTGTCCATCCCATCATTTACCCACTGTAATCAGGTGAGGCCTGTCACCATCACACACACACACACACACACACACACACACACAGGAAGGGAAGCCAACAGAGGCCCTGGAGTCAGACCCGCAACCCTGCTGCCAGCCTTCACCTCTGCTCTTCCTGTGGGGACACAGGTACGTCATCAGACCCCTCCTCCTTACAGGTGGGTGGGGACACACCTGTGGTACCTCTCAGCCAGGCAGGAGCGTAGCACCGCACGCACGCACGCACGCCCTCACGCACGCAGAGAACGCTTGAAGCCCTCACAAGGTCACACTGGTGGTTGATAAACCATCCTCAAGTTGAAGCGTTTAAACGGTTACGCGCGCAGGTGACGCGCTTACCGTACACGCCCTGGCCGTGCACGCTCTGCAGGGAGCCGGTGAAGAGCCACAGCAGCAGCAGCGCTACATCCATCTTCACATCCCGCTCCGGCCGCTTCCCTCCCCTCGGGGAGAAGGTCGTCAGTTCGCTTCCCCGCAGCCGCCGCTGCTCCTCTTTTCCCGGGCTCGGTGAGCGGTTAGCATCCACCGGTCCAAACCTGCCCGCCGCCGCCGCCGCCACCTTCCCCACAGCCCGCTCAGTCGTGACAGGAGAGCCCGGTTCTGCTCATGCTGAGGCCAACGGTAGCTAGGACGGTGAGAGCTCCGACCAGCGGAGACCCGGGCCGGACAGCAGGTGTCTCAGCCGCGTCTCCTTGATGGTGACATTGTAGAAGAAAAGCAAAATTCACAGCGCATCATGTCGGTCCGCCGGAAGCTCCGCGACGGCGGGACGTTCACAGGTCCGCGCTGCTCCTCTGCTGGCTCCCTCGGGCTCCTGGTCCGGTCGGTACCACACTTACATCCACATCATCCCCTGCCGAAGAGCGGAGTCCGCTCCGAGTCCTGGCCGCACTGAAGAGCCTCAGGAGCCGGGGAGAGCGAAGAGCGGCCGCAGCGATGCTCCGCAGCGGAGCCGAGTCAAGCGGTCAGTCCGGTCACAGGAGCTACCGGTGAGACGTCACCGCGCAGTCTGCCGCGCGGACACCCGGCAGCTTCCGGCAGGGTCCTTTCAGAATAAACGCAGCTGACGTCACTGACCCGAAAAAGGAAACGTTTCCCGATACAGATATTAAACAGCTTTTCATGTTTACACAACTGAAGAGAATCACAGCAATTAGATTACCTCATAAATGTCGAAGAACATGAAAGATTAACATTCTGAAAAAAGTGAACATCTGCGCTCCCAGATGTCTGTGTAGATTCTCACTCATCCAGGTCATGGTTATCCAAAGTAGATCTCTGTGTGTCAACTGGACTGAAAGGTTTCCTTGAAAACGTTTCGCCCTCTCTCCGCAGAGAGCCCTCTCTTTCTCCAGAGAGCTTCTTCAGTGAACTGAAGAAGCTCTCTGGAGAGAGGGCGAAACGTTTTCAAGGAAACCTTTCAGTCCAGTTGACACACAGAGATCTACTTTGGATCTGCGCTCCCAGTAAAACCTGCGCTCCCAGTAAAACCTGATCATGTAAAAAAGTCTCTGAAAATAAGCACTTCAAATCTAACCGGACATTAGAAAGAAATCTGTGATCATGTCCACTGACAAATCTGACTAAGAGGTTAAAGCAGAATAATAAAATCTAAGAACATTAGAGGACATTTCTGGGTGTTCTCTGGTGATATAGAGGCAGAAGCAGGAAACACACACACACACACAATGATGGTTGTGTTTTTAGTTCAATACAAATACTTGTGTGTGAATTCACAGACCTGTGTGTGCCGTCTTCATCACAGAAACAACTCGGCATTTATTATTATTCTCCATGATCGTTGAAGATGCCTTCGTGGGAAAAAACCCAAAATCTCATTTTACTGAAAAACCTCTTCACTTTCTACCACCATCATTTCTATAAGACATGGGGTCAAGTGTCAGAGGTCATCTCGTGCCATCGTCACTTCTTCTGCTGCAGCCTTCCTGCCAGCAGAGGACCTGATCGGACAAACCTTCCACCTCCACCACACGAGCCAGTAGCTGCGCGAGAGAGGTGTCCTGACAGAGACAGAGACAGAGACAGACTCATCACCTTGACAACAAAGACAGCAGAGCTCTGATGATGGCGCTACTCCAGCCGTGGTTTTAAAAACACGTTGATGAACTGACGAACACCCTCAGACAGCGGCCAGAGTTACATTTGCTGTAACTTGTCTTTTTAGTAAAATATAAATTTACGGTATGGCTGTTTGCGGCGAGCCTCCGCACACGAGGTCACGGGGGCGTCATGTGACTCACCAGCTGAGCGAGGTGCTCTTCAGCGGTGGGGCTGCAGCGCAGCGACGTCACCATCTCCTCCAGCTTCTCGATGAAGTTTGGGAGCATCGTCACCAGGTCCACCACAAACCTGAGACAGAAACAGGACCAGAGCGGGTCAGGACCAGAACAGAACCAGCCCGCATGTGTTTAACTGAAGCTCGCTGGTCTTCACGATGCTCAATCAGGAAAACTCCTCTGATGGCAGAGCTCCACAGGTGGAGCCACCGTTTGGCTGTTTGCTGGAGGCAAAATGTTGCAACAAAGAATTCTGACGTTAGTGTGAAATGTAAACGCTACGATGCTGGCGGCGTAATCCGCCTGGTTCAGAGACTTACCTGTGCAGGTCCGCCTGGATGGGCAGGTTGGTTCGACCCAGAGGCTTCATCAGTCTCTGCCTCAGATTGCGCTGGTTCTTCAGGACGTTCTGGAGATGAGTGCAGAGCATCTGCAACACCTGGAACCTCCGAGCTGCAGAACACACACGTCGTCAGCACTGACCAATCACACGATGGGACACGGATGTGGAGGCGACGCTCACTGAGGTGGAACGTGTGTGTGACATCAGCACTCTTCTTCTCCAGTTTCAGAAGCTCCACCTTCAGCTGCAGCTGTAACAGGTGGGTTACGACCACTGTTACGTTTTCTCTGGGACAAGGATAAAAAGAAGTGAAGGACCACCTAAGCGCACCTCATCCAGCTGTTTCTGCATCCTGATACGCTGTTCTGCTTCCTGCAGCTGTGGGGAGAAGCTGGGCCTCAGCCCGGTGGAAGCAGAGTCTAAGAGCTCCTGGAGACGGACAGAAGGTGGCAGTGAAGCCTGCGCCATAACCTTTTAAACCATGAAATATTCCCTCTCACCTGAGTCAGAGCACCTCTGGACACACATCTGGATAACACAGCGGCAGCTGGAGTCACTGAGAATGGACAGAGTTCCCAGTGAAGCATCTGTAGAAGAGCAGAAAGCTGCTGTTTACCAGGGGGCCCACCGGCGCTGCTGCCACAGAAGACACGACAAACAGACGCAACCCGGAAAACTCAAGCAGCGGAACCACGAACGAACACGCGCATTTCAGCTGTTGGATTGGAATCAAAAGATTTAAACAAACCACAAAGGCGCTCACCTTTAAAATAAAAATTAAATAAGAAGACCTTCCCAAATGAACCGCTCAAACTTTCTTCTTCTTCTTCTTCTTCTTATGTGACTACCACACGACTGACCCCTGCTGGAGGGAGTGGGACTGTTCCGGAAGCGCCAGAAGTTTAAAATTAAAGGCGCATGTTTTTAATCGATATAAACAGTCAGCCTCCATAAAACAATAAAATAAATGATATTACTATTTACAATGTTCTTGGTTCTTTTTTACTGTTTTAAAGACTAAACTTCCACTTCATCACATTTTATACAAATATTCTACTTTCACTCATTCAATTTATTTCATAACTGTAGCAGACTACAGCAAAAAAAAAAAACCAAAAAAACATACATTTTTAATTAAAAAATACCTTTTTTTAGCAGTCTGCTCAAAAAACAAAGATTCTGAAAACTTCACACCTTCAGCTGCTTTTCTGTTAGGGTTCAAACCTCAGGGGTCTGCTGGAGCCTACCCCAGCCTATCCCAGCCTCTTCTTAATTTACATTTCTTTTATCAGCAGATTTCTGACAGAAAGTGATTCTCTTCAGTTTTCATGAATCCTCTTTTACATTAAATTGCTGTTCTGATTTTTTTTTTTATTTTTATTTCTACGCTTTACTGCACAAACTGTTAGAAAATTACAGGTAATAACACAAGTACCTCAAACCCCAACAGGCTCATACTGCACCTTCAGTTTTCACCAGGAGGTGGTGCCAAATCAAACAGGACCACACAGAGTCCACCAGTCATTCAAAAGTGCCTTTAAGGCGGTCGTTCCGCCTTAAGAGCGTCCACACAGCGCCTCGCTGACCTCCCACAGTTTCCGGGCCGCAGCATCGTCCCGGGCCTTGGCGGAGACTTCCTGGACAGAGCAGCAGGAGAAGTAGCGTCCGCTCAGAGGTTCCAGCCCCTCCTGGAGGCAGCAGTGCAGCGTGGTCTGAGCTCCAGCCTCCGGGTCCAGGAACAGGAACCGGGCCACAGGTTCGATGAACAGCTTCTGCCACAGACCGACGTGGCGAGACAGCTCAGTGCGAACGATCCCTGCAGGGCGACAGGACGAGCACGGCCTCATCTCAGACTTCCAACGCAAATTTAATGCCGACATTTTAATCGGCCTGATGACCTCAGATGGACGCTAACTCCACATGTGAGCTAAGCTAATTAGCAGGAGAGTTTTCGTCACGCTCCTGCAGGAGCCTGAAGGCAGCACGGCCGCTTACCCGGGTGCACGCTGTAGCAGGTGACATCACTTCCTCTCAGCCTCTTGGCCAGCTCATGCGTGAAGAGCACGTTACACAGTTTGCTGTTGCAGTAGGCCTGAAAGAACTGCCAGCTGAAGTTGCCGGTGCCCAGGTGTCTGTTCTCCGCCAGAGCCTGAACACAACACCGTCATTAACACCTGAGGAGGCTCGTCAGGTCCACCAACCGCCCTTCACACGGTGAAGACGTCAGACGCCAAACACAAGCTCACCTCTTCAGAAGCTTCATTAGACTCGACTGAACACTGAAATTCCAAAAATCTGAGAGAGCAAAAACTGACACGTTTACTGTAAACTTTTCTCTCCTTCATCCTCTTTTTGTTCATCTAACTTTTTCTTTTTAACATTTTTGAACTGCTAAATTATTTGAACGTATAAAACACAAAGAGCAGATGAAAGCCTGACTGTAAAGGAGCCTGCTGGCCTTTAGCCACGCCTGCTCATACATGTTAGCATGTAGGCGCTGACCTCAAAGTCGATGTGCCCCCAGCGGTGAGCCAGCGAGGACACAGTGACCACGCGTCCTCCCCCGGCCTCCTTCAGACGCTCCAGCAGCAGAGACGTCAACAGGAAGTGACCCAGGTGGTTGACTCCGAACTGGACACCGAAACCGTCATCTGTCCGGCCATCAGCCACCAGACCTGCAGGACAGAGGCTTTAGCGTGCACAGCCTGGAGGTGGCGCTGCACGCCTCAGCTGTCAACCAATCAAAAGCGTCTTTGGTACCAGCGTTGTTGATGAGCAGATCCAGCCTGGAGCCAGTCCTCAGGAAATGCTCACAGAAGCAGTGGATGGACTCCAGGTTGGCCAGGTCTAGCTGCATGTACGACACATCGCTACTTCCTGTTTCCTGTCAGGAACACAGGAAGTGCTGCTCATTTCTCTTCAGAATGACCTCAGAAGCCGCTGGTTTCTACCTGCTGGATGTCTGTGACGGCGGCCTGGGCTTTGCTCCGGTTCCGGCAGGCCAGGATCACTCTGGCTCCCCTCTTGGCCAAATGTAGCGCGGTAGCTTTGCCGATGCCAGTGTTCCCCCCTAAGAAGCAACAGCTGAGAGTCAGAACAGCCAAGTAGCCACGTAGCAACACCGCAGGCCGAGTCCAGACGCTCCAGTCACCTTCGAGCACGCCAGACGTTGATTCGGCGTGTTAGTGCAGGTCATGTGACACGTCTGAACCTCAGCCAGACATTCCAGCAAGTGAGAGCAACATTTTCGTCATGGCTCTTCTGTGCGTGCTAGCCTGCTAACGTCAGAGCAGGCCTGAACATTTCTGACATTCCTGCAGATGTTTGTGGATCTAAATGTTCCTGTCGTCACCAAACGCCTCAGCTGACTGACGTAAATGAGGAAGAACCACCTGTGTGTTGTTAAAAAGTTCCAGAGGTTCGAGGATTCTCATTTTAATCTCTGCACATTCTGATGGGGCCTAATCTCCACCTGAAAGCTTCCCTGCAGGTTCCTCCACATCACACCAGTTCAACAATCATGGGCGTTGCTTCTGCCCCGACCCTGGTGGAGACGACGGCGTCACGCGCTCACCTGTGACGATGACGGTCTTTCCGGCCATCGGAACGTTGCCTCTACATTTGGACCTCTTGAAGAGCGTCTGTTTGAGGACGTGAACTCCCAGAACCAGGACGAGCAGCAGCAGCAGCAGGAACATCCTCCGCGTGCACGAGCGCAGCAGACTGGCTGAGCTGAGCTCTGGCTCTCACCACACCTGAAACTCACCTGTTGGACTAGTTCCACCCATCTGAGGCGGCTCTGCCCACTCATCTGACCAGTTCTACAGCCTGAAAGCTTCAACCTTCAGCCAACAACAGCTGGAAAAAACGTTGCCTCTTCTCACTTTTTGCAAATGATTTTCCTCAGCTTTCATTGATAGAAGAGACTTTATCCATCTCCAAGAGAAATTCCCATTTCCAGCATCCTGACACGATGATTCTGAAAAATATAGCATGAAAATAAAATGGCTTTGAGAACATATCCAAGAGGCATGGAGGGGCAAAACTGTCTGAGTTCTAACTTCAACCTCTGCATTTTTATTACTCTTCAGCATTCTGAAAAACAGAAAAGCAATAATAATAATAATAATAATAAGGCACAATACAGTGAATACTGGTTCCGACTGTTTCCACCGTGGTTTATTGGACAGCTGTAACCGAGCCACTGCTGCAGACTACATTTCCCACAGTGCTCTGGGAGGGAGAAGCATCGGCGCTACATTTGATTTCCTTTGACCCAAACCTTTAAACTTTCTGGCACAGACTCAGTATCCGGGCTTTGTGCTGATTCTTCATTTTAACGTTAAAGCTGTTCCAGCTGTGACGTCACAACCAGTTGCGCTGGCAGATCAAAGCGGAAGGACAGTTTGTAGAAACGGCTCATCGCTCGTCCTGTGTCTGGATGAAAATGGGTCCTTTGAGAGAAGCTGGAGGCACTGAGGAACCAGGTCCAGTCTGCTCTGATTCAACATCTGCTCCGTCTGCCATCAGCTCTTCCAGAAGTTCGGGTTCTGAGCCAGCCTCCTCTGGAAGTTCTCGTACCATTTGAGGATGCAGCTGGATGGGATGAAGGTCTCTGTGGGGTTCGGGGTCATCTGGGCCTGAGAGACGGCGAACGACGAGGCGAAGTTGTACAGACTGTCCAACATCTTCTGGGTGAATTCCAGGGAGGAGGTCACGGTGGACACGGCGGCGCTCGTTGCCGGGATCTGCTGGGCCAGCTGATCCAGGGCTTCCACCGACACTCCCACCTGGGCGACGGAGGGCGACGGGGCCATCGCGCCGAAAGGGTGCGAGGCGCCCACGCCCGCTTTCAGGCCCGAAATCTTGAAGATGGCGCTGGGCTTGTCATTGGTGATGAAGCCGAGCAGCTGCCACACGGGCCCACCGACGCTGTTCGGGTCGGGGAAGGAGAAGTAGACGGCGCCGCCCATCCCCGCGGGGAAGGCCACGGTGCCCAGCATGAACACCACCACGTGGTTCACGCTCTCGTAGTCCGCCAGGTTAAACACGAACTTGTCGGATGACACCTGCACCGCGTCGGTCTGAACCAGCCTCCCGGCGACCACACAGCCAAACATCCTGCTGACGGCAAGCTCCGTAATCAGACAAGTTGGCCTGACCGGGTCCCGGCAGCAGCGGTCCAAAGCGGGCTGAGACAGAAGAACCAGAACTGCGAGCGTTCCATAAACTGCTGGAACCTTCGAATCCAGGATTCCATCTTCTTCTTCTGTTGCTTGTGTTCCTGTCATCACAGGCGTGGTGCTGCCATCTGCCGGTCACGGATGGAACAGCACCCGCAGAAAATCACCGACTTGTATGTTCATAAATGAAGAACATGTGCTTTCACTGCTGATCAAGAAGACATTTTCCATACGTCCCTGTAAATAAAAAATAACGTAACTTTGAAGTTTCAGATGAAAACAGAACAGACGCAGTTTTTACTGTCTTTTAATTAATGTAGTTTTATAGGGGGTGTGACGGCAGTGGAAAGAAAACAACAATTAACTATAACCGATGAAAATTAAACCCATATACATGGCCACCTCTTCACTAAATAATATTATTTAATTATTTCTATACACAAATGACGAAGTGCTTCATAACTTCAGCTTGGCTGCTTTATTTTGAAAGTCCCTGACAGGAAGTGCGCCCTTCCTTTTTGCTCCGCTGACAGTTAGCTGCCCGCTGCACCTCTGAGCGCTTTCGAACACACTTTGGAGCACATTTGTGGCGTTAAAATGAACTGAAATAGGCTCTGCCGTAGTGTTATTTGCAACAACTCTCTCCTTAAAGCTGCATTAACGGCACCAAAGGTAAACTGTCCCGTCTTGTCTTCTAACCTCTGCGTTAGCTTACAGTCTTAGTCGGTTGGTGCTAATATGTTGCAGAGTTTTTAAACATGAACAAATAAGACATTAAGTGTTCTGGTAATCTGAATTGATGGTGACGTATGTGGCCTCTTATTTCAAATCTGCCTGAGGTAAATATGAAAGAGAGGCAGACATCCAGGTGCTGTACCTGCTCCAGGTGTTCTTCAAACATTAGCCTACCTGTGGACAAGTTGGCGTCCTCTCGCCTCACTTTCACATGCACCGCACAATTAAAGCATTTTAGCCGCCAGCAGGAGCGTTGACGTTTATGATGCAGACGTCCTTTTTGTTTGAACAGAATAATCTGAATCATGTTGGGGTTGCCACTGTGCACTTTCCGGGGCAATAAAACATGGTTGAGAGGATCTTTGTCCCTGCAGAGAAGTTTGGAGACCTGCAGCCTTCCAGCAGCTTTGGGACCTCTCTCCCTGTTGAATAATGCATGAGCTACCCATTCTTTCAGCCACTTTGTTTGCTCGGTTGGCTCTCGGAGGAGCACAAACACTGAAACAGTCTTTGTTGTTGAGTCTTCTCCGTCTTTTCTTTGTTTCTTGAGGATGACAAAGTTCAGTTACTTTGTTCATGTGTGTTTTTTTGCGGAATGGTTTGCTGACATTTCCTCTGTAGGTCATGGCAGAACCCACCTTTTTCTCTGCACTTTGGTCATTTCACGTGGCTTTTTCTCGTCTCTTCTGGGTCCTCCACAGAGGTCCTGGACTGAAGTTGACTTTGCTCTTCAAGCTTCAAAACACACGTGTTTAAAAGGAAAATAGCGAGCTTTTCAACAGGACAAACATAAAATGAGCTATTTTCATCTCAAAAACCACTGTCGAAGAACTGCTGTAGGCAGCATTTAAAATATTCAAAATTCAGTTTGATTCGTTTAATCAAGGGCAAAACAATAAAGAAACACAAACCTCGGGATCATAAAGTAGAATGAACTACAGTTCTAACGCTGCTGGTTATTTATTTGTATTTAAACCTGTTTTGTATCAAACGTCCTGTTGCGCTGTGGTGAGAGTAGGAGCAGACCTTTTTAATTCTCTGTTCTTTCTCTGTGCAACTTAGGACAATGATGGAGGCGTGAGGGAGGTTTATTTGAGAGGAGGAGCTGCAGGAGGACAACGAGGAGGTCAGTGATGGAGCCAAGTCACGGTCTCCTGCTCAACGAGCAGCTCTGCAGTCAGCTTGGTGACCAGCAGAGGGCGCAGTTCATATTTGAGTGGCTGACACAGCTGAAGAAGCTACTTCCTGCTGCTGATAGGGTGAGATCATGTCAGAGGTCACGTGGCCTTTGAAGGCGTCGACCTGACGGACGTTAACACCATTTCCTCTTCCAGGCTGACATCAAACAGAATCAGCACCGCCTTCTCCAACAACTGTCAGATGTTTTGATTGGTTCACCGGGCCCACCCACCCGCTGGCTCCTGGCTCACTGCTTGGCAATGGTCTATCACCTGGGAGACCCTCTTCCTTCCTCGCTGTTGGTTGAGCGGTGCAATGACGTCATCCGCAGCAAGGACGACTCTCCATCCAGCCTGCCCACACGGCTGTAAGTGCTGCTGCCTTCAGGTTCGCTGCAACGCCGGGAAAAATGAGTACCGAGTCCTGAGAAGAAGGCCGTGTGTGTGTGTGTGTGTGTGGGTGTGGGTGTGGGTGTGGGATGCAGGGCAGCGGTAGCGTGTCTGGGTTCTCTGTTTGAGCAGCTGGGTCGGTTCCTTGTTGGTTCCTTCAGAGACGCCATCAGTAACCTGCTGAAGAGCATGAGGAACGCTGAGGTTGGTCTGCTCTGTCAGGCTTCTTCTGCCATCCCTGCTCCTCCCTCTCCGTTCCTCTGATGCTCTTTCTTTGCTCTGCGGGCCCTCCTCTGCTCCTCCTCAGTCTCAGGGCCGGTACGAGACCATGCTGAGCTTGGAGAAGATCCTCCGAGGTCTGGGAGCCGCTGCTGGGCCCTGTCATCGTGACATCTACAAGGTGGCGAGAACCTGCCTGACGGACCGCTC
The DNA here is from genome assembly GCA_015343265.1 of Pao palembangensis. NCBI lineage: Eukaryota > Metazoa > Chordata > Actinopteri > Tetraodontiformes > Tetraodontidae > Pao > Pao palembangensis. The sequence goes on along the minus strand of CM027083.1, from coordinate 27,991,230 downwards.
GCTGGCCGTGCGCTGCGGCGCGGCCAAGGTGAGGCAGCGGCAGGTTGTCCTCCGGCCAGCTGGCTGAGGCTGGAGCTGATCTACTTCCTGTGTGACGCTCAGTGTTTGCTGGAGCTGCAGCGGGAGGCCGTCTTCCTGTGGAGCAGCGAGATGGAGAACATCTCCACCCTCTGCTTCAGAGCCTTTGAAGGCTCCAACTCCAACGTCAGGGTGGCGGTTGCCAAACTGCTGGGAACGCTGCTAGCTGCTGCTGTGCAGCCGCCACAGCCCGCCGGTAACTTCCTCCAGCTGACAGGAAGTGACGTGAGGTCAGGTTAGGGTCACCCACATCACCCTCCCTCAGATTAGATGAGCCCTGTAATCTGTAGAACTCCAGCCACACAGTCAGCTGACCAGTGACGATGCTGACACGTGTCTTTCCCAGCAGCCCCCAGACGGAGTGGGCGGAGCCAAAGCTCCCTGAAGGAAGTGATGGACCTGCTGTCTGCGGGTTTCCTGCGGGGGGGAGCGGGCTTCCTGCGAGCCAGCGGAGACATCCTGAAGGGGACCAGCTCTGTTGGAAAAGAGGTCCGCGTGGGAGTCACGCAGGTGGGTAACCATGGCAACCGGCCAGCAGCGGATGCTGCTGTGTGATTGGTGGGTTCAGCGGCTGCTCCTCCTCAGACCTACGTGGTGTTTGTCTGCTCCCTGGGCGGCTCCTGGTTGGAGGGGAACTTCCCGGACTTCCTGTCTCTGCTGCTGGAGCTGCCGTCCAGCAGCAGAGCCACGCAGACCGCCGCAGACGCGGCGCTCACCCGCCGCTGCGTCTGCTTCGTGCTCAGGAGCGCCTTGGCGGCGCTGCCTGGGGAGAAGGCCCGGCTCAGCGCCGCCAGCCAGCTGGCTGTGACCACGGCGGAGCACCAGCGCGTCCTTGGTGAGCGGAGGAGAAGCCCTCCCGTCTCTGGCTGTGCGGAGCTCCGCCCCCTGACCCTGTGTGTGTCCAGACAGCGCTGCGGCTGGTGGGACGGTGGAGGGCAGAGCTTCCTGCGTGGAGGCGCTGCGGTGCTGCCTGCAGGAACTGGGAGCTCTCCTGCTGAGGCTGGGCGCCACGGCCTCCTCTCTGCTGACCGACGGCAGCACAGGTCTCACACACACACACACGCACGTGCACGTGCTGGTGCTCGTATGCTGACGCGTGGTGTGCCCTCACAGCCCTCTTGGACACGGTGGTCTCCTTCCTTCTCCACCCGACGGCCTCGGTCTCCCTGGCCGCGGCCTGGAGCCTGCGCTGTGTTGCCGTGGCGACGCCCTCCCAGGGTTCCAGGCTGCTGGACCACTGCTGCCAGCGGCTGCTGGCCCTCAAGTCTGCCCCGGAAGCTGTGCTTGGCTACGGAGCCGCTGTGGCTGCGCTGGTGTCTGCGGGGCAGCACTGCCCCCTGGGGATACCCCACACCAAGAGCTCGGTGGGTAGAAGCCCGTTTCCATAGCAACACAGCTGCGTCTCCAAAACTAGATTTGACAGAAGTGTGTGTGTGTGTGTGTAGCTGGTGCTCGCTCTGGCTGAAGACCTGCTGCGTTCAGCCTCTCAGAACAGCCGGACCTCTCTGCAGAGGACTCGGGCGGGCTGGCTCCTCGTCTGCTCGCTCATCACCTCAGGTACGCTGGTGAGGAACCCAGCAGGGCTCCGGGAGGTGCTGTGGGTGGCTGAGAAGGTGTGGGCGCCCCCAGGCTGCCCCGTCCACACACAAATGTCTCAGGATTGTAAGCATGTGACCTGAAGACCTGTGTGTGTGCGTGTGTGTGTGTGTGTGTGTGTGTGTGTGTGTGTGTGTCCAGGAGCAGCTGTCGTGAAGCTCCACCTCCCACGCCTCCTCCTCCTTTGGCGCTGTGTGTTTCCAGCTTCGCTCAGGGAGCAGGAGATGGAGCTGCAACGAGGGGACTATTTTACGTGGCAGGTCACACTAGAGGGACGTGCTGGGGCGCTCTGTGGTCAGTACAGGTGCAGTCTGGGATGAGCGGAGAGGCCCACACACCCAGAAGCTCCACTTTCCCACAGCGAAAGCTGCTTTTTCCTCTCCGCAGCCATGAAGAAACTGCAGCTGCACTGTCCACAGCTGGTCACTGATGATGTCATCAGCCGTCTCTTCACGCCGTTGACCTGTGCTGTGACCCTGCTGACCAAGTCAGTCTCTGATTGGTTCCCTTCAGACCCAAACAGGAAATACATCATTTACAGACGAGATGAGGGGAAACCCAAGTCCCACTGTGTGTGTGTGTGTGTGTGTGTGTGTGTGTGTGTGTGTGTGTGTGTGTGTGTGT